>OZ023262.1:222207187-222744687 GCA_964006375.1 Tillus elongatus | reverse complement strand
AGATTTGATGCCTGCTTTCATTAAAAAAGTCTGGACGCAGCAAGTGCGTTATGATAGCGAATTTTTGTAAAAATGCTTTTAATGGCAAATATGTCTTGTTTTTAAAAGAAGAACCTTTGGTTGGCAGTATAACCTATATATTAGTAACAATCTACCATATTTCATTAAAATAGCTTTGTTGTTTCAGAAAGTACAAACATTTTCCGAAAATGAACTTTTAAAAGTTCCAGAAAAAACTGATCCAATTTTCCTGGCCAACGAACATCTTTAAGCTGTTTACACACCTGCCAGGATATAATTATTTACAAACAGCTTTATGACCAAAATTGAAAAAAATATATGAAAATTTGAAAAAATTTCTTTTGCAGAAAATTACCTTTTTTTTGCAGAAATTGCCTTTAGTAATGTTACACTAAATTTAATTTTTCACAAAAATTCGACAACTTTTTTTTTTACAATAACTTACTAAACATTTATTATTAATTACCAACATATCACAAAAATCTTCCAAAAATAAGTTCCACAGAAACCCCAAAAACATTTCTGCGAAAACTTTTAAAATTCAGCCGCTATTTGAGCTCGATTTTTGCGGCGGGTAATACAAACAAAAATCTCTCGGAATGCGTAATTTCCATGGGGCTCCGCTATCTATTGATAAAAACGCCGTTTTACAATTTGTGATGTGTTTGAAATATGTGCCAAAAACGTGAAAAGTTGCAAAACAATTGAAATAACTCAAAAACGATTAACGATATTAATTTCTTTTTCTTACAAACATGCATTACAATTCGCTGTAAAACACAAAAATGCAATAAAATAAGGGGGTGTTCTGTTAAAAAAAGAAAGTGTGTATCACCAACGACTTATGGGCCAGCCTGTAATTCTCAAAATAAGTTTATAAGATGCAGCTCGAGATACCCTATAATTAACGTATATACCTTTTTGTCATATATTGTATAATAGGGGATATATTGAGCTTTGCCGTAGAAAAGCGTCACCCTGTATATGTGTAAACAGACAAAAACAACTTAAACTGACTTCGTATATGGGTTTTGGAGGTTCTAGTTCGCGCTCATTTGAAGAAATCTTTTTAAAATTGCTAAAATATAGACTATTAAACCATAAACTCTATAGCTGAAACTACTGCTGAAGCATCAGAAAGAGGGTTTATTTGAAATGGATTTTCTGAAAATATTTTAATAAAATGAAGGACTATAATTGTTGAAGCTGAATCTTAAGGCTTTGTAAAACACACTTCTTACGACATATTGTCTAAAAAATCAGTATTCGTTCCAAATTCGTTGGCTGAAAATTGCAAATTTTGACGTTTCAAATCGCGACTTTGACGTTTGAAGAAGAAAAATTATCAAATTTTCAAAATATGTTTTCTGCTACTTCTTGACGTTTGTGCGCCAAGAAAACTTCACCGTTGGATGTAATATTCAATTGGTTTTGTTAATCACACAAAATATTTTGTTCTTGTCCTTTCCTCTGATCACCAGTGGCACCCAAATGTTTTTCTTAAAATGACTATAACTTTTTTCCCTTTCAACTTAGAGATCTGAATTTTCGCACGTAGGGTAAGTTGGATAGTAGAAACGTATATGCCAATTGGTTCTCGTAGTTCTGTTATTTTCGGAGATACAAATATTTTCCGAAGGAAAATCCAAAATTTTCCCGGAAAAACTGGTCCGATTTTCCTGGCTAACGAACTTATCAAAGCCACTTACAAAAGGAAGGTACGTACCAACTTTCATTAAAATTAGTCCATTATTTTTTGTGATCGATACGATTCTTCTAAATTTAGGGTGTTTTTCGTGGCGTTTAATCATCTTTATCTAAGTTGCTGTGACATGTTTGATCTTTTGAGCCTGCATTCTATGTAGGGTAATTTGCAAATAGCATTTAATAATGGCTACTCTGTTAAAATAATATATGAGATGAAAAGGAAATAATGGAAAAATTGGGAAACATTGAGAAAATTGACTAAAAGTCGGGAATTTTTGTCCCTGTCAGGAAAAATGATTTATCTTTTTATGATAAATAATTTAAACAATGCGCTTGTTTTTTGTCAAATTCTGAACCATTTATTTGATGATTTCTTTTTACACAAAGCCACATTAATTGTTTTCTTTTTATCGATTTTTTTTTAAATTCGCTAATGAGGAGATCTGTGTTTATACATACATACATATATATATATATATATATATATATATATATATATATATATATATATATATATATATATATATATATATACCTGACCGATAACTCAAAAAATAATGGACCGATCTTGATCAAATTTGGTGAGTACCTTGCTTTTGCAACTGGCTTGGATAAGTTCGTTATCCAGGAAAATCTGACCAGGTTTTCCCGGAAAATTTTGTATTTTCTTTCTAAAAAAATTAATATCTCCAGAAATAACAAAGTCAGGACAACCAAATTTGGGACACGTATTTGTGTTATAAAGAGTGAACACTGTACCAAATTTAGATCTTTAGCTTTAAAGACAAAGAAGTTATGTGCAGTTAAAGAAACAACTTTTGGAGTTTTCCTCAAAACGTCAAACTCGCAATTTTAAACGTCAAAATTGGCAATGTTTAGGCAAAGAACGTGAAACAAATACGGATTGTGAAAAGAAAATGTTACAAGAAGAGTATTCTGCGAACCCTTAAGTTCCAGATTCAACCATCATTGCCCTTTATTTTACTAAAATATTTGCAGAAAATTTATTTCAAATAGACTCTTTCCCTGATGCTTTGGCTGTCGCTTTAGTTAAGTTGATGCTTTCGCTGTAGGTTTAGTGAAGTTTATGGTTCAACGGTCTATAATTGTTAGCTAATTTTTGTAGAACAAATTCGTTAATGCATTTTTGCATTTTTTGTCGAAATTTGATGCGTTTGTAAGAAAAGAATCTGAACGCAGAAGTGCGTTTTGGTAGTGAATTTTCATTAAATCCTTCAAATTTCAATAACTCAATTTGCTATTAACGTAAGCTTTGTTGGTTAGGAAACCAACATTTAAGTTTATTTTCGGAAAATTTTTGTATATTTTGAAACCATAAGTAATTTTGATAAAATATAGTACATTGGTTCTACTACATAGGCTATAATACCGGTAATCAGATTGATGCCTGCTCGCATTTGCTATTAAATTTTTTTAATGGAAATTCACTTCCATAACACACTTGCTGCATCCAGACTTTTGAAAAATGTTTATATATTTTCAAACAATAAAGTTATTTCGATGAAATATGGTACATTGTTTCTACTATATAGGCAACCAAGTTTGATGCCTGTTTTCATCAAAGAAAGACGTTTCTTATTGAACACATTTTAAAGAAAATTCGCTATCATAACGTACTTGCTGCGTCCAGACTTTTTTTACTTTACGTTCATTGGTTGCTTTGTATTAGAAATGGGGAAGTGTGTTTTCCTCAATGACACGAAGACCTACTGTATTCTGTACTAGTGTGTTACACATATTGGGGGTAAATTGTAGAAGATCAAACTCAGGGAAATATATTTTGGTATGTCAGGGAAATTAGGGAAAGTCAGGTCAGGTCAGGTCATTGGAAAATTTTATCTGTGTTGAGAGCGGGAGATTTTCAATTTAGTTTTCTTCTGCTTCTGTATGGGACAAGAACTGTCTCGCACCAGTTCCTTACAATATCTAGGGCTGTTCGCATTAGACTGGGGATTACAGCATTATGATCCTTTACTGTTATGACAGTATCATGTGCATATCTCTATACTGTGAATCCTGGTTTGCTCAACCTAGTCATAATATCAAGATTGAATGACCACAGTAGAGCTGATAGCACTCCTCCCCGAGGACAACCTTTTGCTGTTGTAACTATTGCATTGATTTCGTTTATAGTGGCTGTGATAACACAGCTTCTTAGCATTGACTGAATCCATCTTACAATAGAAAATTTCGCTTCCCTTTCTTGTAGTGCCTTTTTGATGGATTGATATGAGATGTTATCGAAGGTACCCTGTATGGTAATGAGGGTGAGGGTTACTCCTTGGGCCACAATAGTTTTTTCCATACCCTTCACGAAACAATATAGGTCACTTAATATGGATTTGTCCGCCTGGTAGGCCAATTGTTGTGCATGAAGCGGTTTTATAGTGTTTAACTCTTTCAGTTAGTTTTACTATTATAATGTTCCCTCAAAATATTTATACTGCAAGTTGATTGATGAATTAGCCATTACCACCATATCATCAGCATACATAAGAATGACAGAAACATTTGTTTGTCTGTTAATCAAAATATGCTTTAATTTACATTTGTTTGTAGAAATATTTTGAATCTTAGTTATAGTCTCATAATTAGTGGATTTTTTCTTAATGATAAATTGCTAAAAATATATACACTGTTCTGTGACATTGAAGTAAATATTTGATTTTGTTTATAGGAAGTGAAAAAGAGATTAGCAACAAACAGGAAAGTTCAAAAAACAGATCAGATTTATCTAATAGTATATTCGAGCAACTAACATTACCCTTAAAAGATGGTCATACAGTCACATCAGAAGAGGGCAGCAGTGGCCAGGCAGGTGCCTCTGAAGTGCCCACCACTAGCAGCGATCCTACTTCAGAAATCAACGTAAGTTGGACTTATCATGTTTTAAGATTTATTTTATTTATTTATTTTATTATTTATTTATTGAGAACCATCCTGCAGAAAATCCAATTACAGGATGGGATACAAACCAAACAAAAATTACAATTTATAATAATAAAAAAAAGACAATAATAAACTTGCTAGGCAGACATCAAATGATGGTAACACACTGTTTTGAAGTCCTTAAAGGTACACGAAAATATATTCACATGAATACTCAATAGATTATATAGCTTACACATATTATATATATATGTGAAAACTGTAACAAACTAGGGCGAGGTGGAGTCATCCAAAACAAGCCAACACCACGGCTACTCAACCTAGGAACATGCAGCAATAGAGCAGAGAGAAGCGCAGGAGAGGCAACAACGTTATTTAGCAGCTTATTTATTTAAATTTGCACCTACAGAATTAAACAATTCCAAATGGTACTTAAAAATAAAACCAAACGAAAAAAAATTACTCAAAGTAACAAAATCACTGTCTTAAGACAGTTTTCATCCTAGACATAGCAATATAAAATATATCACAATTAGAAAAATTAGCATTATAATTATGCAACAATCTGTCCATGAAACTGTTACATCCATAGTTGGTCCTGTGTGTTCGCTCAAAAAAAAGTTGCTGTTGGCGAGTTGAGCATGGTGGGACATGAAAAAGGACCAACTCGAGCAGATCATTAGAGTCAATGTGACCATTAATTAACTTATATATAAACATCAATGAAAGATACTCATGTCGCGCTTTGAGACTGACCATACCACAAAGAAGCAATCTGACATCATACCCAATATCTTAGCAAGGAAAGTGATGCTTTTATAAGCTTAACAAATTTGTTTTGTACCCTTTCAATACGATTAATGTGGCAAGCATAGGATGGAAACCATACAACACAACAATACTCAATATTACTTCGAACCAAGGATGTATACAAACTAGTGATTGTCCTTGTCAGTCATATGTTTAGTGTGTCTTTTAACAAACCCCAAAAGTCTGCAACATTTCACAACCACAGCATCAATATGCAGATTTAATGACAAATCATTTTTGAAAATTACACCAAGATCTGCAACCGAAGTGACAACGTCCAACACCGTGTTATAAATGGTATAGCTATGAACAATCCGATTCTGACCCCTAAAATAGCTCACAACCTTACATTTACCCACATTAAGCGACAACAAGTTTGAACTGCACCAGCGAGTCAAGTTGTCGAGATCATGTTGCAAAGTGTTGACACCATGGACAACTTCTGAAAAAAAACTTCAAGTCATCTGCATACAGTAAACATTTCGATGACTCAAAACAACTCATAACATCATTAATAAAAAGATTGAAGAGAACGGGACCTATGATCCCTGTGGTACCCCAGACAAGAGCAGGACCTCATCTGATAGAGCACCTCTAATGCTAACAAATTGCTTTCTGTCAGACAGGTAAGATCGAATCCACGAAATATAACAACCACAGATGCCCATTGCAAACAATTTTTGCAGAAGAAGGGTATGACACACACTATCAAAAGCCTTTGATACATCAGTGTATACAACATCAACTTGTTTACCAGCCTCCAATGCATTTGTCACGTAAGATTGAAAAATGGTGAGATTAGTGACTGTTGACCTTCCACTACAGAAACCATGCTGCTCTCCAACAATACTGTGTTTCAAGGTATTGTAAAATATTATCCGCAATGATAGATTCAAATAGTTTCGCTATTACAGGTTCAATTGAAACACCTCTACACTTGTGTCTTATCACCTGATTTGTGAATGGGGATCAGAGTAGACAACTTCCAGAGTGAGGGGCAAAAACCGGCATTGAAAATCCTTTGAAAGATACTACACAAAGGGCCACTCAAGAGTGTTGACAATTTTTCAAGAATGAAGAACGAATACCATTCAAACCAGCTCGTTTTTTGCCATCTAGTGAGTCAATTTTATCCTCGATTTCCTCAATTGTAAAAATATGCATAGAAAGGTTATGTGCAGACTGTATATTACATACATCACAAAAGTCAATATCAATGGAACCATGATCAGAATAACGGGATTGAAAATGTGCAGCAAAGGCGTCTGCTATATCAGACTCATTATTATATATTACATTATTAAAACTCATTCTATTCGGAATCCCAGAGTCCTTCCTCAAGGAATTAATGAAAGACCAGAACTGTCTGACATCAGACTGAATGATCTGGTCTGTGCTAGTCACAAACTGTAAATAATTGTAGTCAATGCGATACTTAGTGTTACGTCTAAGATTAGAATATTTCATATAATCAGATTCAAAACCAGTTCCTTTAAATTTACGGTAACTTTTATTTTTCTCAGTGATGAGTTTACGAAGTTCCGAATTAAACCACCGAGGATATTTAGAACTTTTCACTGTTTTAGATGGAACATTTTGGTTAATAGCATTGTACAACACATTGTAAAACTGATGTGTTAACAGATCAAGATCACTTGAGTAATCAATAAAAGACCAGTCATAATCCAAGAAACACTGATTCACACAAGCATAGTCAGCTTTGTCAAAATCAAATGTTTCAACTTGAGTTTCACTGCTGAGAGGGAAGATACGTAAAACTAACTGTCACTTCCAAAGGAGGATGATGCAGATCAACTCGAGATAGAGAATTTGTACTCTCTTCAACTGTGACTTCGTAGAACTCAGAAAATACTAGATCTAGGATTCTATCATTATTATTCTGCACAGCATTAATTTGTTCCATTTCCAGGAAGTACATTGAGTCAGTCACAATCTCAGCACATATATTCTGTCCACAATGAGGCACTATAAAATCATCTTCACAAAACCAACTAATATGTGGCAGATTAAAATCACCAAAAATCAAAAACTTAGATCACTATAAGTATTTTTTAAGTGATCACACTTGTTGACAAACTTTGATATGCCTCAAAACAAGAATTAGGAGGAAAATATACCACGCCCAACACTAATTTATTGTCATATAAATCCATTTTGATCCATAATATGGAACCGATACAGCGTCAATCACAGATCCATTCAGCTTATCCGAAAGAGCTATGAGAACACCACCACCTCTGCAAAAACCAGTTAAAACAGGGTCCCTATCTCTGTGAAAAGGTACATAATTATTGCTAAAAAGTTCACTGTTTAAATAATCACAATTAAGCCATGTTTCAGTAAGCACAATGATTTCCTAATTGCAAGCAAGTGTACTTCTAAAAAACTTGTCAACTTTACTGCGAAGACCTCTTACATTCTGATAATAAATCAGGCAGCAGTCAGATACTAATTCTCACCCAATGGCGGCAGCGTCCCCGGAAAATAAGATGCGCCGCCCTGAGAGCGGGTAACAGATTATCTTATAGCTATGTTAGTAGGCCATTTTTCTTCATTAATCATTAAATCAAAATCCTGATCAAGGACACCAACCTTGAAAGAACAATAATTGTCATTAGAAGTCAAAGGCAGTACATTTACTTCTTCCATGCCTATCTCATCCTTGATGATATAATTGGCAATCTGCTCAATAGTAGTGTCTGGCTGCACACGATTAACGTGTATCCATCGTCTCCGAAGTGCTGCCCGAATAGATGTGGAACTACCCTTACCAATGATGGGGGCCATATGTCCAATAGGCCCATGAACAGCCGAGACTGGAATCCTCACGGGTCCCTCTGAGCGACGAGTATCACCATCAAAAGCTGAAGAAGATCCCTGCGCCTGTCCAGAAACCGAAGGAATGCGGCCTGCCCTGGATGTCTGCTTCATGGTTGATGTCTGTATCCTGCCCTCTCTGGGGCAACCTGCCTTAGTAACACTGGTAGATGGCTTAACAGGAGGACCAGACCCGGACAAACCGCTCCCTCTGCCCTTCTGACTCTCACTACACCTCAACAGGTCAACATTAGACTTAGTCAGGACGTCGTTCTGAGTCTTCATTTTAGATATTTTATGTGAAAACTCCTTACTCAAAGCATGAATCCGCTCATCAAAGATCTGCCTCATTTGACGCACAATTTCATCTCCCACAATATTCAAATCATAAACAAACTTCCCGACCAACTCACTAGAACAAGTTTTAAAATTAGAGATACGGTCATTTACAATGAGGAGACAATAATCACAGTAGAATTTCATCTTCCTCTTGCCAGCAGCCATCTGAGTGACCCTGCTTTCAGTGGCACTAAGCCCAGAGCAGCCGGAACAATAAGCAGCACTGCAACAGTCACAAACCATTTTCAATTTCACTTCTTCAGATGACAGTGTATTCTTGCATCCCGCACATTCCATGGTAGGCTGTGTATATTATCAACAACCAAAAACAATCAAGGTTGGAATCCTTATCTCTATCACTAGATAAGTTTTTATTCAGCTCTTGTCCAAACCTCAATAGAAAACCACAATTTCTGGTAGATTGTCAACCACAACATGCAAAATAACATGCAACATACCAACCGTGTCACATACACAAGCACTGCAGAAAAAATCAGCAAAATCAAGCACAAAAAACCAGCTTAAAATGACACAAAACAAGAGAGCAACTATTCTCTGTTTATCATTATATCTCATAGTCAAAGAAAGAGCAGCATGTACTGGCTGCGCCTGGCAGCGAGCAAGCAATAAGCTGTCACGGACAACAAGACACCATGGGGATAGCCAATTTTAGGATAGATGCCTCTCCACTTAAGGATAAGGTACTTTAAAAATCTTCGCTGCACCTTCTCAAGGTTTAAGACATGCACGTAACAGTTAGGTGACGACACAATTTATGCATACTCGAGTCTACTCCTGACCAGAGAATCAAAAAGAACCTCTAGCGCTTGTGTGCCAACAAAATCTCTGGTAGATTTTATTACAAATCCTAAAATCCGGAGCGATGCTACTACTGAACTCTCAATATACAAGTTAAAACTAAGTTTGCTATCGAATTGAACACAGGTCTCTGAAGACAGGTTTCCTTGTCAAAAGCGTATCTTGTAGAGAATAATCAAACTCAACAATAGAATGCCTGCTGACAGCTGCAAGAAACAACCCATACTTATCTACATTGAGGCTTAAACAATTATAAGAACACCAATCAAAGATATAACTTAGATTCCTTTGCAAACAAATACAGCCGTCTATAGAATCACTGGATGAGTGAGTCTTCAAGCCATCAGCGTAGAAAAGACATGGAACATCGAGCAACTGCACAATGTCATTAAGAAAAATGTTGAAAATACCTAACCCTCAGGCACGCCATAAATGATGAAGTTTTGACTTAAAACCACAGAACTCTACAAAATCAGAAAAGTAGAGAGCAAACCTCTTAATAAGATGTTCAAAAAATAGCATGAGAGCTTATGTAGAAGAATGCCATGAGGTATACTATCAAAGGCCTTACTAAAATCAAGATATATTACATCAGCCTGTTCAGCCGTATCCAAAGCACCTCACAAGTATTGAGTAATACAAGTAGATTGGTGACTGTTGGTTGGTAAACCTATGTTGATTCTCAGATGAGATGTTGAATGTGAGACTGAATATGAGAAAGTAAGATTAGTTCCAACACTTTTGAAAAATGAGACCCGACCATGATCTGTCTGTAGTTTTCTATACTAGCTGGGTCCCCATCCGTGAAGACAGATACAGAATGTGATAACTTCCAAAGGCTAGAGAAATAAGCGTGCAGAATATTATAGTCAGGGTCTGAAAATCATTGGTTATTTTTATTTGATTACATCCTTTTTGTTTCTGTGAAAATGAAAATTCTAAAAATAACTTTTTTTTCTTTTTAGAAATTGTTTTTGAAAACAAACACAGAAAGTCTGCAAGCTTTAAGGGCAGGTGATACTGTTGTAGACCTGTGCCTTAGTTTACCCACGATCAAAAAGGCAAGAACAAAAGTGGAAGAAGCACTTGCTGGAAAACCATTTAGCATCCCAACAACACATTCTGAAGCAAGTGCACTTCGAGGAAGGTAAGCCTTTCTTTACTAATATATAGGTTCAGTATCTAAAATTTATAATATGTGGAGTTTGTTTACGTAACTTTCAAATAAAGTGACCCCGACGTAAATTTGGGTTAAAACATATGTCGTATTGTTTCGGTCTTAGCTAATCCGTCTAAAAGAATCTATTTATTTGAAGTAACAACTGAACTCTCTTACTATTGCAGAAGAGTAGTTTTGGTTTTTTCATTCTCTATGATTTATTTCCCCAGTCTTACAAATAAAGCATTTACCAAAACTATTTTAAAAATTAATATGCAAATAAAATGTATTTTTTAAAATATATTTTATCATAAAATAATGAGAAAGCGTTGAGATATGCTCACTCTTTGTTTCTCCACTCGCCATTTGTTTCCAGCAGCAATTGACATCTTTAAGGTTGCATATGTACACAGTACAGTCTACATTTTTTTTATTTATTTTTATTTCGACAACACACCACGAGGGCTTACAGCCTAAATACTATCGTACCGTGGGTGTCGACAAGGAGGAAAGAGGCAACTTGTTAATTCTGCACTTGAAGGTTTGGAGGTTCGGGGGAGAAGGAAAAACATGTGCCGGCAAGGAGTTCCATAACTTGGAAGTCCTCAGGACAAAAGAGCGGGCATAACAAGATGTTCTATTTCTGGTGACCTGGACAGTAAAAGGGTGCATTCGCTCTGTTCCCCTGGTATATCTATTGGGGGCAGCAGGTGGAGGAACTATGGAAGAAAGCTCCTCTGAGCAGTGCCCATGCAGATATCTATAAAAGAGAGAGAGGTCACCAACAGCACGTCGGTGGGCAAGGGATGGCAGCCTTTGGGTAAGCGTACAGTCACTGATGAGACGTTTAGCTCTCTTCTGAATGGAGTTCAGGATAGCGAGTGTAGAAGCGGCAGCAGCACCCCAGATGTGGGAGCAGTATTCGAGGTTTGGTCTTATCTGTGAAGTATATAAAGTATAGAGATTAGCTGGTGAAAAATATTTGCGAGCCCGGAAGAGGAAACCTAATTTCTTAGCAGCCGCTTCTGCAATTGATGTGACATGTTAGTGCCAATTGAGATTTCAATCCACAGAGATGCCAACAAGTAAAAAGGACTCATTACTTTGAATAACTTGGTTGTTTATTGTGATGGGTGTAGGGCTGGTGTATCTCTTATGAGAAAGAAAGCAAGACTGTGATTTGGTGGGGTTGAATTGTACAAGATTTCTACTTCCCCAGTCTAATATTTTTTGGCGATCCTCATCTAGTTGGGCTAAAGAGACACGCTTAGAATATTGTATATTGGAGTGGAGGGTGCTGTCGTCCGCGTAACTGTGAACTGGGTTGTATGTGCTAGAGAGGAGGTCATTGATGTGGAGAAGAAACAAAGTAGGGGCTAAAGCCGAACCTTGAGGAACTCCTGCATGAAATGGATACAGTTTAGAGGAATGGTCATCCACGACAACAGAAATACTCCGGTTGGAGAGGAAATTTGCTGTCCACATAGTGTTTTGGTGGTAGGCCATAGGCCGGTAGTTTATTAAGCAGCGCTGCATGCCAGACCTGGTCGAATGCTTT
Organism: Tillus elongatus; assembly: GCA_964006375.1. NCBI lineage: Eukaryota > Metazoa > Arthropoda > Insecta > Coleoptera > Cleridae > Tillus > Tillus elongatus. Next base: position 222,732,526 of record OZ023262.1, on the reverse strand, counting down.
GGATATGTCTAGAGCGACAATCTGGGATTCACCGTGTAGTTCCATAGACTTGCTCTAAGAATGGGTGACAAAGGAAAGAAGGTCGGCAGTTGATCTGCGCTGACGGAATCCATACTGCCTGTCGTGGATTAGACTGTATTTTTCAAGAAATTTTAGTACTTCGGTGTTTATATATATATATACTTTTCCATCACTTTAGAGATGACTGAAAGGAGAGAAATAGGCTTGTAGTTGCTAGGAAGCGCTTTCGATCCTTTCTTGGGGAGGGGTGTACTCGAGCAGTTTTCCAGTTACTAGGGAATATGCCTCTATTGTAAGATGTCTGAAACAGACGAGTCAGGACAGAAGCAAGTTCTGGTGTGCATTTTTTCAGAACAATTGCTGGGATCTCGTCAAAGCCAGAGGCTTTCCTGGTATTAAGAGAAGAGAGCATCTTTCGTACCTTTCTAGTTTTGAAAATGATATCCGTCATTTTATGCGCGACATTGGGGACTGTTGGTGGTTGAACATTTGGAGGTGGGTTGTGAGTAGAATTGCCGGCGAACAAGAGGCAAAAAGTTTAGCCTTGCACAGTGCGGTAGAAACAATTTCGTCCCCTGAGACAAGAGGTGGGAACGTGCTCTTGCAGGAATTATTCCCAATAGACTTAGCAAGAGTACAGAAGGGTTTGCTGCCGCTGGAGCTTAAGAGGACTTTGTTTTTGATGTGGTTATTAAACGAGTTTTTTGCCTCAGAAAGCATGCGGACATAGCGGTTTCTTGCGTCGTTAAATGCTTGACGGTTTTCTTGACTGGGATTGTGTAGAAGCTTTTTGTGCGTTTTGACCTTTTCAAGTCTGGCCTTGTCACAGGATTTAGAGAACCAGGGCTTTTGAGTGGCTGCAGAGGTTTTCTGTGGATGTGGAATAAATAATTCCATGCCAGCTTGGATAATTTCGGTGACGTTTTGTGAGATATCAGAGGGGTCAGGATGAGAGAAACAGAGACGCCCATGGAAATGAGGAAAAGTAATCTCGCATTTCGTCCCAGTTCGCGGAGTTGTAGTGCCAAACGATATGTGGGTGTGATGATTGTGTGACCTCGGGTTGCATTGCGCAGGAAGCAGTGACCATGCCGTGGTCTGAGCGACCCAGGAGGGGCGGTGACTGATATCTTATAGCAGTCAGGATTTGTAGTAAGAAGGAGATCCAAGGGATTTGAGCTGTGTGTTGGGATGCGAGGACGCAATGTATCAGTTCTATTTTACTGTATGGTGTGTGGTCATGTTGCTTGTGTTAACACTTTTTTAGCATTATGTTATGGAAAGCAATATATTTATCTTAATCATCTAAAAAAAATATATTATGACAAACACGTCGCTGTCTGCGCCCCCTGTCTGTCATTCTCTGCAGGACTGCAAGTAAAATTTGAAGAAAAAATGGCCGAAATTACTCTAGTAGTTTTTAGGTATTTGTATAAAAGATATTTAATGCAAAAACGAAGTCAATGCCTTATTCAGTAGCTGAGAAAATTGGGAAAATGTAAAATTCGAATATACCTCGTTTAAACCCCTTTTGCACCCTTCGCAAGTTGAACTTAAAGTAATGGAGAAATTGGTTTTACGTATTTGTATGAAGAATCATTAGTGCACAAATGAAGTGGGTAACTTATGAAGTAAGTTACGTCGAGAAAATTAAACAATTGTAAATTTAGAATATCCTCAGTCATAACCCTTTTCGTACCGCTTGCAAGTCAGATTTGAAAAAAATTCAAAAGTAGGTTTTTTGGTATTTGTGGTCGGAATGGTTTACTACACAAAGTTGATAATTTATTTTGTGGTCTGAAAAAATGTCAATTTTGAATATATCCTGTTTTAACTGTTTAAAATCAAGAGTTTGGAAAACCATTTCTTAGCATGCCTCTACAAACTTATACTAACATATTCTCATAACTTGTCTAACTTTAAATAGCCTCGGCTGGGCATTTACGAGTGAACGAGTCAGTCAGTTAGTGAGCCATTCGGGACATATTTTTCTATATGCAGGTGGCCCATTGAAATTTCTAATGACATTTTTGCACGAATAAGCTTCTACTTGACCCCCCTAGGGACCAGCTACCCCTTCAAAAATTAAAACACTCAGTGGTGTCGAGTGACACATCGTTGGAAAGGCTACTCAATTCTCTATTTAATCATGCATTCGGCATTGAACATCCTTCAAAAGCAAATTTGCTGTTGCCAATCTCATTCTTCAGGTAAAGGATTATTTCTTGATGTGTTTAAAATTATTGTGATTATTTTTAGCTAGTATATTTTTTGCATGACTATTTTATCAGTGTTTTTAACTCATTAATTCATTGAACTCGTTTCCAGTCTCTCCACTGATTCATTTTTTGGTCACGTTCAGGAGATTTATATCTTGGAGAGGAAACCCTCGTGTAGTGTATAGTGACAATGCCACTAATTTTCTTGGCCCTAAATATCAACTCAAAGAGCTTTACGATTTCTTCCGGAGACCAAATTTATTAGCCTCCCTTGAAGATTTCTTATCACAAAATGACACTCAAGGGAAATGCATTCCACCCAGGTCGCCCCAATCAGCCACTTACACCTGGTCTTTTTTTGTAGGCTCTAGCCTTACAGCATTTCCAGAACAAGATACTTAAGTAATTAATGTCACATATGTGATGATCTTATATCAGGTGTGTTCTGCTAGTTGGAAGGTAGATAGCTTCTAGCATGTATTCTAGGTACAAGAAATTTAGCAATTCTGAGCAATCTAGCAAACTATTTAAAAGCTTATAAAGGAACCTCATAGAAGCGACTTTTCTGTGAGATTCAAGACTATCAACGCCACACACCTGAAGCAGTATCAAATGATCAAATCCACGAGGAGGATATTCCCCATAACTTTAAATCTAAAGAATTTCAGAAACCTCATCCGAACTGACTCAAGGCAACACTTTTGAGAAGAATAATATGGAGAAAAAGCTGGTGCTCTATATTTAAGCCTGGTATGAAAAAGTGAATAAATAAAGAGTTTTAAGCACCATTTTACTACGGAACTTACTACAGTTTCTAATTATGAAGCCAAGCATACGAAGGGCTGAACTTACCACTTCCTCTATGTGTAAGTTGAAAGATAATTTGTAGTCAAAGGTAATGCCTAGATCTTTTGTGCCGCTACATCTAGGGATTAATAAGGCATCGATAATGTAATGATATTCGGTGCAAGATATCCTCGTTGAGTATGATACCACCATACATTCGATAAGTTCAGGTACAGTCTATTATCAGCACACCACTCGCCAACTCTATCTATTGTACATTGAAGCTCTAAACAATCATCATCTCTACTTATAGAAGAGTAAATTTTAATATCGTCAGCAAAAAGAAGGTGATTGGCTTGCAAAACAGAGCTCAGGTCGTTGATGAAAAGTAAGAAGAGCAAAGGTCCGAGGTTAGATACCCGTGGGACACCTGAAGGTATGTAATAGCAACTGGAATGAAAACCACCACCGGAGACAAAATTTAGCCTGCTATTCAAATATGATTTGAAAAGGAGGCAGAGAGAGGCCCAGCATCCTGCAGATTTAAGTTTATCAAATAACACCATATGATCAATGCGATCAAATGCCTTGGCCAAGTCCATATAAATTACGTCAACGTGCCTATCAAGATTATTAGGAATAAACTGTGTGATGGAAGATATATTGGAGACACTAGACCTCTTTTCCATGAAGCCATGTTGACATGGCGAAATCATGTTTTTGATGGGTTCAAATACTTTAGCAAAATTGCATAGAAGAGCAATTGGTCTGTAGGTGGAAATTAAGGACCTATCGCCATTCTTCAAGATGGAAATAACCTTTGCTTTTTTCCAAACGCCATTCTTCAAGATGGTAATATCCTTTGCTTTCTTCCAAACATCAGGAAAGATCTCAGTCTTGATCGCCAAGTTAAATATGAAACTTAAAGGTATTGCTAGGACACTAGTACAATCTCTAACCAAGAAGGATGTAATTAGGTCAGGGCCAGTTGTAAGTTTTTTTTTTTTTAATTTGAGGTATGACTTCTCGACTTGACCAGCAGATAAATCTGGCAAAAAAAACCTGTATTTTGACCAGATTCGCAAGACCTGGGAACACTATTAGAAGGTGGAAGGTATACACTCTGAAAATAACCTGCAAGTACATTAACTATAGATTTTGGTGTCTCAAAAATGCCACCAGTATCACCCCCCATCAAACCAGGAAATCTTGAAGATCGTCTTTTATTTGGGATATATGACCAGAAGGTTTTAACGTCATCACTTAAGGATGCCTCGACCCGATGCAGGTAGGCATTGTAAGCCGCCGAGATCTGACACTTGATAACTGACCTCAAGTGTCGAAATTCTTGAAGTTGATATTCAGATCCACTATTTTTGAGTGGCAAGCCTTTCATTTGATGTTCATAATAATGGAATTATCAAACCACGCTGGGTACTTACAGCTCCTGGGTTTGAATAAGGGAACATGTTTGTCAGAACAAGTGTACAGTTGATGATAAAAGATGGAGCTTGCCTGATTTGTGTCATTGCATCCTTTAAGTCAGTCCCAAGAAATACCCAAAAGCGAGCTATAGAGTGCTTCAAAGTCAGTTTTTCTGAAGTTATATGTTTTAAGGAATCTATCAAGAACAAAGGGTGATTGTCCAGAAATCTGAATCAAAAATTTAGGATGAATAACTAGCGCAAGATGATGCCTATCCTCAGCAACAAGGGACAGCTCATCATGTTGTACAGAACACTCACAGTCTGAGAAAACTAGGACAAGAAGTCGCTGGTTCCCATTCAGTACATCATTGTACTGCAGAAAATTCAGAAAATTTGCGAACTGTTGGATTGATTCACTCTTAGCATCAGCAATATCATTACTTACAAAATGAGGTGCATTAAAGTCGCCTAACAGTATAACATTTCCCTTATACAAAAAGGGAAGCTATTCAAGGCTATCAAAAAATATCACCATCTGATGAACGCTAGTCTGAGGAGGAATGTAGGCTAACAATATATAAAAAGATTTAAAAGTTAAACGAACATTTAAAACCTACAACATCAATGGTTGCTGTGGATTCAGTAACTGATGTTAAGTAAAGCGAAGTGGGATTCAAGAAACTTTGAACTGCCAGTAATGATTTCCTACCACATTCTACAAGGTCTGTGTCATATCTGAAGACACAGAATCCACCAGGAAACAGCTTAACATCAAGATCATTCTGGAGACGGGTCTCAGTAAGTGTGATGATAGAGTGCTCACTGGATGAAACCGCAGAATAGAAATCTTCTAATTTGGTCCTTAGACCACACAAATTCTGGTAGTATAATCAGAGAGGAGGAATCATGGTTATTTGACGGCAGGAATGGTGAAGATTAGAGTCAGAGTCATCACTGTGATTTCTGGTGCTGAGCGAAGCGAAACCTCGTCACAGTGACATTCTCAGACCAAGCTGATGGAAGGAGCAATTTTTCCTAGAAAGGTGCATTAACCTCTAGCCGAAAACAATTTCCCGATCTCACAGTCTGCTCCTCAACCATCACATCACCCGGACTACTTCACCCAACAAGGCCACAACATATTCAGCCAAGTCTTCTTCAGACACTCCCCATGCGAGTCTGCTGACACAATGAGGATCTAGGTCATCTAACAACAGTTTTAACCTTATTTGATGGATCATTGTGAATTCACACTATCCTATTAACAGATCCCTCTTGCCAATTGAACCCTGGTTGAATTTCTCGAACCATACACTACTGTAGGGCTGCCTGATTGAGATCTTAAGGCAGATATTACATTATGCTTATTTGCAACAGCAGATGTCGCACTGGAATCCCCCAATCCTGCAGCTACAGGGACACTGTTAATAACTGATGACATGGCTGTCAGAGCTCCCGGGGCAGTAGCTTTGTTTGTAGTTTCTCTGCTTATGCCCTGGTTTGTTACCTCTTTTTAGAAGTGGGCGTGATTCTTTTCTGTGTAGGTGCTTCAGGAGAACCCCCAGAAAGTAAACAGACCATGTTAATATTGCTACACTTCAGGGTATTGATGTCAGAAAGCACTTCTCCACGAATAGCTTCCATCTCGCTCAAGATGCCATCCCTAAGATCCCTGACAGCTGATGCAAGGTCTTCCCTGAAGACATGAGCCAGAATTGCGTTACCAGCCGAACTCGAACAACCAGAGCAGTGGAAAATAAGTTGTCGCTTCTACAAAACCACTGCGCTCATTTCAGTGGGTGATAACTCGGAACAGGACTGACAAAGAATAGCCTTGCAAACATCACAAACTGCCAGTTCCCTAACAGATTCAGTTTTATTACATCTCTTGCAAGATGAACTGGGTGACATTGTGCCAGAGTTGCTAACACTTTTGGAACACTTGTATGTCAGCAGATATTATCCTTCCCTATTACTGGATATTAAAAAACCAGTACAGATAATGTGGACTGATGTTCCTATTGTATCTTATCAGGTAAGAAAATGAACACTGATAAGGCAGAGAAAAATAAAAATCCAAAATAATACCAGATGCAATTAACTAAAAAACTAGGCAGCATAGATGTTGCAAAAGCGGCGAGATTTCATCGCAAAATGATGAAGTTTTTACCATGGAAAAACGCGATGTTTTGAGAGGGACATATACAGCACAGTTTTATTTATATATATTTTTTAGATTTAAAATTTTTTAATTTAGTGCCAGCAGTGGCAGTAATTTTTCCAAATAATCATGAGGCAGATATGCCCCATCAAAAAGTAGTTTCAGTAAGACAGGGCGCCTCCTCACTTTCCTGTAGATGTCTGTCGATATCTAGATGCCACATTTCCTGGAAGATGGTTAGGGCGTCGAGGAGCAATTGAGTTACCACCACGGTCCCCAGATGTGACTCCCTTGGGTTTTTTCTGTGGGGTTATTTAAGATCGAAAGTTTACTTCAACAGACCAAACAATTTAGAGGAGCCACAGCAAAAAATTTGTGATGAAGTGTAGCAAATTATCCCTGACATTTTTAAGCACAGTGTACAAAGTGTTTACACACGTGTCGGTCAATGCCAAATGGTAGATGGAGAACTATTTGAACATTGGCGCTAAAGTTTGTTTCTTTTTCTTGGTTCAATAATTTATCCCATTAAACTTACATTTCTATTTTTTAAATGTAAATTATGCTATTTTTTCAAGAAAAAAAAGTGTTTCCAGATTAGTGAAGTTATACTGTATTCAAAAAGACTCTTCTGCAAGGTTTTTTTATAAACAATTTGCGAAATATTTCTTCACAGGTGTACAAAAAACAATTTTATATTGCTTATTTTATATTTTTTATTAAAAAAAATCGAGTGAACAAAAACATTATATTGTAGCAACAAAAGAGCATTAATATATTCTAAAACCCCAACTAAAATGTTTTATGTTTGTATGGATGTAATCATTGTCTTTTTTTGTTGTTAAGCTTGTCAGCAGCACTATCAGAGATCAACTTGGCTATGTCAGCTATCAAACTTCCTGTACTAGAACCGTTGACACCAAGCAAAATGGACAAACTGTCTACTTTAAGCATGGCAGTACTGTATTGCGCTATAGGACAGGCTGCTGCCAGTGCTGTATTATCAGCCAGTGTAGCTGTCTCACCGAAATGCTCAGCACAGCAGTCACAAGGTGGAGGATTGAAAGAAGATGATCTAGATGTCAATGCAGTTAGTCTAGTGGAGGAAGCTTTAAACATGTACTCTTATATTGGATCCACGATCAAGAATTCAACAAGAGCTGGAGGACATGTAAGTGGCTTAAAAGATATATATATATATATATATATATATATATATATATATATATATATATATATATATATATATATATATATGTATGTATGTATGTATGTATGTATGTATGTATGTATGTATGTATATCTATATACAGGGCCTTAATTAATTCCCGAACCCTACGTGACCGCTTAAGTTAGGCAACCCGGCATACACTGTTGTACAACTTGAATTAATGAAATCCCTATAAGATGCCAGTGTTGTCTCATATTTCCTTTGGGGTTTTATAAAAAATATAAAAATCATAATAAGGTGAAACAATAAATGTCTTAAATGTATTTATTATTTAGTATTTTTAACAGCAAGTCTGTTCATGTATGGTTTACTGTTATTGATTGTTAAAAAAATAAATTAAAAACAAAATATTACTTTTATTTTGTATACATATCAAAATTTTGTAATGTACGTAAACAAATTGAGGTCCGATTATTTAAACTTCTAATTTACGGTTTTGGGAATGTGTATTGTGTAACATTGAACAAATATGTACCTGTTTGGGCAGATTAGCGACGAACAGATTTGGTAGGGCTTCGTTCCATGCGATGTTGAATATCGTTAACAACGTAACCTCAACATACCTACACTTTTAACTTACGTAAAAACGGAATGAAAATGCTAGGTTTTGATAAAAACTGTTTATTTTTATTGTCCAACAGATAGAAAATTATTTGAAGAAGGTAAACACTGGTCAAACTTGGAAAATGCACAATATACATACAAAATAACCATCAAAAGGAATTGAGCGCCAATGGACTGAACTGTCAATTGTCAATTGATTTAGTAACTTTAGGGTCCCTAGCCTAGTGGTTTTTTTTTTGGTTACTTTTTGGACTGCCAACTCATAAAATCATATTCCACTAAGAGAGAGACACGGTCATGTGGGGTTCGGGAATTAATGAAAGCCCTGTATTCATATTCCTCTATATATCCCTTACTTTAACAGCTATCTGAAATAACTTTGAACAACATTTTCTTGCAATTATCTAGGCTATATTGGGAAAATATATTCAGCTTTGTGGAACTTCCGGTTACACTGGAACTAGCTATTACCTTCGTTATTTCAAATGAAATGTTATACTTTTTATTACATTTTTTAGAGGGAGATTGAAAAATAAGCGCGACTTTGTGTATTATTCCCTATAGCTATGTTTGATATTTTGTGAAAATGTTATGACTTTCTTTTTTTTAAGCTCCAATTTGTATGTTACTTCAAACGTATGCTGTGGGTAGAGTTTTGAGTTTTGGTGCCTTAAATTCGAAATATCAGTACACGACATTGAATTCTTTGCAATAGTTAAAGAATAATTAATCATCATTGTACAGGGTGTTTTTTTTGTGTGTGTGTGCGCGCGCGCACGCGTGCGTGTGTGTGTGTGTGGGGGGGGTACAACGTATCTAACTTTAAAGTGGCATGACTTGTGTTGTTCAAATAAAACACCCTATTTTTAATGGATTGGTCAGGTAGACCATTAAATTCTGCATCGACGTAGTATGGGTTTACCCGTCGTTGATAGTTTTTTTTAGTGAATTTTTATTTAAAAAAATTCACTAATAGAGAGGTATCGATGGTGAAACTTTGCAATTTTTCAAATGAGCGTGAACTAGGACCCCTAGAACCCATATCCGGGGTCAGTTTAAATTTTTATATGTTTATATATATATATATATATATATATATATATATATATATATATATATATATATATATATATATATATATATATATATATATATATATATATATATATATATATATATATATATTTTTCTCCGAAAATTATAAAGCTATGTTAATGAAATTTGATGGATATGTTGCTTTAGGAAAGATCTTACTACGTACCAAAATTCAACTTTGTAAGCTTATAGAAAATTGAGTTATTTAATTTTGAGTTTCCTTTCGAAAAAAAAAAAAAAAAATTTTCTCCGAAAATTACAAAGTTATTTTAATGAAATTTGGTGGATATGTTACCTTAGGAAAGACCTTACTACATACCAAAATTCAACTTTTCAAGTTCATAGAAAATTGAGTTATTCAAATTTGAAGCATTTAATAAAAATTCACTATCATAACGCACCTTAAACGCACTTGCTGCGTCCCGAGCTTTTCTAGTTATAGTGTTTTGTTTTACTTTCATTTGTAAAAGCTTAGTTCTGCCAGCAGGCACAGAGAATGGAACAACTGATATTTATTGTGAGATGACATAAACACCACCTAACCAAAACTATTTTCAGTTCTCAGTCTTGTGTTCTAACTGTAGAGTTATTGAATTAAAAATGAATTATAATACTGAAGAATTAGTTGATATACCACTTATTATAGGCGAATCTCAGAGAAATTGTTTTCTAGCATCCAGTGTGTACACACAAATATATCCGAACCGAAGACAACTTCAGGCAAAATGTTTCATTAAATTGTTGGACAGTTCTAGGCGAAATCCTATGCCAATCATAAAACGTCAACATGCCAAAGGAGAGTAAGATGCCAAATTTTTTATTGTCGCATTGACATTAGATGATCCGCACACAAGCATGAGGAAAGTTGCTGAAGAATTAGGAATATCCAAATCTTCAGTGAACACAAACAAATTTCTCCAGATTTCATCAATTTTTCCTTATGTGCTACAACAAATATTTTCCTGAAAGAAAATCTAGGATAAAAATTCAAACACTAAAGGTAAACTGGTACACTAATAAATTAAAAACAGGCTGGATGTACTCCACACAATATGGTTGGTTAAAAGAGATAACGAATCATTAGCGGCATATCAAACTTACTGCGACTGCTACCGCCAAAAAGTTCGAGAGGTAAAGTCTGAAGGGGTTGCTATGTCTATTCAGCAAGCGGAAGACAACAAAACACTGCATGGAAGATTATAAAGGGTGAAACACAAGAAAAACGTAAACTGTTACCTTCAGTCACACCAGAAACATGTAATAAATATTTTGCATAAGTAAAAATATTTTAGAACAAATAAACGGGAATAACTTAGTACCACAAACATATATTAGCAGCAAAAGTATAAATACAACGAATACATTTTACCTGTGGGAGGTGATATAACTGGAAGCTTGGAGAGTAGTATGTGCCTTGAAAACTAAAATAACGCCATGCTGTTATGGAATAAATGTAAAATTTTTTAAAAGTCATCTACGGCATACTAGATCCAATAACATCTTTAGTAAATAAATGTCTGCAGTCTGGCCCGTTTCCAGTATAACTTAAGAAAGCAGACGTTAAGGCGTCTCGTCTGGAGGATTAGACCTCTAAAATTTACATATTTCTTAGTAGCCGTCTTTGTTATGATATTTACCATCTGTACAATGCAATTTTAAAGATGGTTAGGAATAACCCAACAAGGGTCATTTCTTGTTTACATTTGGCAATACGTCTCCTACCCTATCTCAGGTAGATAGGTAGGAAAATTCTATATTCATTCAAAGCAGTTCTTATATAGACTCCAAACAAGCATCACGCTTGTGAACATAAACATTAATCATTTCGTAGAGTTCTCATGTACTCTAAAGCATACCACAATATAAGTAATTTTGTATAAGTTTACAGTTTGTTATTAAACGTTAAGTGTTATAAAATCAGCGTTTAATTTAACAAAACATAATCAGGTCCTTCGAGCTATCAAGAAACAAAAACAAATAAAATGTGGTACATCAGTACAAAACTTAATTAAACCGATGTATTTATTTATTTATTTATTCATTCATTCATTTATTTATTTAATTATTAAATAAACAATCAACAGGCTGGAGCGCAATCACAGATTGATAAACACTACAACAATCAACATTAAAAGTAATTACAAAAATATATCTAAATCTAAGATAACACATGTTTCTTTACAGAGCTCAGGCTGCAAGAAAAGAGATTAACTTCATCACAATACTTGTTCCATATATCACACATAAAATAGAGTGGTGAGAATCGCAAAAGATTGGTTCGTGCCACTGATAGATGAAAGCACCTTCGATGTCTCGAACACAGCTTTGGCACATTAAAGTTAAGGCTGCAGAGTAAGTCAGGGCAGTCTACCTCACCTCTCAGTAACTTTAGGAGAAACTGAAGTGCAGCAAACTCACGGCAAGAACACAGATTGCAAATCGAAAAACGGTCTTGCAGTGCCTCAGATGAAAAACCTATGGGCGGGTAAATACTGTCATGATGAAAGGCAAGATTTTGAGAAAGCGTTGCTGAATTCTTTCAATCTTCTCACTGTGCGTCAGATAACCAGGGGACCAAACGCGATTAGCATACTCAAGTTTTGGCCTAACAAAAGCATTATAAAGAGTTTGAAGTGTGTTGCTGTTTGAAAAATCCCTACAGCTTCTAAAGACAAATCCTAAGGTTCTGTAGGCGGAAGACACAGCTTGCTTAACATGAGTTACAAAGGACATCTCAAAACTCTCTACCATAACACATTTTCTGCGTCCTGACTTTTTATAACCAAGTAATTAGCGACATCAGACAATCTTGTTCACTTTATCTGAATCAAAAAGCACTCCAAGATCAAGGAATGTTTCGTGTCTGGACAGCAGATTATTATTGATTCTGTAGCCAAATTTTATTGGTGCTTGCTTAAGAGCATAAGTCACCATGTTGCACTAGCTAAGATTTAAACTGAGTCCGTTCTCCCTGCACCAGCTCTGCATTTTATGAAGGGATTGCTCCAGTCTCAAACAATTTGTGATGGAGTCAATCTCAGTGAAAATCTTTAGATCATCAGCCTAGAGAAGACAGTCCACTGAAAGAGCTGATTGAATATCACTAATAAACAATTCAAACAACAAAGGGCCTAGTATAGACCTTTTCGGAATGCCAGACATGGCTACTGTTTTATCTGAAATGTGAATCTGCAATTAGCCTCAACAGTGAGTCTGGAAGTCCAAAAGAGTTAAGCTTACTTAGCAACAGTTGATCATCGATTCTGTCAAAGGCTTAAGAAATATCAAATTATATCACGTCCACTTGGGAATCCTTGTCTAGTGCTGAAGCAATCCTTTGTCTCACTTAGCATGGTGAGAGTTATGCTTATGTAATAAAAATTCAAATGCCTTGCAAAAAATGCATCCAATGACTATCTGGCGGTAGTTCTCAATCAGATTTCTATCACCAGACTTAAACATCACGGGCGCCTTATATTCCTTCCATTGATCTGGTATCCGACAAGTTTTTAGACACAAATTAAAGATAATCGACAGAGGCATGGTAAGTGCATATGCACAGTCTTTCACGAAGAATGCTGGTATGTTATCAGGGCCTGCTGTCATAGCATTACCACAATTGTAAAGAGCTTTCTGAACCTCGTCTACAGAAAAATATTCTAGGCGCAAGATATCAATAAAAAATGTACAGTTATTCATACCTGTACTCTCTTTATTATCGCAAGTAAGATGAGTATAACAGTTCTGAAAGAATGTAGAGAAAGCTCTAGTTATGTCTGCTGGTCCAGACAATTCTCTACCCCCACCAGACAGCTGATGGGGCATCCCAGAAAGATTCTTTTTACTATTTATAAACGAGCAAACCTTTTTTTGGATTATTATTCACTGCATATTCAGTTTGGAGAAATACTCAAGGTAAATCTGATTCTGTAATAGTTTTTGTTGACATCGTGTGCGTAATCCGTGGAACTGCCTGTATGCTTATAACGGGCCTAGGGTAGTGACTTTGATTTTACCATACTAATTAGTTGGCTGGCTTATTGTATATAAGGGTGGTGATGTTGACCTGCTGGATATGTTTTGACCTATTACCATTTCCCCAGCACTTTCAAGAATATTTGAGTACATAATAAAGCAACAGCTGAAAGAATATTTAGAAGGAAAAGGTTTTTTCAATGAGGCACTTCATGGCTTTCGAGGTGGTAAATCAACAGTTACAGTGCTGTTAAACACAATAAATAAATAAAGCAAAGCGCTGGACTCTGGTAATGTGGCAAAATGCACATATTGTGATTTACGTAAGGCGTTTGACGCAGTATCACATGAAATATTGTTAACCAGATTGGAACACTATCATATTAAGGGTTTCCCTTTGAAAGTCAAAACTTACCAACAGCTAGCAAATAGTTAAGCTAAGCGAACAGTACTAAAGCTGGGAGCCACAAACCTGCGGTATACCTCAGGGTTCGCTGTTGCGGCCTCTCCTATTGTATATACAAATGATCTTCCAGAAAGAGTTTTATCTGATGCAGTGTCTCTCTATGCAGATGATACCTCATTTCTTGATATTCGTAGAAATTAAGTTGAACTTGAAGCGTCACTATGTCAGAAGCAGGAGAATGGTTCAGAAATAATAAACTGAAACTCAATGTGAACAAAACAAAAGTCTTGAATATCAGCTCCCACCAACCGCAGCAAAGACAACAATGAAATTTCTTGGCGTGTATATACAGTCAGATTTTCTCTGGTCAGTGCACATTGAAAAGCTCCATTGCACATTGGCGTCTTGGCAGACAGACATAGAATTAAAAGAGCTGAGACTGGGTTGAATTGCTGGGGTGTCAAGTTCTGTAATAAAATCCCACAGAAAATAAGATAAAAAATAAATGAGAATTTAAAAGAGACGTTAAAAACACTCTCCTGAAGTATGCACTTTATTCTGTAAATGAATACCTCAATATGGATATTGAGTGGATGTAGTGCCACTAGAGACCTTGAAATGCAAGCTTTTGTTTCAATTTGTTTCTTTGTTGTATTTTATATTTTAAGTTTGTCATTTATTTATATTATATTGATATGTGTTTATTTGATTGTTTATTTCATAATTTTTATCTAATCATATATTTGGTATTTGTCTGACAAGGCTGTGTAATTTTTCCCAAAATAAATATTATTATTATTATTATTGAGAAAATACAAGCTTCACCCATGTAAAATGAAGTCGCAGCAGGCATTGATAAATGCAGATTTTCGAAGTCGCCTCAGTTTTTTGCGAGTGCAGAGTAGGCAAGTACAATGAAAGTCACAATTTTTTAAATTACGTGATCTTCAGTGATAAACCTTCATTTTCAAGTTGTGGTGTGGTTAACGGGCACAATTTTTATTATTACTCTTCAGAAAATCCGAACTTTTGCAGATCAGTGGACAACCCGTACCATTTTACAATGTTCGGGTTGAAATAATTGGGACAAATCTTACTAGTTCATATTTCTTTGAAGGCCACCTCAATGGGCAGAAATATTTGTGTATATTGGAAGGAGATGTAGCGGCTTTTCTGTAAGATTTTCCTCTAGATAACAATCGACGTATATGGTTTATGCAGGACGGGACACCAGCACATTATGACATATATGTTCGCCGATTTGTAAGTGATCAGTACCCGAATAAATGGATAGGTTGAAGTGGTCTCGTTTGGTGTCCGCCTGGGTCTCATGACCTCACATGTTTAGTTTTTTTCTTATGGGGCTATATCAAGGAAATTGTGTATCAAAAACCAGCCAACACCTCACAGAAACTAAGACATAAACTTTCAGACGCATGCAGAGCAATAACTTCACAACTATTGTGCAATATACAAGAATTTTTAAGGAGAGTATTCAGATCAATGGGCAAAATATCGAATAGTTCTGTGTCGCTTTTTTTTTAGATTAGTTTTATGTTAAAGACTGCGGATTATTGTTATTATTATTGTAGGGTCTTCCCACACTATTTTAAATTTGAATTTGTTTCCGACAGCTTCGACCGGCTAGTAGAGGGCGCATTGCTGACATAACTAGAAAGGAGAAGCGTTATTGGTCCCTATTATGATTGTGGCGTCGTTATGTGATGTTATGTTGAATGTGAGCTCATAATATAATTACAAAATATATATTAATTAATTTCCAGTGTTTAAGAGTGTTATTATTCCATCGGCCAACCCACATTATTAATATAGCCTAGATAATCGCAAGAAAATGTTGTTCAAAGTTTTATTGGATAGCTCTTAGCGTAAGGAATACATAGAGTAATTACACACTATTGGGACACTGTATATTTTTTTGTTTGTATTATTACTAAGCGAAAGTTAATTACATTACAGGTGTACCAAAATCACTTACTGGCTGGTGCCTGGGTGTTGGTTTCAGGTCTTCAGACCCACTTATCAGCAAGTACGACAGCTACAGTGGAAAAACCAGCACACTTGAGAGAACGTGATGATAAGGGTCGGAGTCCATGTAAAAGTAGGGAGAGTGCCTCCTGTAGGTCGGGACTTTTGAAGTTCCAGCAGTCTTTTGGAGTGCTCTCTGTGGCTTTGGCATCTAGAGCACTAACATTGCTGTCTGAGCTATTTGAGGATCTTCATTTGGAAGTTTGTGGCGGTGCCGGTAGTGTTGTTCAGGTGAAGTATATTCTAGCTTTAATTTGAGTTTCTTATGGGGTAAAAGTTTTTGCATTTCTTTTTGTATGAATCATTAACATTTTTTCGGTAAAAGCCATTTGTAGATTGTTATCAAGGCAATGAAGTTGTCTGGAATTAGTCACAGCAGCAATACACATTATACTGCAAAGGCCCTCTAAATAATACTAATAATCCTCATCCACCTTTCAAGCTATACAGCTTATCAGACTAGCCCAGTATTAAATGTAGTGAGAAGTACAAAATAAACATCATGAACACATAAGTCGTTGGTGATCCCTACATTTTTTTTTCGAACAGCCTTATCTTATTGCATTTTTTATCGAAATATGTTTGTAAGAAAAAAAAATCAAGACACAATAAGTGCGTTTTGGTAGCAAATTTTCGTTAAATGCTTTAAATTTCAATAACTCAATTTGCTATTAACCTAAGGTTTGTTGGCTAAGAAACCAACATTTAAAGTTTATTGTCGGAAAATTTTTGTACATTTTCAAACAATAAGTTATTTTGATAAAATATGCCACATTGTTTCTACTATATAGATTATACCGGTAACCAAGTTGATAACTGCTTCCTTGCATTAAAAAGACATATTTGATATTCAAAGCTTTTTTATAAAAATTCACTGCCATAACGCACTTGCTGCGTCCAGACTTTTTTTTATGTTATCTTTAGGACATGTTGAAACGTGGAAATTTTATTTAATGAGGCAATCGATCAGGTGACTCGTAATCGGCGGTGGTGAAACGTTCATACATTTTTTGTTGTAACTATATTTTGCAATATATATATATATATATATATATATATATATATATATATATATATATATATATATATATATATATATATATATATATATATATATATATATATATATATATATATATATATATATATATATATATATATATATATATACTCTTGAAGGAGTTTAGCTGTCCTGGTTGTCTAAAATTTTTTGTTCATTTCAGATTATCTTCATTAACGTGATGATTATTATCCCAAATATGTCAGGCGACGGAAGATCTATCTATAGTGCCGTAACGTAATTGGGCTAAGTGTTCTTTAAATCTAATTCCAATCGACCTTTTTGTTTGTCCGACGTACTTAAAATTACAATCTTTACAACTTATTTAATAAATTCCCGACATTTTGTCCGTGCTATCCTTGTCTTTTGGGATACTTAACAAGTTTTTAAAGGTACTTTTTGTCATAAATGCTAGCTGCAAGTTGACATTTAAAAGAATGCTATCTAGACCCCTCGTGATTCGAGGTTCAAATGGTAAGCAAAGTTTTTTCGGGTGGAGTTTAGCTCTCCTGGTTGTCTTAACATTTTTTATTAATTTCAGATTATCTTCACTAACTTGATGATTATTATCCCAAATATGTCGGGCGACGGTAGGTCTATGTATAGTACCGTAACATAATTGGGCTAAGTGTTCTTTGAATCTAATTCCAATCGATCTTTTTGTTTGTCCGACGTACTTAAGATTACAATCTTTACAACTTATTTCATAAATTTCCGACATTTTGTCCGTGCTATCCTTGTCTTGTGAGTTACCTAGCAAGTTTTTTAAGGTATTTTTTGTCGTAAATATTAGCTGCAAGTTGACTTAAAAAAAAAAGCTATCCAGACCCCTCATGATTCGAGGTTCAAAGGGTAAGCAGAGTTTTTTCGAATTTCTCTCTTCTAAACGTCGTTGATTCCGTCAACATTTTCTTTGTTTTCTGTTTGTTGATTAATTTTTCCATCAGGCAAGCAATGTATCCATTATATTCGGCCACGTTCTTAATATAATTTAAATTTTTGGTATATCTACCTGTTTAAATAAAAATTAATTGACCGATTTACTAAAAAATTCAGACTGGCCATTTTTTGTGCGTACGTATGATGTGTCGTTCGGAATGTAGCTTATAGTGGAGCAAGACACCCTATAAGCTACATTCCGAACGACACATCATACGTACGCACAGAAAATGGCCAGTCTGAATTTTTTAGTAAATCGGTTAATTAATTTTCCTTTAAACACAAGTACAAACAAAGAATTGTTGCTTGCCTGGTGCAAAAATTAATCAACAAACAGAAAACAAAGAAAATGTTCACGGAATCAACGACGTTTAGAAGAGAGAAATTCAAAAAAACTTTGTTTACCATTTGTACCTAGAATCACGAGGGGTCTAGATAGCATTTTTTAAAAGGCAACTTGCAGCTAACATTTATGACAAAAAATATCTTAAAAGACTTGCTAGGTAACCCAAAAGACAAGGATAGCGTGGTCAAAATGTCAGGAATTTATCAAATAAGTTGTAAAGATTGTAATCTTAAGTACGTCGAACAAACAAAAAAGTCGATGGGAATTAGATTCAAAGAACACTTAGCCCAATTATGTTACGGTACTATACATAGACCTACCGTCGCCCGACATATTTGGGATAATAATCATCACGTTATTGAAGATAATCTGAAATTAAAAAAAAAGTTAAGACAACCAGGACAGCTAAACTCCTTCGAGAGTATATATATATATTGCGAAATATAGTTACAACAAAAAAATGTATAAACGTTTTACCACCGCTGATTACGAGTCACCTGATCTATTGCTTCGTTAAATAAAATTCCCACGTTTCAACATGTCCTAAAGATACCATAGCATGCACAATAAACCAAGGGTTGCGGTGATGTCGGGGCGGCGATGCCGCAGACGAGCCCTCAGGAAAAAAAGATAACATAAAAATACAGATAGTTCCGCCAAAGGAAACTATGTTAATTTAGTTGTCGTTGAACCTTCTCAAATTATTAGAGATGGACACCTTTTAGATAAGTTAGTAGGGACAGTGCAAAATACACTGCAGAATATGCCTGCGATTAGTTTACCAGCTCAATTCAGTCTCTTTACCTAAGATCCGGTATATAAGGTGATGTTAGTTTTTAAAGTAGTTAGAGTTTTTCATCCTCTGATGACGCTAACTTGGTTAGTGAAACGATCGTCAGGTCTTTTAAAATATGTTGTGGTGATTTGGGTTCTCCAAGTGTACTTATCAATGCTCATCACAGGGTCCAATCTTCACTTAGTTAATGTAATTTATCATCTACTATGAATTTTTTCTGAGAAAACACATATAGAACATTATAAAACAAGTGCTAAGGATCACGTGAATTTTCCTTACTCCACTCTAACAATGGGGCTATAGCTCTGTAACGTGCCAGGCGTTAGTCGGTAGGGCGGGTCGTTCCTATATAGGGTTTCCCATCGGTGTGAGGACGAAAGTTAGTGAAACGATCGTCAGGTCTTTTAAAATGTGTTGTGGTGATTTGGGTTCTTCAAGTGTACTTATAAATTACATTGCTTTGAAACCTTCTTGATTTTCACACCTAATAGTATTTAATTTTATTTACAGGTGGAACCGGCACCATTAGCAATTATGGGACAATTCACTGCACTACAAAGGGTAGCTCGGATTTTAGGAGCAGCACCGTTAAACCATTTGTTGTTTTATTTAGCGATTGTTAGTTATAGAAAGGCGTGCACGTTGAAAAGACTTCATCCACCTGAAGGTGATACATTTAGTCAATCTGATTCTACAACATATTATGAAGACATGATATTGTGCTCTGATGAAAGTTCTACAGATGATGGTATGTGCATATTCATATTTTGGTAATTTATTGTTAATGAGGAAGTTGCATATAATTTACTTTTGATGAAAAACGTATTTAAACTACAGCAAAATACTCTAAAAATATATGTCTACAAGTAAACCCCCCATAAAGTGAACCACTAATTAGTAATTAATTATTGAAATATTGAATATAATTCAAAAAGACAGGGTGGGCGAAAACGCGATTTGATTGGTGAAGAGGTTTGTGACGTCACGATCCGGTACATTTGCTTGTTTTCCTTTGTATTTGCATCGAATTCTGAGTAGTTTTATCATAATTTTAAGTAGTTTTGGTGTTTAGTGTATAATATAGGTTCAAAGGTAGTAAGTTGTGTGTAATCTAGTTTAGTACGTGACTCCGTGATGCTTCAGCAGATTCAGAATCACAATACGAGAATGCGAAAGACATAACAGTTCCTGGACATAAATATTATAAGTGCTGTATAGTGCCCAAATGTACTTCCACAACAATAACTACCCCCAACAAATGATTCTTTAATGTACCTAAGGATGAGAAAATCAGGAAGAAATGGTGTATATTTTTCTTGTAGATTATTTGAATCGAGAACATTTTGAGGTTATGCTTTTATTGACATTATATTTTATAAGAAATACATAAAATCCAACAAAGATATTTACAGGATAAAATAAGGTTCATATCAGACACATACCTCCCAGCTTTCACTCCTTTTAGCTCAGCACCAACGAAATTCGGGTTGTTTTCTAAAAACGCAAACATTGCTAGTACATCAATTTTTGGTAAATTATCAGATTGTCCTTGGACAAATCCAACTTCTGTAGTCACACTATAAGACTGTACAGTTTTTAAAATAATTAATACGAGTATATAAATATTAACAATAATATAAGTTGATAACAATAACTATCCGGCACACGTAAGTCGCATAAACACTAATGGTGAGCTGGGGATCTCTGTGTGAGTAAGCTAGACTCATTTGGCCGATACCGGATCGTGACGTCACAGTAGGCTCTCTTTGTTTACGGCTGCGTTTTGGCGCGGAGACAATTATTTTGATTTTCTATATTTTTTTTACAGGAAAACTAGTGGTTAAAAATTTAAACTGCATACAGACTTGGAGAATACTTCTCTGGCTTCACAGTGAAGCTAGAGAAGTATTCTCCAAGTCTGTATGCAGTATGGACAAGTTTCACCAAGTAAGGGCAACAACAATCAATGAATTAAAAATTTAAATATTATATGGCAATTGATTTTATATGATGTGGGGAATTAAATAAGATGAGAATAACAAAATTTGCAAATTCCTCATTCTTTTATCAAGTGTATACGATTCTTTGATACTGCTTCTTTGTGTTAGGATTTTCGAAGAATTAAAAAAACGCAGAATAATTAAAGAATTAAAGACTAAATGTAACTAATAAAGGTAGCACCTAAAAAAACCTCTGACATTTACTCTAGGTAGCACATAAGAAACATAGTTTGTTACAATCAGGTCTTTATTGCAATTATTGTCGCTTTTAAGTCCATTTTAAACTGCTATTTTTAATGCAAATTAATTTTTGTAAAACGGCAGACAATATGCCATAATTCAGCCTGATTATCAAGTTGTACACTTTTATCAGTTTTTTCATTTTCAACTTCTTGGCCAATTTTGTACCCCACATCTATAAAATATTCTGTTAACTTATCGACCATTTCTGGATCATCAGAAAATAAAGGGCTTGAAATTAAAGGTGCCGCACAATTAAAGATTGCAATCTTAAATACGTGGGTTAAACCAAGAGAAACATAGCCACCAGATTTTGTGAACATCTCGCACATAGACGATATGGTGGTGGTCAAATCCTGTGTGGCACATCATATATGGGATAATAATCACCACATTGACAAAGAAAATTTGAAACGTGTGAAAAATCTTAGACATCAAACTATGCTTGATTCCTTTGAAAGTGTTTATATAACAAGGCCGCTTAAGAACAAAACTTCATTAAATCGTGCGGCACCTTTAATTTCAAGCCCTTTATTTTCACTCCTGATGTGACTGGTAGAATAATAAATTATTGTCAATAACTCGGCCGGTCTATACAGATACTAAGCTCTACGTTTGGTTATCAACTTAAAGACCCCCTTTCGTTTGCTTTGTGTCTAAGAAGTCAATATAAATATTTGTTTTTACGTAGGATTAAAAATCAATATAAATACTTGTTTTTATGTAGAATTTTAGTTGAATTATTTATCCTTTGTTAAAGTTAACATTTTGAGCCAAACACTAGGTTTGTTTTAAAAAAAAGATGAGCGGCTGTTATTGATCTGTTCGCCAGATGTGCATGTCGGCTTTCTTTAGTTGCTCCAATATTCACATGGTGAAATTTCTAGATCAAAAAGAACGTGTAGCTTCCTTAAATATGTCGGTACCTTTCATTTTAAGCTCATTATCCTTAGATTAGATAAAAGCTCATAAATTTGTCAACTAGAAGACTAAAGCAGTTCTTCCACCTCGTCTGTTCAATATTGACACAATAGACCAAAGATGGTCGCCGACTACAATTTTTTACTTCGGATTAGTTTGTTACCTAGGTGTGATATAAATACACAGTAGCAGTTGATTTTAATTTAGATTTTTTCATCTTCTGATGACGCTGACGTCAGCGAAACGATCGTAAGGTCTTTGAAACATGTGTTGTGGTGATTTGGGTTCTCCAAGTGTACTTATCACAAATGGGTCCCTGCAGAAAGAATACGATGCAGTTATATAACTATTTATTATTATTTATTAATTATAATTTTTTTAATTTTAAAGTTGCCAGAGGTCATTACTAATGAGTCACTTTGTTTTTCAGACGATGATAGCGAGTTAATACTAGGTCAGTGGTTTGAGGAAACCATTGCACCGCCAGAAAGTAGCGAATCTAAAACACCATCCACTTCCGATAATGTAGAAACAAAATCAGCTCAGACAGAAAGGGCAAGCAATTCTATTATACCTGAAAAAGGGGAAGCCCATGGATATATTTCTTTAGCTACTAGCATTTTTGTCTTCATGAATAAACATCTTCTCTGTTCTAAGAGCACATATGTTACTAGATACGTAAAGTCAGGACTTACAGAACAACAGATGATAATCCTTGCTGCTATCATACGTGATTTAGACAGGGAAACTTCTAGAACAGATACTGGTAAGTAATGTTACAGACTTTGGTTCATAGTGCTATAATTTTTTTCTGTGATATTCTAATTACAAAGAAAAGCATATAAGTATTTACTCAAAAAACATTACAACCTACTGTACACTGCTCAACATTCAAGGATGTCGCACCCAAAAATTGTACGCTTTTTAAATTTAATGTAACATTCGATTGCTGCGATCAAATTGAACTCTGTTAAAAGGTTATCAGGTAATTCACATACATTTTATACAGGGTGTTGAATAAAACATTGAAAATTTTCTATACCGCCAAGAAGCTCCAGTTTGAAAAACAAATTTTATTTCTTAAATTTCAACTAAAAGCATGTTGAAATAGGACCCAGTCTACAGGATGGTGTTTGAATTTTCCGTTTATCCTTTTTATTTACAGGATGATTACAAAATGGATGTTTTCGGGTAATATCAAGTGTTCATTACTTTAGGAAAGTGAAGTAAAATCCCATTTTAAAGAAAACTGTCCTAAATAAAAGCAGTGAGAAATATTTCTTATTAAATTTACGTTTCCATTTTTCAAAATAAATAATGCATTAAAAAAAATTGTTGTGTCGGGTACCAAATTTTTTTTTTCATCATCATTTAAGTAGAAAGCAGATATATGGAAAAACAGCAAAAAATATGGTTGTCTTTAAAAAAAACTTATGATGACGTCATTCAGAAACGTGTGACATCATAAATGTAATTTTTACGTCATAAGTTGGCAAATGAAAACATGAAATTAACCTGTCCTAGTGTTTTTCTTCAAAAAATTAAATAACACTTATGAATTATGTTACAAACTTTATCACCACTGTATAATTTACTAGTAAGATCTGTAGTTGAACACTGTTCTGCTTGGTCCAAAGGTCCAAATTTTACAGAGTACAGATAAGACATACAGAAAATTAAGTATCAATTCTCAAAATAGTTGTCGTTTATATCTCGTAAATTTAGTGGTCATTTTTGTATCTATAATTTATTTTGTTTTTTATTGCCTGTTGAACAATAAATTGACTGCAGATAATCGTTAAAAAAATTCTGTATTCCTAGTCATTTCACTACACTACCAGTGGAAGGTTGACAGACTTAGATTTTCAATCCTGATAACTCAAATTCTAGTGTTTATTGAACATCATTGTATGAAAGGTTTTTCCAATCTTTGAAAAAAACAAACGAAAAACTAAATTTTATGCAAAACGGTACCAGCGAAAATTTGTTCAGTATTTTCTCTGCCAATTGTAAACTCCAGCCCTGTGCATTCCTTTATCACTCACTCACACCGGTCGTTTAACCACCCCACGTTCGTCCGCGGTAAAACGCCCTCTTTAAAGAAAACCTAAATCGCTTTTAGCTCCCTAGCTCGCACACATATTCACTCCCGTAACTCCACTCAAACTTCTACTGTTTATTCCGATTTTATTTGAAACCCATTAACATTACCGTCGCGATGCTCCACCGGTATTTTCTCGCCGCGGAGGGTACTCCTAGCCCTGACCGAGGCTTGGAGCCCACTGCTTACTCTATTTCTTCTCCGTCCCCTGGTGAACCCTACTCTCCCTATCCTTAGTCATTATTGCCTTCCAATTAAAGTTCGTAATTAAAGATCATGCCATTTTTCTAATCAATAAGAGACTACCTTGAAGACACGTATCTCCATGGTCGAGACATCGAAAACCTGAGTAGTTTGCTGCTTTTTCTGTTGAAACTAAAGTTACCTCTTTAGAGACTGCGACACTTGAAACCTACAAATCTAGCCTCTTTACAATGTCTCAATTGACCGTTTTCACTGAACTTTTTGCTGGCTTGGGTATTCTATTGCCAACTAGGTCAACAGCTGTATTTTGCAACTTTGTAGTCAATTGTTTATAATTTCAACGTAACCACAGCCTACATAATTATGCATATTATGATTAAATAAAATGATCGCATAAAGCATTTGTCTTATGGCAACTTTTCATGGAACTTTTTGAGATCCAACCCTGTAATTCATTTACATCTGCCCAAACGTTCATGTACGGAGAAATTTAACAAAAACTTATATACGTAAGCAGGCGTCCTCCTTACAGTTCGTTAGACAGTTTTGACATTTAAATACTTTTAGGAAAAAAAAAACTATAGACACACGTGGATGTCGTATAAGTGGTTCTCTCTACCAAATTTGAACTTAATCAGTTCAGTAAATTTTGAGTTATAACTAAATGAAAAATAAACAATTAACGATATGACCTGAAATTACCTCTGAATGGGTGCCTATAATGTTAGACAAGGTCAGACAGATATATCAGGGTTACGCTGCTATTGCAAACAAATGCTCCAAGTCAAACTTCAAACAAATAGGCTACAAAATATGTCACAATAAACAATCACCAGGGTTGCCATTTGCCGAAACTGTCATCTGATTTGAAGATATCAGAAAAAATATATAGTAATAAGATAAAATTTTTAATGAAAGTGATTCAATTTATTTAAAGGCAATCTAGAACTACGTTTTATTATGTATAAATATTAAGCTTCCCATTGTTCACGGTATTTAAAAGCCATCTCCTTATCCTAATTTAATCTGACAGCTGTTAGCTATTTGTCATTTGTTATTTTACCAATTGACAGCAGGGGGAAGTCGAATTCGAGGTTATCTTCACCCCCCCTCCCCTTCTTATTCTTCCTCCTCCCTCTTCTTCTTCTTCTTCTTCTTCTTCTTCTTCTTCGTCTTCTTCTTCTTCTTCTTCTGACATCATAAACGAAGAAGAAAAGGACAAATTCTAAATTGAGTCCGCTAATCCTTTAGAATCTTAGAATAAGGTACTTATTGTTTACTTTTAGTTTTTATTTACTCTTCATGTAGTGTATGGATAATTCGAGCTAAATGAAACTACATAATATCATTTATTTTAAATTATACAGATGTTCAGGGTAAATTATTAAAATTTTAATTTCAAAATTTTGCATTGTTTATATTTATTTATTTGATTTTCAAAAAGTACGGATACACCGATAGTAAATAAGTGTTGAAAAGAGTTTAGGTGCACCGTTATGGTGGCCAATTTTAATAAAAATATTTCAAATGGTGATACTTCACATTCCCATTAAACTAGAATCTTCAGTTTTGATACATGCTAAAACGTATATAGAAGCAGCGTGGGTACTAAATTTAAAAAATAACACAACGAGCTTCACAGGCAATGACAAATTTGTTTGTTTTAGTAAACCATTTTTGTTATTTTGTTTGCAGAACTGGTTCGATTGAGTTGACTAAAACGGATCATCCACCTGCCACGTTTATAATATGGCATATACATTCCTTTTGTAAATAATAATAAAAAAAATCGGTAAATTTGCAGATTAGCACACGGGGGCTTTTTAGATAAAAAATTCAGAAACATGCTTAGATCTTCTGGATGCACAAACCACAAGAAATGTTTCTTGCAACGGGCCCCCAAAAAAGTTACGATACCAAGAGTGAATAGGGGTGTTGGGCAGGGAAGAAGATAAAAAATAAATGTGAGCGGAAAGTGTGAAAAAACCAGCTTAGTTGGACCTCTATAAGCGGCCTTTATCCCATTTTACAGCTATATGACCTTAAAATTCTGTTTATCCGGCCCAGAACTCCTAATATTCACCGCAGGTCCCGTAACTTTCTTGCGGGTTGTTCCCAAGAAACTTTGCTTGTTGTACATTGTTCTTGTTTATGCATTGAGGGTGGTTGTATACATGCAGAAGCTGCGACAAAGCAGCGAACCAAGATTTTCCATTTATGTTTAAATTGTTACCCCATTTTATTTGTTGCAAATATTTTCCCAAAAATCAAATTGAGGTTGTCTTGTTTGTCAGTCTTACATAGAGAGCTACAATATTTCATCATTTTCAAAAAGTATGGATACAGCAACAGTAAATGAGTGTTGAAAAAGGTCTGGGTGCAGCCAATTCATTATGGTAGAGAATTTTTGTAAAAATATTTGAAATCCGATAACTCAATTTCCTTTTAACCTGGAATCTTCAATCTTGAACCATAGTAACACCTATGTAAACGCAGTGTGTGTACTAAATTAAAGAAAAATTACATGATGAGCTTTGCAGATAAGTACCAATTGGTTTAAAAGAACCTTTTTTCTTGTTTTGTTTGCAAAAACTAGTTCGATTGGGTTGACTAAAACAAAACCATCCAAGCAATGAAAAGGGAAAATAACTACCATATTTATAACTTGGCAGGTACATTCCCTTTGTAAATAATTAATTTTTTTGTGGAAAACTTTTGTGAATAATGAAATTTGTAACATAATTCTTTTAAAGAGACTTGCAGTACTTACATATATCTCTGCCAAACTATAATTTTCTAGCTACATAGCAAATAGAAATTTCTTCAAATAATCATTAACTTGGACCTCTAAAAACGATCTCCCAGGTCCATTTAAATTTAATGAATTGGTTTTAATAATATACCTTACTAATAGTGTACAATTCTTATGAAAATTCACTTGCTGCTTCCCGAACATTTTCAAATTTGAAGCATTTAATGAAAACGAACGCACTTGCTGTATCCCAAACTTATTTATTTTATGTGTTTAGCTTGTAATAAAACCAGTAGTGATGTTTTCATAAGTTGAAGCTGTGGATTTCTTCTTGAGACATCTTACTGAACCACTTTGCACCTGATAACTATTTAAGTTTGTATTTTTGTTTCTGTTATCTCATATATTGACCATTGTTGTAGTTGGGCTTTTATGCCTGTTAAATAACAAATAAATAAATCGGTAACAAATATGCAGATTTTCCTGTGTGCAGTCCTATGATATTCTTACTGTATAAATAAATATATTTATAACATTATGTGTTTTTAAATTTTAAATGATTTAGTAATATTAGTAATCTTTACACACAAAAATTAATTGAAATAGACTTTTGTGGTTAGACTATTGTAATTATTTTCAGGGACGATATCTGTATTTTTTGGAGCAGTGCTGGGCCAACTCTATTGTGACTTTTCAGGAGCTTTGAGTAGGTTCACCCACAATCTTATCACTCACAGCAGCTTAAACAATTTACAGGCCTGCTTACTGAATCATTTGGGCGTTTCCCCTTGGAACACGGATGTCCCACATGGTTGGCCACTTCAAGTATACCCAAGAACATTGTCCGTTTTAGCACAGGTGAGATTTTTAGCACAAATTTTTCTAAGGTAACAATCAGGCTCCAGCCTTTCAAGTCTTTTACACTATCTAAGTTGCAGTTTAAAATTGCCATGTTCCTTATTATTAAGCTGCAGCCTTGGCGGCTTAGCGGCAAAAACGTGTGTCTCTGATACCAAGTGTCGTGAGTTCGATTCCCAGTAGAAGCATTGTTTCACTTAGGTACTGTAAAATTAGTATTATCCGAGGTGGTGGCATTGCGTTTAACCAAGTTGAATGTCTGCACGTTCCGCCCTTCGGAGGCATGTAAAGCAGCCGGTGCCGTGTACCATGTGATGTTTGGCATGTTGAAGATACCTGCCTCTCATACAGAGAGAAATGGGTTTAGCAAAACTTCCAGAATGGTGAAGTGATATTCTTAGAGTCTGTGTTTGGTTATAGTCTTAGAAATTGACTAACGTGAAAGAAACAAAATACGACTACATGTACTGTGTTTCACTTGAAACGGTAACACTTCCATAACTTTTTTATTTTTAGACTAATTTAAAAAATAAATCTGAATCAGAAGCTTGTGGAGCCTCTTTGAATGGGTAAACTACATTATAGCCTTAGTTAATAAGTAGCCTACTTAGATCAAAAATTTGGAAAAACTGAGTTTTTTCTAAAAAAATGTTTAAAAAAGTTGTTCTGAATCACCCCAAAACCCCAAATCCCAGGTTTCATTGGGAAAAAAAAATTACACACATATTTTCAAGATAATTGTTAATTCAAATTTTATTCTCACAAGATTGCCATGATTTATTAGAAATATCAGATCTGTCACATGAAGCTTCGATAAGTTGTCACACTCCTAATAAACTGCTATAATAGTGATGATTTTTATTGACGATGGCTGTGTAAAAGGGGTGCTTCTCTTTAAATATATTTCATAAAAATTGTTAAGGTGTGGACATTAGTAGTCTTGTTATAATAAAATATAAGGCTTTATTTCTGACTATTTAACAAGATACAAATACCTACATAATTAAAATGTGCACACAGTAATCGAAGTGATAGAAGACGTGGCTCATGCCTCTCTCTACAACTGACAACTTCTTCCTTCTTCTTGTTCTTCTCCTTTACGGACACTTATCGTTTATTAAACACACCAATGTACAATATAAATCGATTACATATACTTAACGTATCTCAACGTGTCCGAGTGGCCTGGACTCTTTAGAGAAGCAACCTGTTTTCTGAAGAAGTATTTTGAATGACCCTTTTGAGGTCTAATTTAATTGATGGGAACAGTATAGTAGAGCATTGAAAGTTTAAGCAAACCCAAATCTTACTATGTCCCTACTCAAGGTTTATAGATTAGATAGGTTGTCTGGTAACTCTGAGAGGGAAGACACGGGACGACAGTATTACGTCATGTGTATTCTAGACAGGGATAACTCCTATAGTTTCACATTGCGTTTTGGTGTTTTAAATAATATTTATTAGAAATTTGTGTAACTTTTCTTGACTTTGCTAAAAATTTGTCCGATCAGTTGCAGATTTATTTTAATGTTTATTTCGTACGAAACGGCTGTTAAATCGAAACTGTTGTCTTAAAGACAATATTTTATTTTGGGAGGTATTGCGTCGTAAATATAACTGCACACTGAATCAACGGTATTACGAATTGGATGTTATTTATTCAAGATTATTTTTATATTAACAATTAAATCGGTGAATCGTCGTAAAGTTAGATATGTGTTTAATGTAAAAAATAGGTTATAGGTATATACTTGAAACAATAACTCAATAGATAACTGGACCTAAATATCTGTCTAGATTCCTAGTGGAGTTGTTTTTAGTGTATTAATGTGCAAAAATAATTGTAAAAAGGCAATGGAAAGTGTAGTGTTCGTAAACTTTCTTTCTTTTATTTTCCAAAAGAAGTAAAAATAAAGTATTAGGAAAATTGGCAGATAAGCTTAAGGAGGGCTTCTAGGAAAAAATTCAGAAAGCTGCTTAGAATCCCCTTTGGTCTAAAAACTACAAGAAAAGTTTCATGCAAACAACCCCCACGAAAGTTACGGTACCAATAGTGAATAGGAGTACTTGGCAGGGCAGAAGATAAAAAGGAAATATAAACAGAAAAGGTGAAAAAAAAAAAACAGCTTAACAGGACCTATATAAGCTGCCCTTATCCCATTTTGCAGCTACACCTGCTTAAAATTGTGTATATCCCGCACAGAGCCCCTATTCGTTGCAGGTGCCGTAACTTTCTTGTGGTTACCGCGTTAGAGTGCTTGTATGTGTGTATGTGGATCCCCGTGTTTGAGGCGGAGTTTGGGTGTTTCGTCCTGGGCGTTTTCCTTCGCCTTCTGCATGAATACAACCACTCTCAATGCATAAACGCCAAGAAAAAATTATTGGGAACCAACCCTCAAGAAAATTACGGGACCTGAGGGGAATATAGGTTCTGTGCGGTGTAAACAGGATTTTAAGGATGTGTAGCTACAATATGGATAAAAGACAGCTTGTATAGGTCCGCCTAAGCTGTTTATTTACATTATTCGTTTCTTCTTCCTCGTCGCTCACCACTATTCACTCTTAATCTCGTAATTTTTTTCGGGAGTTGTTTGCAAGAATATTTTTTTGTGGTTTGTGTATCCAAGTCGTGTTCTAAGCCCTCCGTGAGTTCATCCGCAAAATTTAATTTACATATTGCACTGGCACAATTTACTATTATTGTACGGTCCCAAACAATCCGGCTCGATCGGACCAAATGTACGACGTTAGAGAAAAGAAATGTACTGTTTAGAAAAGATTAGCCTAATGTAATTGTTCTAATTACCCGTTTATCTACGCCAGAAGGACCAGAGGAACTGTTCTTTGTAGGTACAGATTTATGAATAAATACACGAGGTAACAACAACAATATAATTCTACAAAATTACCAAAAAACAATACAGAGTGATTGCGGGTGTTGTGACCCAACAACAATACAATGAAAAAGGGGAGTTACAATTGGAGCTGGGTGCCCGCCGTGATCAGCACGTGGTGGGGTTGCTGATATCTGGGGCTTCGTCCAAAGGGCCAAGGTGGTTCACGTCTCCAGGTGACGACGGTGTATACTTGCGGTGTGTTAATGCCGCAGTTGAATGGATTTCTGATGCGTGAGTCCGTCGCTCGTGGAAAGGCTAGCGCTTCCAATACGAGGCCGACGAACCTGTCCACGTGTCTATGGAGACAACCGTGGGTCTTGACTCCCTGCGGTGGGTCAGGCGATCTCCCTGTGATGCTTCCTGGCTGCTGGAATGCGCATGGAGTTTATTTATTTATTTATTCATACACCATCCAACAGCTTAAAAGCCAAATTAAGGATGGGCCAATACACAAAACATAAAAACTAACAATAATCAAGCTAACAATACAAAAAAGAGTCGCAAATTAGATCGCTTTGAAAAACATTTTTATCTCTGATATGTTACATGAGAAGATATCTAGGCGGTCTTGCAGTACAGAGTAATCATTGCACATCTGGTAAATTGGAGATGATCGTAGCAATCGTGTACGAGCAGTCAGGAGATAGAATATGCCTGGAAAACGTGCTGCAATGCGAGGCACATTGAAATTAAGTTGCTGAAGCAGACTAGGGCAGTCGAACACAGAATTAACCAGTTTATATAAAAATATAATGAAACTGCACTGCCTGCACATCGACAGACTCTGCAGACTAAAGCGAAGAAGTAAACTTTCCTGAGGAAAACCAATAGAAGGATATCGACTATCCTCACGAAAGCTAAGAAATTTTAGAAATTTCCTTTGCACTGATTCCAGGCTTGCCACATGTATCTCATACGTAGGAGCCCACACAACTGAGCCATATTCAAGTCGGGACCTAACTAAACAGCTAAAGAGCAGGAGGAGGGTGTCAGTCTGTGAGAAATTTTTGCTGTTTCTTATCAGAAACCCTAGAGTTTTGTAAGCAGAACTGACAGTCTGCTCATAGCGTGGTTTAAAAGACAGAGTACCATCAAAAACAACTCCAAGGTCCTTAACTATCCCGGGGCGGTCAAGTGGAAGCTCTCTTATATTGTACCCGAAAGTGATTGTGTGCTTATTTCGAGTAAAGGACATCACACAACACCTGGAAACATTCATAGAAAGACCACTCTGACAACACCATTCATCAAGGATCTGAAGACAGTTCTGGAGCCCGAAACAGTCATCAACACTCGAAATATTTGCGAAAATCTTAATATCGTCTGCATACATTAAAAAAGGAACATATAAAACATGTTTGACTGGGTCAATAAATATATTAAACAATAATGGACCGAGTATGGAACCCTGCGGCACTCCCGAAGTTACGTGATAGGTGTTAAATTTGAAGCCCCCAACCTCAACAAATTGCCTCCTTCCATCCAGAGTTAACTCTGAGGTGACCACAGCATAACCAGTTATTACGCTGTGTCTTGACTGCCGCTCTCGGTTCAGCTTGTCTTGAACGACGTTACTGGACGCTGGATGAGATCGAAGTGATCAAGCCTGGGCTCTCTTGTCGCTGCTTCGCTTGATGACACCTGTCATCGGGATCTGACAGTTGGTTTGTTACCAACTGTTACAGGTGTGCCACACTGCGCCTCTAGTTGCTGTGAGGGACAGGAGAAGGTTTGCCGACTAAGGATGGGCAGGGTGGGCTCGGGGAGATTGAGGGTAAGGATTAACAACATCAGGACACAACAATTATTTTAAGATTAAATAAGTATGAGATATATGAGTTGTGTGTTTAGAAATTGATTGTGAAAATTATAAACCTACTATTTTGTATGTGTACAAATACATACCTATCTAAATATTATAAACGTACATAATTTACTTATTCTGATTCGTTGCATGTTAAATGCATTAAATGGTGGCATATACAGTGAAATAAGTAAACCATTAAAAAAAAAAAAACCAACAACCTGGGTTGTGGTTTAGAAGAAAAACATTCTGTCCAATTTGAGGCATTATAAGTTTATCATTTATATTTGTTATTATTAAATGTTTAATCTCATCATAATTTCAAAAATACATTCCTTTGAAAACATTAGCATTAAAATTCTGGCTGATTTCAATATTCAATGCACTATTATTCCACTTAATTAAATTGAGAATACATGTGACCTATTCCCGCTCCACTCTGATTGGTCGAGAGTTAACATGCAACCTCTTTAATCCATTAACCATGGCACCTACTGACCCATGTTTTAGAAGGGTGGTTTGGTCATGTCAAAAATAAAACTTTGATAGTTCTATGTATCTATTTGAATGATATTCGCAACAAATTTAAACAAACTGTCAACGACAAATAAAATTTAAATAACCAGGCTACGTAACAACTCAACAATATTTTAACTAATCCCTCCTATTTGTATCTATAGTGTTAAAACAGTTAAAATTCTATCTAAAACCCCTGTGACTCACATTATAATTACAATTATTTCAACAAAGTACATAATAAACTTAATCAAATAGGATTCTTAAGCAAGCCTCTTGCTTACACCTGCAGCACTAGATAACCTTTTAATGTCCTTCCTTTCTTTAGCCACACTTGTATATTTAACATATAATTCAACACCTCCATGATGCCTTTCCTCTACAAAAACTGAATATCAACTTGAAATTATTGAATTTAAAATTTTTTAGCTGTGATTCACTGATTCACTTTTCTGGTACTTGGCGAGTCCCAACATATGACAGTTCTTTTGATTCTGTATAAAAAAGTAAAGGTAAAGGTAAGATGCTTACTGGCAATTAGGCCATTGCTGACCCTTTTTGCTCATCTAAACTAACCTACCCTCCACCTTGAGCTTGATCTCAACGACGACAGTGATTTGAAAAATCATCTCGCCGCTGGTGAGTCTCGAACCGTCGATCCCCGAGTCCGTATGAAAGTCATCGACTTTCCCGCATGGCCACGGAGGCACTTGATTCTGTATAAAATCTTGCATAGATTCCATGCCGTGAACAAGAAATAATCAAACATATAAATAAAGAAATATGTCTTTGTGGTGCAGTTTAAATGCTTTGGTTTGGTGAAAACATGGATGGGTGCCACTGGTTGGGATCCCATCTGGTATAGTGTGAGTTAAAGTGTGCAAACACCTGTAAACCAAAACAGTTGATTGAGATTTAAAGCGTATAAAGAAAGTTAACAGTTCATTTCTTGTTATTCATTTACTTTTTTTTATAGGTCTTACTACTTCGTCCACAAAATGAGAAGGAAGCTTCTGTGATAAGTATTTGGCACAGATTAGTGAATACACTAATTGAAAATGTTTTAAATACACCACAAAATACTGTTGACTCTGAAAATGAAGGTAAGTTATTATTTATTGCCTGTTGTTTTAATTTACTTTAAAAAAAGGGCGGGAGAAGAGGTTCTCATATTAACACATACGTCTGTTATTATTTACTCTTTGTTAACAGCGAGAATCGGTCAGAATAACTTTTTTGTGTTGCGTTTAGTAATGTATTAGTCCTTTTTTCTCCCATTAATTTACTATACCAGCCTGATAATAAAAAATATTTATTTGGTAAAAAGCGGTGGAGTGGACATAAGCTTTTAAAACACACTGTTCATAAGAGGTTTATGTTATAGTTGACATTCGAGGTAGAATTTTTAGTGTTAAATTGGTGCAGACTTTTAGCGTTTGTGTATTTCAAATCTATAAAGTCGTTTTTCTTTCCCAAGTACTTTTTAATGTGGTTTAATAGTATTTAAAAGTAATTTTCTGTCATTTGACCAACCAAAACACATCAAGGAAATTATACCAGAATTTCAAATACCCAAACACGAGAATTCAAGCCAACAACAATATGATCAGAAATAAAGAAGGAAATATATTTACCATTACGTTCGAGAGGTAGGTTGAATATTTTGCAGAACTGCTGGGAGGGAAGGGGATGTTATACAAAACAAGTTCGACTCCCCAAAACTTGAAAACCAGGATATTAGTTCATAATTAATTTACGAATATTATTATATGAATGATGGTAATAAAGATAGGACAGCGACAGCTGATATAAAGGTAAACAGTAAAAAGCCCTAACAACTAGAAATGTTTATGTACTTTTTTAAGTATTATTACAATAAATGGTAAGTATGGCAAATAACTAAGAAGAGAATCACAACGAACAAGCAAGCATTTTCTAAACAAAATACCTTTCTCACTAACAAACATTTTAACCTGGACTCAAGTTCAAGGTTCAGGTTCGACAAGTCATGTATGAAGTATTGTCATGTAACTTGTGGGACCGAAAGCTGTATTTTGAGTAAGCAGGACATTAAAAGAATATATAAACTTTTGAAGGGTAGACAGTGCGAAAAATGACAAAAAAGATACACCAATATAAAGACTAATAAAAGTGGCTAAAAGAAAGTGATATGTTGAGCAATACATGATTTATCAATAGTGCCATATTGCAGTTGTGCTAAATGTTCTTTGAATCGAGTGTCAATAGATCTTTTAGCTTGCAGAGCATATTTAAGTTCACAATACTTACCTACAACCTATATCATAGATTCCTAACATTTTTGTGACGTTATCTTTATCCTTGATCTATTAGTCATCAAAAATAGCCACTTTAGAACTTGACATCCACAGAAAGGAAACCACTACTCTGACTTACATTTTGTTTTTTTCAAGCATTTTTAAGAAAACTACAAAAAAAAACATTGAAAAATTTGCTAGGTAACCCAAAGCATAATGATAAAAACTCTGGACACAGCAAGTGCTTTATGGTAGTGAATTTTCATAAAAATATTTTTATTGCAAATATGTGTTTTCTTTTTAAGAAAGCAGGCATCAATTTTGGTTACCAGTTTAACCTATATAGTAAAAACAATGTGCCATGTTTCATAAAAATAACTTTGTGTGAAAATGTACAAACATTTCCAAAAGTAAACTTACAGTGTTCCCGGAAAAACTCGTTTCTTGGTCAACCTTATAGGTTAATAGCAAATTGGGCTATTCAAATATGAAGCATTTGATCAAAATTCGCTACCATAACGCACTTGCTGCATCCAGAATTTCTTTTCTTACAAACATGCATTATATTTCGATGGAAAATGCAATAACATAAGGCGTGGTTGATTAAAAAAAAAGAAAATTTCTATCACCAACGACTTATGGGCCACCATGTGATTGTAGAAATATTTTTTTTAAATGTAGCTCAAGACAGCCTATAATTAATATATACAAAATTTTTTCATATCTTGTATTGTATAATAACGGATATATTGAGCTTTATTGGTTTTTTACGAAAATTCAACAAAAATTGTATACCATTAAACGATAAACTCTATAGCTAAGACTACTACCAAGCATCAGAGAAAGGGTCTATTTGAAATGAATTTTCTGGAAACATTTTAGTAAAATGAAGGACAATGACGGCTGAAACTAAGACTTAAGGGTTTGTAAAACATCCTGCTTGAGACATTTGATTTCCATAGCCCGTATTAGATTCAAGTTATTTGCATAAATGTTGCCGATTTTGACGTTTTAAATCGCAACTTTGACGTTTTGAGGAAACCCCCCATTTATTTTTCTTTAAATGCCTATAACTTTTTTGTCTTTTGACCTACATAGCTAAATTTTGGTAGGTAACTTACCTATAAGGATGTAAACCCGCGTACCAAATTTGGTTGCCCTTACTTTGTTAATGCCGGAGATATATATATATTTTTAAAAGAAAACACAAAATTTTCCGGGAAAACCTGGGCAGATTTTCCTGGCTAACGAACTTATCCAAGCCATTTGCATAAGGAATTTATTCACCAAATTTAATCAAAATCTGCCCATTATTTTTTGAGTTATCGGTGTGATACATATATATATATATATATATATATATATATATATATATATATATATATATATATATATATATATATATATATATATATATATATATATATATATATATATATATATATATATATATATATATATATATATATATATATATATATATATATATATATATATATATATATATATATATATATATATATATATATATATATTTGTTTAACCCACTATACAGGCCCGAATCGATACACACGATTGACGTTGTCAGACCAAAACTGACGTTGCCAGGCCCGCTTTCGGGCTTGACAACGTTTTAATGCTTTTTTCGTCTCTTTAGGGTGGTATTTGTTGATATCAAGTAATAAGAAAAATTCAATTTTGGGACTGGAAATGCGTCTCGGTATGATATTATATACTAATGTAGTTCTACAAATTGTTCTGTAGAGGGCGTCTTTTATATACTACATACCTTATACAAAACGTTATCAGGCCCACAATATCTAATCGACGCTACCAGTCCCAATAACTGGCAACACTGTGTATGTATGACTTACTAGATGTTGAATGTAATGAAGAGAATGAAAGTAACTTGAACACTGATTTTCTGTCACTAGGTTAAATAATTTGCTTCCCTACATTAGCGCTTTAAGTGTTTCAATGCCCCCTACAAATAATAATTATAAGTTGATAAATCCAATACCAGAGCCAGTATAGCAATTTCTATAACCGCTTAGTTGAAATTATTATTTCTGTATTAATCTATACATATTATAAAACAAAGTCCCTCCGCCGCGACTGTCTGTGTGTCTGAACTCGATAAACTCAAAAACTACCGAACGGATTTTCATACGGTTGTCACCAATGGACGGAGTGATTCATAAGGTTTAGGTGTATAATTCATTGAGGTTTTTTGTAAATTGGCTGCAATATGACGATGTTTGTTGACGATGTCGAAAAAAAATCATGTCGCCTGGGAGCTTTATTGGCGTGCGCCGCGTTAACCAATAGAGTTATATGAAAATAATGTACAACGGAATTATTCCTCTTAAAAAGGTATATTCAACTGTGGCAACGCTATATATCTATCTTCTAAGATTAACTCACAATAACGAAAAAATATTGCTAGATAAACTTTTAAACACATCTTTAAATTAAGCGATTTCATTTACGTATCCTTTAAATTAAATTAGACCATCGTTTTCTGCATTTTATCTAGATTGAAACTCTTTATACCAAATATATTATAAAACTCCCCCTGCCGCGCCTGTCTGTCTGAAGGTGGTAGAACATTCTGTAAATTGGCTGAAATATGACGATGATTGTTGAAGATGTCGGAAAAAATCATGCCGACTGGGAGCTTTACTGGCGTGCGCCGCGTAAACCAATAGAGTTATATGAAAACAATGTATTATGAAATTATTCCTCTTAAAAACATCTTTTCAACTGTAGCAACGCTATATGTCTACCCGTGCAAAGCCGGGGCGCTTGCTAGTAAATAATAACATCGCTGTCTTAGTAGCTCAGCGGGTAAAACGTAGAGACGCAGGGCGGTGGTCCCAGTTTCACATCTCACCGCGGTTACTTTTCCATATTTGTTTTTAACAAATCTAGTACATACTGAAAATATAACTACTAATGAGGCCGCAGCATTTATTTAAGCAAGTTGAGTGCCCGCACATGCGATCTTTCGGAGCAGACGTGAAACCCTGGTTCCCTCTCCCATGCAATATTGGGCACGTGAAAGACCTCTACCCTCTTTAGAAGGCAGTGGTTTGGTAAAGCTTGTAAATTGGTGTGGTGAAACTGCCCTATAGCGTCAGTGTATTAGCCATAAATGCGTAAACAGACAGACGCTAAATTAACAAAACAATCACAACAAAATATGAAATATGTGATACAAATAAAGAGGATGTGATTTGCAATATTAAATGATTTTCTATACGTACCTCATGAACAACAAAATACAAAGTTATTTTTACTTATACTGAAGTTTTTATACCTCTGAAAACCAACGTATTTTGAATACTACAACAAAACAAATAAATCAGAAGTTGAGATATGATTTGTCACTAATTGTATGACAACTATTTATATTTTTCAATTTGAGAAGCTGTTATTGCTAACGAAAAGGCAGCCACTCACATTTA
Organism: Tillus elongatus; assembly: GCA_964006375.1. Taxonomy (NCBI): domain Eukaryota; kingdom Metazoa; phylum Arthropoda; class Insecta; order Coleoptera; family Cleridae; genus Tillus; species Tillus elongatus. Next base: position 222,693,418 of record OZ023262.1, on the reverse strand, counting down.
ATACAATTGTGAAAACCTCTTACTCTTGTCTATTTTCGTTTACTAATGTTTGGGATAATAAATTTACCTTATGCATCGCCCACAATGATTTCAATTTTCATTTTAAGATGTCAAAGCAACGACACATTTAGTTTTTATATGTTTTATTTCCATAAAAAAATATTTCAAAATGAAACTCACAAATACCTGATATTTAATTATTTCTATATGTGTTATAGACTAATGTTTTGATGCGAGCCCAATCAGCTTCTTTGAAGGAACCACCATAAGTATTGATAAATTTAAGGCATTCTTTCTTTTTTGAAGACCGTTTCTCTTGTATGTTTTTTTCAAAATATTCAATAACCATCTTCTTCTCTCTAGGTGTCCATCGTAAACGCCTTTTTTGGTATCTAGATTTTGCTATTGTCGATGGAGCTTCGATATTTTCGCTTGCTAATTGAGTGCAGGCTGAATTATCTTGACTTTCGTTTAAGTCATTTCTTAAGTTGGAGACCAAATCACAGATTTTTGTATTTTTGGAAATCGAAGTATGCTCTTCAGAAGTTGCAGAAGAATTCAGATTTGTACCTGACTCATCCACGTCAAATTCGACTTCATCTTCTGCAACCTCAATTTCTGCCAAACTTTTTCCTTTCAACTCAGATCCTTTTCCTGCATTTAATAGTAACAGTACCTTTGCCACTTTTGCTGTTTGATATACATCTTCAGGAAGCCTATAATACATAAATAAAAGTTATGTAACGATTTCAATAGGAGTTTAACCTAGGTTCTATAGTTTGCGTACTTCTATATAAGAATGGCGTAAAAGGTAGTATTAGTAGCAGTAGTAGTAGTGATAGTTTTTTTATTTGGAGGGGGAAACCGCTTGTCGAAGAGCACGGGGTCTATGTGCTCAACAGTCTCGGGCGCAACTCCGAGTAAAAACCCCTCATTCTTTGGCAAGGTGTCTGGAGTCGTCATATCTGACATTTCATCGGATCGCCTTGCCCCATGTCTATACCCTTCTTACTTCTTTCTGTCAGTCTTGCTCTCTTCTGCGCCTATCCTGTTCTTTCTCTCTCATTACTTGTCTTATGAAGGAACTAATTTTTTCATATCTTTCCTGACATGCCACCATTTTCTCAATAACGTTTTCTGCATTTAACGTTTCCCCTATTTCAGTTTCTATTTTTGCCCTGGCAGTCGTCCACCTCACACACTGGAACACCGAATGTTCGGGCGTGTCGTCTTCACCATAGTGGATACATGTTTCGTCTTCTGATTTTCCCATCTTCTTAGCGTATGTTTTGAAAGATCCGTGGCCCGTAAGAAACTGTGTCACAAAATAGTCGATCACTCTATACTGGCACTTCACCCACAGTCTAATATCTGGAATCAGTCTCTTCGTCCACTGTGCTGTCCTCGTGTTCCCATCCCACTCCTTTTGCCATTCGTCTAAGGATCTTTCTCTCTCGGCGGTTTTCACTTCTGCGAGGTGCCCTCTTCCGGTATTATATATTCTTGCTCTTTCTTCCGCCAGAATATGGATGGGAATCACACCCGTGACAACCTGCACTGCCTTCGTGGATACAGTCCTGTATGCACTGGCGACTCTTATTAGCATTTTACGTTGTGTTGTTTCCATCAACTGCCTGTATTTGTTAGTCCTCAAGATGCTTACCCATATGGGGGCACCATATGGAAGCACAGAGTGCGTCACTCCGCTGAATAGTAGTCTTTTAAGGCTATTTGGGCCTCCCACATTTGGCATCAATCTAGTGAGCATAGTTGTTTTTACTTCAGCATTTTTGGTGGTATTCTTTATATGCTGTCTGAAAGAGCAGCCCTCTTCTAAAACTATCCCTAAATATTTTATTGTTTTTACTGGTCTTACTACCGTCTCTTTGATCTTGAAAGTGACACCTTCCCTTCTCCTGGGCCCCTTGAGGATTACCGCTTCTGTTTTATGTTCGGCAATTTTTAGATCATGCTTTTCGATCCAGTTTTCTATTATGTGCAATGCTTCATTTGTCACCAATTTCAGCAGAGCTTCATTTTTCGCCTCCACAAACAATGCCAGATCATCAGCATATGCAATAGTCGTTGCTCCCACAGGCAAATCGAGTCGTAGACAGCCATCATACAGGATGTTCCATAGTACGGGCCCAAGGACTGATCCTTGTGGGATTCCTTTTGTTACTTCCATACTTATATTTTTTGTTATGCTAACACTTCTGTTTTCGAGATAGTTGTCAATCACTGTGACAAGATATTCGGATAGGTTTTTCTCTTCCATGGCTTCCAAAATCAGCTCCCAGTTTGCAGATTAAATGCATTTTTTATATCTAATAGGACAAGAACTACCCAATTGGATTTCGCTGTCTTGGCACTTTCTACTACCCACTTCACTGCATCTACAGTAGATTTTCCCTTTCGGAAGCCAAACTGGAAGTCCGATATTCCATGTCTTCCTTCAAGCTCGGTCTCTAGTCTTGTTTTGATGAGCATCTCATACAGTTTGCAGATGACGTTTAGGAGGCACAGCGGTCTGAAAGATGATGGATCCCCCAGTGGCTTTCCGGCTTTCCGTATTAATATTAGTTTTGCCATTTTCCATTTATCCAGGAACTCTTGAGAGATCAGCAGGGTGTTTAATACCTGCAACGTTTTTTCAGGGTAGTGTCCAATAAATAGTTTGACGGCCTCCGGAGGAACTCCGTCCGGGCCCGGTGCCCTTTTTGTTTTTATCTTCTCCCCTGCTGCTTTTAGTTCTTCCAATGTGAATGGAGGTATCTCGTTTGCTGATCTTTTTCTGCTTCGTCTGTTTTTTCCACAGGTCGGGAAGAGGCTTTCTGCAATCTGTTGCTTTTTTTCGACATTCATTTCATATGGCATTTTTGCCTGTTTTGTCCCTCTTGTTACTATCTCATATCCTTTTCCCCATATGTCCTCATCTAAATATTTGCAGATTTGCTCCCAGTGTTCTTTCTTGGACTTGTTTATTGATCTATTCAACTGCTTCCTCAGGTCTTTGTACTTTTTGCATAGCTCTTCCTTGGCTACCGCCGATATATTTTGGCTTCTTGTAATTCTGGTTAGCTGCCGTTTTGCCCGTGTACATTCATTTCGTTTGCAGTTTATTTCTTCATTCCACCAATAAGGAGCTCTTCTGGTATTTTCTATCCCTCTGCTTGAGGCCTTTTTCGTTGCTGTTTCCATGACTTCGCATAGTTGCTCTAGAGATAATACTTCTAGATTTTGCATCATATGCTCCATTTCCTCTTTATATTTTTCACCATAGAAGACGGGTTTCTTAGTTTCTCCTGATTGGGACTTGATGTACTTGGAGCGCACTTCAAAGTAGATGTGTTGGTGGTGTGTCATTCCTTCTCTGTCCAGAACTGTCCAAGCTCTAATTCGCTTAGCCAACTTTTGCGTGCTGCATGTTACGTCTATATATGTCGCTGTTTCTCCTCTCACAAAAGTAGGTTTATCCCCTGTATTTATAACCACCATATTCAGCTCCGCTAGCCACTCCGACCATACCTCGCCTCTGTGATCCAAGACTGGTGAGCCCCATTCCGGCGACTTTGAATTTATATCGCCCAGCACAAGTGTTTCTTTGGAGTTATCTCTAATTTCTACCATAGTTTCGTCCACATGCTTTTTATAGGCCTCAAAATCCACGTTTGGAGAAAAGTAGCAACAGTACATGCTAAAATCTTTGAATTCTATTCTAATATAGCCTTCTTTTTTCCCTATTGAGAGTATCCCCGTGTTTCTGTTTCTAATGTACACTGCCACATCCAGTCTTTTGTCAGCTACCCATCCTTGGTTTTGGATTATTTTTTTTGTTGGGCTCGCTCACCACTAAAAGATCTATATCCATCTCTCTAGTTATCATATCCGCAATATCATGTGCATCCCTGCCTCTCCCCAAATTTGTCTGTAGTACTTTCATTGTGGTCTTATTTCTCCTGTGTACTATTTCCGGTGTAGTGTGCTCGACTGCCAGGGGGGTCGGGGTGGTCACTGCATTTATATTTTGCATTTTGTGCTGGATAGGCGCTCCTTCTTCTCCTTCTGTTTCTCTTGGACGAGTTTCCTGTACTTCGGGCATCGCATCGATTCTGCCACATGTCCTGTTTCATTGCATAAGTAGCACTTTTGTTCTTTCTGGCAATCTTTTTTATATGCCCCGCTTCTCCACATTTATGGCATGTATTCTCACTTTCTTTTGCCGTACATTTATTAGCTGTGTGCTCCACTTTGTGGCATCTGAAGCACCTCAAAAGAGACCTAACTATCAATCGCCTTACCATTACAATTTGTTAAATGGAATGAAATAAGTACTTGCCTCATTAACAAACTTTGAAACAGCTTTATCAATTTCATTTGATTCTGAACTACTGAAACTAATTTCTTTCGACACTGCAACAAAAAGTAGATTACCTTATTTTAACTGCAATGAGTGTAGAATACATTTTTTCTTGCCTTCAAAATTTTGCAAAGCTAGTTTTACCAATTTCTTGCCTCGATCCATTATTACAAATACAAATATATTCAAATGTATGTACTCTCACTCATAACACTGCATAAACTGACTGCTGAATAACGTTAAACGTATTCCGTACCCCACTCTCATATAAGCACTTTAACATGGCAACACTGTTGGGACTGATAACGTCTGTAAGACATACAACTTTTATACAACTGGGTCTGAGAAGCCGGTTACATATAAGGGGCTTGGCAACGATTATCAAATATCAAAAAAAAATATTTTTTTTATTTTCTTACCCCTCTAAGGTTGCTCTTAATCGTATGAATGTCTACTACTGTAAAATAGAACATTTACTTATTTAAATCATTTATTTCTATTGGGTCTGTGGTTGTCTGACGAACATATCGGGACCGGCAGCGTCGGTGTGATAAATATATATATATATATATATATATATATATATATATATATATATATATATAAAATTTATAAATTGAAACTGACCCCGGATACGTGTTCTGGGGGACCTAATTAGCGCTCATTTGAGAAAATTTTTTCAAAATTCAAAAGTCGGGATCTCCTTATTAGTGAATTTTTTTTAAGAAAATTCACTAAAACCATAGAAGTGTTGGAGATCCAGAATAGGTTTTGAGGATTGTGAATTTAAATATGTTGGGCAAACTAAAGCATCTATTGAGATTGGATTGAAAAAACATTTAGCGCCACTGAGATATGGCATTATTGGTAAATCATGAATTGCTCAACACATTTGGGCTAGTAATCATCATGTAGATAAAGAAAATCTAAAGTTAATTAAAAGTGTCAAGCAATCGCGACAGTTAGACGCATATGAATGTATATAAACTATGTGTCAATTGAAGTGGAACACCTTAAATTTTGGATCCTGTTTGCCCGAAAACAAGTTCACCGAATCTGTTATAAATTTCACATGTTGACAGATGTTTCTTGGGTAGACAATAACAAAATCTGCAATTACCTGATATACGTTACAGGGTGCAATATAAGTAGATGTTTTTTCAGCAACATTTAAAACGATGGACATTAGTTAACGAGGAGAGTTACATATATTTTTGGTATGTAATTTAGAAGTATACCTTGATACCTCAGGACGTTTTCGAGATTTTATTAATATCGCAGCCCTCTGCGTTTTTATAATCAATTTTGTAGTTTGGGTAAAATCCAGCCTAAGTAAAAATGCAAGCGAACCCCATTGGTCGATGGGGCGGATTATGTCCGCTTTGGGTATTCATTGCTGAAGAATATCTTTATACCTCTGGTCATTTTTTAAGATTTTGTTGATATCACGTTCCACTATGTTGCTGTCATCAACTTTGTTTTTGAGTTCTAATTGAACTCTTAACCACATTGTTTTTTTGCAAAACCCAAACTTCAATGGTCAAGAGTTGGGTTAGCTGAATTTGGTATGCACTTCAGAACACCTTAATACCTCGGGACATTTCCGAGATTATATTAATATCGCAGCCCACTACGTTTATATCATCAATTTTCTTTATTTTTGTTATCGTTGATCGACAGGAATTGATTCTTGGTATTCCATTCCGAAGAATATTTCTACACCTTGTGGCATTTTTGAAATTTTGTTCATATCGAATTCAACTACGTTGCTGTCAGCAAATTTGCCTCATAACTTTCTCGAAAAACGCGCATCACAATAGTCAGGGATTCGGCTTATGTAAATTTTAGGTATGCAGTTGAGAAACCTTCAATACTTCGGGACATTTCTGAGATTTTGTTGAAATCACAGCCTACTAGGTTGATATCATTAATTGTGCTTCTTAGTAGTAAAACTTATATGTTAGTAGCGAAAATTTTATTTTATTCATTAGACAAGACATGACTAACACATAGATAAATGAATAAAGCCACAGTTATGAAGGAACGTAAAAGTCAGTACCTTGTAGATCCACCACGATTGCTGATCAGATCTGCCACTTGTCTCGGCATGGTATCCACCAATGTTCTCAACAAATTTTGGGGAGAAGAAACATTCAAGTCACGAAAACCACTCTTTCGTCACTTAATCTTAATTTGATCTGTCTCCATACACACTTAATTGGATTCATATCAGGTGACCTGGCAGGCTACTCCATTCTCTATATTGTTCACCCTAAGCATATCCGTAACAATTTCTGGTCAATGAGGACGAGCATTATGATCCACCAAGGTAAAAGCGAGATTATTGGCATATGGGAAGACAATACCTCTCACACACAAATCTCGATACCTTTCTGCATCCATACTTTTCCTTATCAAGATTACTAAGTCAGTTCTTCCATTCCGACTTATACGACCACATACTGCAATGTATGTGAATGTAAAATGTCACGCTAATTTTGTTAGTGAAACGATCATTACGTTTTTTTTAAATGTGTTGTGATTTGGGTTCTCCAAGCTTGCTTATCAGTGCTCATCACAGGTTCCAATCTTCACTTAGTGAAACTTGATTGTTGCCATTTGCAATGAAATTGGTTGCAATGCAAATCATGAATCAACGTCTCACCTCCTGGATCAATAAGCGCTGCTTGCATTGTTGCTTATTGCAAATTTCAGCTATGATCTAAAATTAATGATGTCGACCTAGTAGACTGACTTATCAATAAAATCTTAGAAACCTCCCAAAGTATTGAACGTTTCTCAACTGCATACCCAAAATTCACCTAACCTAAATCCCTGACTATTGTGATGCACGTTTTGGGAGAAAGTTAGGAGGCAAATTTGCTGGCAGCAACGTAGTCAAATGCGATAACAGCAAAATTTAGAAAATGCCACGAGGTGTAGAGATATTCTTCAGAATGGAATACAAAAATCAACGTAACCCTCCCCATTGACCAATGATTAAAAAAGGAAAAAATAAATAAATGTAGTGGGCTACGACATTAATCAAATCTTAAAAACTTCCTCAGGTATTAAGCTGTTCTTTTAAATTGTATATTAAAAATTCACCTAACCCAACTCCTGGACTATTAAAGTGCGCGTTTTGTGAAAAAACAATGTGGGTAAGAGTCAAGTTTGACCTCAGAAACAAAATCGATGACAGTAACGTAGTGGAAAGTGATATCAACAAAATCTCAAAAAATGACCTGAGGTATAGAGACATTCTTCAGCATTGAATACCAAAAGCGAACATAATCTGCCTCATTGACCAATGTGGTTTGCATGCATTTTTACTTAGGCTGGATTTGACCTAAAATACAAAATTGATTAAAAAAACGTAGTGAGCTGCCATGTTAATAAAATGTCGAAAAGTTCCAAGGCATCAAGGTATGCTTTTAAATTGCATACCACAAATATAAATATATATATATATATATATATATATATATATATATATATATATATATATATATATATATATATATATATATATATATATAACTCTCCTCGCAGGCTAATGGCCATCATTTGAAATGTTGCTGAAAAAACATCTACTTATATTCCACTCTGTATCTTATATCATGTGATTGCAAATTTTGTTATTGTCTACTATCAGAAGTCCCAAGAAACATCTGTCAACCTGTGAAAATTAGAGCAGATTCGGTGAACTTGTTTTTGAGTTACCAACAATTAAACAGCATCCAAAATTTGAGGTGTTCCACTTCAATTGATGTGTAGTTTATATTGTGGGAAATTTGAGTAAAAAAAATTCGATGTGTAGTACAGCCCAGTCCTGTATAGTTCGTTGTTTGAATTGTTATCTTAATAAACAGTGTTTCTTTCTTAGATGGAATATTTAATAGTGACATGCGGTTTTACAAAAGCAGGTAACTGAATTTTGAATACAGATATTTTTCACTAAACAATGGGGGGTTTGTCTGTATACCTTCGTAGAGGACGCTGTTCGCAATTTTAAAATATAAATACGAGCTAGTTTTTATTCACTTAGTTGATCCCTCTGGTTACACTAATTTTATTAGCGAAACAATTGTCAAGTCTGAAAAATGTATTGTGATGAATTGCGCTCTCCAAATTGTACTTATCAGTGCTCATCACAGGTTCCAATCCTCACTGTATTTTACTGATGACGATTTCTACTGCAGAGATGACTTCATCAGATAAAAAGGCTTCTGCAAAGTTGAAATTCTCTGGGGACTTGTGGTGTGGTGATTTGTGTTTCACCAAGTTGTACTTATGTGTGTTACAAACATAGAAAATCTCCTTAGAACCTTTGTCATATATATCACAGTGGACAAGATCATGCTGTTGTTGCCTTTATCAAGAAACTGGTGTAAGCAGATTGTTGATTGGGTTAAAAAACATTTTTGTCAAAAAGAAAATCATCTCTGGTTCACACAAGATTCTGTTTGGTCTGTGGCAAAAATCGTATGTCAGAATTTCACTGTTAGCTTCTTCCTCATATGGAATCTAACAATAGGTCAATAGTTTTTGTGTCGATAGAAAAAAACTGATTTATTTGCTTATGTTTGTGCTGTACGCTTGGTTTGCAGGAATAAAACTCAACATCTATTCCAGTCATAAAGTTAGCCTATATAGGGTTCGCTTTTCAAAGGGCAGGTGGGAAATGCGGAAAGCCAGAAATATATCCGGTATGTATAGAATTTCAATAATAGTTCTTAAAATGTGCCCTCCCAAACTGATCCTAGTCTTACGTTGTCTCTTATCAATGCCATACAAGCCAGTTCTATATCTGGAAACAAGCCTTGGTTCAACATGCCCTGAAAAAAGGAGCCATCGTCGATTTTCTGTTCTATCAGTCTTGTTGCAAGTTGTGGAAAAGGTTATCAACAACCATATCTTAAAAAATTGTTGCTTTGGTGCAGAAAGTTGGGTCAATTTAGTCAGAAACATGAGCAAAGTGCAAATCAAATTCACCAGATTATAAGAAAATAACTGAAGCATGCCAAAGTCGTTGAAGCAAAAACTGTGCAAAACAAAGGAAAGACCTGCAAGCAAAATCAGTGTCATATAAAGAACAAACATATGAGAACAAACAAGGAAGTAGTAAAAATGAATAATGAATTACAACAAAGAGTGGAAGTATTAGAGATAAATCGTGTATTCGAAAACTTCAGTCTCAGTGTAATATTCACTCTAGCTAAAACTAAATAGTGGAGGATTGGGATGGTGCTCTGAGAAACTTGTTTCCGAACAGTGTCTCGACAAAATTAAAAATTTGTCCATCTGTCAAAAGTGAAAATTGCATATTAAAGTCAATATAATAGAAGAATTCAGCTTGACCAAACTAAACAATGAAGTAATTGACAGTACCTTTAACACACAGGTCCAGTGATAATCATCGCTCTCTAGACTAGGGTGAATAGTCATACTCAGAGTGAACAGTTTTGAGCTTCTAAACGACACACTCTAACACCTGAGCGCTCACCCAACGAATTCACAAACAAATGCTCTCTAATTCAGCACAGAACTGATCTCTTGGTGGAGCAGTGAAAAGAATAATATAGCTATTTTGGGATGCCACCACGAACAGTAATTATAAGCGATACAGTCAGACAGTTTAATGCATAAAATTTCTACATCAAGAATATTAAAATATAGAATGAAAAGTCGCAAATTAATTAAATCAATTGTTGTATAATGTGTACGGTCTTAGATAAAATCAAAAATTATGCCTAACAGAAAGAAAATCAAAAGTATCAGTACCAATGTTTGTCAATTTAATGACAAAAATAGACTGATTTCTATAAATGACGAATTTGTAAAACTTAAATCAAGATTCAAGATTGGGGAAATCAAAAAAAAAAAAAAAACTATCAGTATGTATATTGTGCAAATGGAGAATTTAAATAAGAAAATGCTACTACCACTATCAACTGTTCCATAAAATTTTGGTAAGCTACAGAGTCTGTGGTCTTGTCAATATCTCTATGCACTGCTGTTCTGACATGCTCTTTTCACTTCCTCAACATTCATACATCTTCTCATACACACCACTCTCCTATTATGCAACCATCTCTCTTTATATATCGCCCACAAGATTGAATCAACCTTTCCTGTGTATTACTTTTACCATCCACATACTCTATAATTTCTGCTTGTCGTTCTATTATTATCCAATCCTGCTATGTGACCAACTCATCTAAGAACACCCTGTCTCATATTAACTTTCAGTAAACTTGTACAGTTTACATTAATGCAAAACCTGTTCATTTCAAACTTTAGCTGTTCTCGGTTTACCCGTCACTTGTCTCAAGCAGCCCATTCCAACAGCATTCAGTTTTCTTAAACTCTTTGTCTGACGCACCCAGCTTTCTCACCTATACAGCAAAGTTGAGACCAGTACACTATTTCGTCCTGTAACTTTGTCCTCTTTGGATATATACTCACTACTAGCAACGGTGGTCCTAACCTCCAGCAGCTTTCTACCTGCATTTAACCTGGTTGGTGTTGGTGGGGGTGGTATTTATGACCTTGGAACAGTAATTCCATCAGCCACAGGCTTTTGCTATTTTTTATACACAAATATATACAAATACCTTAATAATCTAGAAGACAGAATTATGTTACCTATATACAAATATACAATATCTATGCATTTAACCTGCTTTGTATCTTATAATCTACTCTCCCATTGTTGGAAAACTGTCTTTCTAAATAGTGAAATTCTTTTATTTTATCTACCAAACCACCATTTATCAAGAGATTGGAATTACCTGTTCCACCTTTTTTATCAAACACCATAACTTTAGTTTTACCTGCATTCACACGTTGATTGTTTCAGATTCGCTGAGTCCTCCCATCTGCATCATCACAATACATAAACATTTTAACCTTAACAGCATTAATTTCCAAAAATCCCGCTCCAGGCAGACTTCTTATACATTTGCCTATGAATATATTGAATAACCATATAGACATCACACATACTTGTTTAAAATCCCTCTTTAATTCTGAAATAGTTACCGAGCTTTCCATTAATAAAGCGATTTAGTAGTTCGAATTAGCTGATCATCCACACCATATTCTTACAAAATACTTTACAGCTTCTGTCTATCTACAATATCATACGTTTTTCTAAGTCTATAAATGTGAAATCCCGCTCCAGGCAGACTTCTCTTATACATTTGCCTATGAATATGTCGAATAACCATATAGACATCGTACATTCTTGTTTAAAATCCCTCTTTAATTCTGAAATAATCACCGAGCTTTCCGTTAATAAAGCGATTTAGTAGCTCGAATTAGCTGATCATCCACACCATATTCTTACAAAATACTTTACAGCTTCTGTCTATCTACAATATCATACGTTTTTCTAAGTCTATAAATGTGCAACAACATACTTCTCAACATTCAAGCATTTTTAACCAGGTGCTGAAGTGAAAATATTTGGTCAGTGCAGCCTCTTCCTGTCATGAACCCACATTGAACATTTTAAGTCTTCTCTTCGGCCTGCTGTCTTACTGGTTCTACCGATACTCTACCAAATAGCTCGCACACAATACTTAACAAACTTAATGCTAGGTAATTCTTGCTTTGACTCTTGCTTCATTTACCTTTATATGAGGCCTTTATGTGTAATGAGTAATTCTTGCTTCGTTTACCTTTATATGAGGCCATCATGACATGGCATGAGTATATTTTCATTCCATCGGAACTCATACACATACATTAAACAGCTCACATAGCCACATTCAGTCACCTATAGTTTTAAAATTTCTGCATGAATTTTATCAACACCCCCTGCTTTTCCATTCTTGAATTTCTTGATTGCTACTTTAACCTCATGCCCTTCAGCAGTGTCGCACTCTTGGCTTGCAGTTGGCAGAATGGCCTAACGAGTCCCAATAATTCTATATTGTTTTTTCAAATATACTTTCCAGCATTCTCTCACACTTTCCTCGTCCCATACCAAGCCCCCCCTCTTGTGTTTTCACTTCAATAATATTGTTTCTTCCGGTTTATCTTGCCCTTTTCATCCACTTCCATAGTAATGTTCATGTAAAACATATTCATTTTATCAGCTTCTTTCACTTCCAGTTTTCATTTGCTGCCATTAACTAATCTTTTGCACTCACTTCTCAATCTCTCTACCATAGGCGTCTCTTTCTCTCCCATGTCTTGGGCATTGACCATTCTCCATTATATTGTCTTCTTGTGACCCACAGCTTTTGCAAACACTCACTTCCCCACATGTTTCTTTCGCACATTCAGTTACTAGCTCTTGCATTCCATGCACTTTCCACATTGCAGTCTTTGATACATTTTAATAAAATGATATGATTTATCGAAAGTAAGTAATAGTCAACGATGACTTACAAACATATAAGATGTTATTTGGCAATAATTTGAAAATAAATATAGATGAAATAGTCTGTTACTTGGAAAAAAGGGAAGAGCTAGACCAAGAGGCAAACCTGGCCCGATTGAAGAAGTGTAGAAGCAACCACGAAATACCAGAACTGCCGGAGACAGATCGTGATGAATGCGATAACAAACTGACATCGCCTTTAGACTGTAGTAATGAAAACTACAGTGACTATATAAAGACAGTGTGGCCATATGTTCATGAACGCCATCTTTCATCCATATTTGCACAGAGCCTTATGCGAGAAACAAGGTAATCAAAGCATAGTGTTAATGGATGCATCTGTGAGAGAAAAAAAGGACAGTCCTCACAAGCAATAATGATGAAGAAATTACTCATGTAATATTTCATTGTCAGGGTGTTTTTTTTTCTTGTTAGAAATTGGCAAATTAAAGTCTCGTTTTCGGTTCCCGCAAAATTTCAAATCAACTGTGAAATGTCAGTTGTAATATTAGTTTGAGAAAAGTAAAGATTATTTTGTTTATGTTTACATCACCATCACATAACCTTAAAAATAATCAGTAAAGGGAATTCAGACTCCTGACAATTCTTGCAAATTTCATGGAGAAATCTAAGCAATTGTGAATATTACACAGAATCTTGAGAGAACATTACTTGAAGTTTTGTTGTGATAGTTTTTAAGTTCATGATCGTTCATCAGAGTGCTCCATATTTAGATCAGTTCATTTGATTGATTACCTGCTCAAAATTTAAAACCTGTTCAATTATCTTCTTCCCTGCCCAGGGCCCCCCATTCACTCTTGGTCTCGTAACTTCCTTGGTGGTTGTTTGCAAGAATTTTTTCTTGTGGTTTATCTATCCAAAGTGGCTTCTAAGCATGTTTCTGAAAAAAATGTTCTAAAAGCCCTCTGTGAGCTCATCTACAAATTTACCACATTCAGTAGTGAATAGTTGAAAGTTCATAGTTCAGAAAACCCATCTCTGCCTTGTAATGAGTAATGATCATTATTCAATCAGTAATGATAATTATGAATCATGAATATGTAATAATAATGTTATCTGGCTTTCGTTATCCAAGCAATTGAACTTGGCTTCTTTATACTTCCTATAATAATTGAACAAGTTTTAAATTTTGAGTCTAATCAATCAAATGAACTGATCTAAATATGGAACACTGATGAACGATTCTGTGCTCAAAATCTATCACAACAAAACTTTAAACAATGTTCTCGTCAACATTCTGTCAAATATTCACAATTGCATACATTTCTCCATGTATTTGCAATCATTCTGTCAGGAGTCAGGATTCCTTTTACCGATTATTTTTTAGGTTTCTTGTTTCTCCATGTAGTTGCAATAATTCTGTCAGGATTCCTTTTACCGATTATTTTTTAGGTTATGATGGTGATGTAAACCCAAACAAAATAATATTTACTTACTAATTTGACCATTCACATTTCACAGTCGATTTGAAATTTTGCAGGAATCGGGAACAAGACTTTGATTTGCCATGTTCTAATTTAAAAAGACACCGCGACAATGAAATATCACATGAGTCATTCTTCATTATTATTACCTGTCCATTTTTTATCACAAGATGCATTGACTAACACAGCAATGGTTCGACTTCCCTGTTTCTCAAACAAGGCTCTGTACAAATATGGATGAAACAAGGTGTTGCTGATCCCAATCAAAACCTTGACGAACGTATGGGCACACTATCGTTATATAGCCACTGTAATGAAAACAGTGTATACGATATGCACACAAAAGATAAATGCAAAAAAGAGATGAATATAAATACAAATAACCAAAAAATAAACATTTTAAATAACTAAATCACTTGTGTTCACAACTGATAAACAGTTAAATTTTAGTGAACACTTAAGTAACGCAAACAAATAAAATGTATTGTGTAATGGAGATTTCAGAAGGTGTGAAGATAATTCAACACAAATCGAATTGACAATTGCATAATTCTGTAATAGAACCACAAGTAAGATATTTGATGGTCATGTGTGTGTCTGCACCAAAAGGGACTTCCATCATTTGCAGAAAACACAAAAGCAAGTGCTAAATATTTATGTAAGGCATTATCTTACAAACTCGTAACTCATAAAGTTAAAAAAAAATATGTAAATTAATGTATAACATATAATCAGTTTAAAACGAACATAAAGACAGTAAGTAGTGAAGTACATTTGTATTTAACAAGACAGCAGGTATATCCATATGTAGTACCATTCAAAACAAATGGAAGATTAAACAATGTGATTACCAGAACCATAAGATCATTTAAGGCTATTCCTGCAGAACACAGGAACATATACGGCGAATGCAGAGCTTGATAATTTGTATGAAGAGACATCTGTTTAATGTACAAAATAGTGTGTAGTTATATAGCTTTTGAAGTACTTGTGAATAACATAGCTTAGTTTATAGCCTAACCCCAAAACAATTGTAATTATATATTTAAGTGTATTAATAAAGAATATCGAAAGAAAAAAAAAACAAATGGTCAACATGTTGATTATGGTTAACCAATTGTACTTTAGAAAAATTATGTTACAGAGTTTTTTGATATTTAGATTTTGAATTGAATCTGGCATTGTGTACTTTTCAATTAACGTCAGACTGGCTTATAAATATCTAAAACAAAAGGCAGAATCACCCCAAAATCCACAAAATAGTAACAGAGTTATGCACTAGATGCGTATTTTGACAACAAAGTTGTCTTCATCAATAACTGTCGCTAAACTAACTGTGCAGGCAAAATTATTGTATTTATATACCTAAACTAACTACACAACAGATTATGTAATAGTGGTGATGCAATACTGGTGATGCAATGCCTGATGATGCAACACATGTGATACAACACCACATGATGCAATACCGGATGCCTCAGTACCGGGTGACGTAATTAAAGTACTATTGTGCCAGTGGATACATCTAAGCAGTTGTTGTGTGGATGTTGAAAGCAACCATGGATTATTTTGTGCTATTTCAAAAAGTGTTGAATTGACCAAACCCATGCCTGAGTTCATTAAATTTTGTGGATTCACACCAAAGTATCTAACTTGAGATAGTCTGTGGTTACTTTCAATAACTTAGATTACTATTGCCTACTTTATGTCCTGACTCATATGTTGGGCAATGCTAGATTTTTCTGCTGTATTGAATCTGAAATGAGCTGTGTGCTCTTTGAATCTCATAGTTATTGATCTCCACGTTTGCCCAATAAAGATTTTTTTCGCAATTACTTAAAGATATTTGGTAAATGCCCGATTCTGGTCAGAAGTCAATAGTATTCCCTGGTCCACCCAAGAGGCTCTTCAAATCATCAACTTTTCAAACAACTCTGATGTCATTTTCTTTGAATATTTTCTCTAACCCTTTTGTAAGAAAAGGAGAGAAAGACAGTACAGCTAACTTTTTGGGTGGCTCATCGGATTCAGACTTCAATGTATGCAAGGTAGAATTGGGTGGGATAAGGTGAACTTCCTCCTGGCATTTTCATCTACTAAATTAACACACCTTTTGACTGTACTTTTAAATCAAGTTGTCATTACTGAATTCTTCATGAGCCAATTTGAGAGTGACTTTGCTGGAGCAGTGAAGTATTTCCTGAGGGTGTGGTTGAGGTGTCGATGATACTTTTGTGATCTTTGACGTGAGTAAAGATAACATCAATCATTTTGTTAACAAGTTGAACAGTAAATTCCCTTCAATCAAGTTCTCTTGTGAAATGGAGAACAACTACCAATTACCATTCCTTGGCACCCTTGTCACCAAAAATATAGATAGGTTAGAATTTGACATTTACAGGAAAGAAACTTATACAAATTGCTTTATCCCATTAGTTTCAAATCATCCTTTCGGTCACACAATCTCGACTTTGAGCTTTCTTATGATACAATTTAGAGATGAACAAAATTATAGATATCAGAATTTGTAATGATTTCTCTCCAGATATTGTGTACATATTAGTTACCAAGAATAGGTAGAAAATATCGATAAGTAACTTTACGACATTGAAGCCTGAATCCGATGAGCCACCCAAAAAGTTAGCTGTACTTTCTTTCCATAATTTTCTTACAAGGCGGTTAGAGAAAATATTCAAAGGTAATGACTTGAGAGTTGTTTATAAAGTTGACAATTGGAAGATCCTTTTGGGTTGACCAAAGGATACTATTATTGACTTCCGACAAAAATCGGGCATTTATGAATTATCTTGTAGTAATTGCGAGAAAATATATATTGGGGAAACACGGGGATCAGTAACAACAAGATTCAAAGAGCTCATAGTTAATTCCAGATTCAATAGAGCAGAAAATTCTAGTGTTGCCTTGCCCAACATAATATGATACGCTTGGGACATAAGGCAGGCAATAGTAATTGAAAGTAACCATAGAGTATTGCAACTTAAATGCTTTGGAAAGTTTATAAATCTGCAAAATGAATCCACAAAATTCAGTGAACTCAGACATGGGTGCAGTCAATTCAACACTTTTTGAAATAGCACAAAATAGTCCATTCTTGCTTTCAAGGTCAACACAACAACAGATTAAATGTATTCACTGACACAATAATAATCTTTAGATTATGTCATCCGATATTGTATCATGCGGTGTTGCATTATCCTGTATTTCATCATCCGGTACGCCACGCTTACATCATTTGGAATATAGTTACTTTAGATATATAAATAGGATAAGTTTGCTCATACAGTTAGTTTTAGCAGCAGCTACCAATGAAGATAATTTCGTTGTTGAAATATGTATATAGTTTATAACTCTCTGTTATTATTTTGTGGTCTTTGGGGTGATTCTGCCACAGTGTTCAACATAGGTTTTTATAAATATCTAGTTTTCTGAAGCAACATTCATTTCTTGTGGTTGCTGATTGCATTAGATAATCTAAAGTTAATGCAACTGTTTGACAGAGTTTGCTTTGACCTCCACTCTTGTTTTGTAAATAAATTATCAGTCTACTGTCAAGGCTGCAACTCTGGTCATTGTTGATAACGTACAAATTACTCTACACAGTAGGCTTTCATTAGTTGGTAAAATATGTCTAGTTTTTAATTGATAAGAATGAAACTAACTGTGTGGACGATGATTGGTCTAGATATTTCTGTTCAGTCTTTGTGAACCTTATTGTGAGGACCGTCCAGTGGACATCTTCATCTAGAAGACTACATGCAAATGAAGATGATGCTCAATGCTCATGTGTACATATCTCAGTAGCTCGTGTATCAAATTTGGTCAGTATTGATTAAACAGTTTTCAAGTAAACAACAAACAAAGCTATGTCTAGTAACACCTTATTTTGTAAATTTGAGTATTGTACTGCAAGTACCTTTTAAAAAAGTTAAATGTAGCAAATAAATCAAAGAACTATGAGCCACTTGTCCACAATGTTAACATTATATAGGTGGTCTAATAGTGGTGTAATAGTCCGCCAAACTTACCCCAGCCCAAAAGTCAAAATTAAAAGAAATACAGGTGCTAATATGATAAATTGAATTTCAGTTTTCCTTCATACCTAGAGAAGTAGGATATTATTTTCTAGTTTCTGATTGATTTTGGGTAAAATCACTCCGGGGGAGTAGGGTGATTTGGCGAAAATTGTCATTTTATCGTAAAAACTCGAGTAATATAACGTTTTAGGGTTTGTTTATTAGAAAACTTCCAATTTCATCAAACATCTGGTTTTCTGTGCTGAAATTAAGTTAGTGGTTGGATGTGTGTGGGTGGAATATCAGACAGAAATTTCGATTCGAACACTTCTAATTGTTTTTGGATAAGATCGCTCTATGGAGTAGGGGATAGATGAGGGGTAAATTGGTAAAAAAAAAATTGACATTTTTTTGTTAAAACTCGAGCAATATACCGTTTCAGAAGTTTAAGGGTAGAGGAATACGACTATTTTCTTTGTGGTCAAGTCATGGACCCTAAATTCATTTCATAAGAATGTCTTTCTGTGACACGTAGATTATCACAGCTATGTCGAAGTCAATTGCAACACTTTTTTTTATCCCTAAGAAAAACTCACCTGTACCAAATACTTTTCTATATGTCAAGGAAAATCGAAATTCAGTTTGAACTAAGGTAAGTTTGGTTAAATCATAATATTTTGATGCCAAAAATCTAGTGCTAGTCTGTGTACCATTACTTTTGAACTGTTCTGTATGTGACATGTCAAAGGTGCACTCTGCTGTTCAGAGAAGAACGAGAGTTAATTTAAAAATTATTAACGCCTGAGACCATCATGGTTAAAAATATTTAAAATGTGGAGATATTAGTCCCCAAAGACCATCGATCAAATCTGCATTAGTTAGGTAGCAAAATAAAAAAAGGTCAGCAAATATCATGTTGAAGAAGTTGTTCATAATAATTATTTTTTACAATGAATACACGCTTGATACCCGAAATATTAACCACACTAGATTTCAATGAAAGAGCAGAATGTTCATGTGATTCTTTTTGTTTATGCGAGGATGATGTGGATATTTATTTATTTTTTACTGCATCCTAACAGCTTCAGCCTTTTAAGGGCGAGAAGGTACAGTGTAAAAAATAACATGTAATTCACAATACAGATAAATTTAAAATAAATGTACACAAAAAGAACACATATTATAATACCAAAACAACAATAATAATGAAAAGAAAAGAACATATATCCTATACAGAGCCGAAGAAGGGAGACTTAATTCAGATCTTTGAAATATATCAACGGAGCTTGAAATAAGTTGCAAGTTGCGGCACATAGTAGAAAGGGTAGACGATTGTTGTGAATGCATACCAGCCAAGGGAAGATAAAATGCAACCAAAAAAGGTGTCCCAGAGCGGCGTGTATCAGCAACCAGCATCTGTGCTATTAATGGACAGTTAATGTTGCTGCTGACCACGTTACTTATTTATTTATTTATTGACAACCATCATACAGAAAATCCAATTACAGGATGGGATACAAAACAAAAATTACAATAGATAATAAAAAAACCAAACAAAAAAAACCAATAATAAACTTGCTAGGCAGACATCAAATGCTGGTAACACACTGTTTTTAAAGCCCTCAAATGTACCGGAAGATATATCCACATGAATAGTCAATATATTATATAGGTTACACATATTATACATGGGAGAAAACTGCAGCAAATTAGGGCGAGGTCGAGCCATCCAAAACAAGCCAACCCCATGGCCACTCAACCTAGATACATGCAGCGACAAAGCAGAGAAAAGCGCAGGAGAGTCAACAACGTTATTTAGCAGCTTATAAAGAAAGAGCAGCATGTACTGGCTGCGAGCAAACAATAACCAGTCGCAGACAAGACACCATGGGGATAGCCAATTTCAAGATAGATGCCTCTCTGTTTAAACATAAGGTACTTTAAAAATCTTCGCTGCACTTTCTCAAGGCTTAAGATATGCATGTTATAGTTAGGCGTCCACACAATTGATGCATACTCAAGTCTGCTTCTGACCAGAGAATCAAAAAGCACCTCTAGTGCTTCTCGGTCAACAAAATCTCTGGAAGATCTGACTTCAAATCCAAAAATTCGGAGTGATGCTGCTACTGAACTCTCAATATGCAAGCTAAAACTAAGTTTGCTATCGAATAGAACACCGGGGTCTCTGAAGACCGGTTTCTTTGTCAATACAGTATCTTGTAGAGAATAATCAAACTCAACAATAGAATGCCGACGGCTGTAAGAAGCATCACAGCACTTATCTCCATCTGTAGAATCAATGGATGAGTAAATCTTCAAATCATCAGCATAGAGAGGACATGGGACATCAAGCAACTGCTCAATGTCATTAATAAAAATGTTGAAAAAGACGGGCCCAAGAACCGAACCCTGAGGCACACCAAAACTGATGAAAAAGTTATCTGACTTAAAACCACAGCACTCTACAAAAGCAGTCCTATCTGAAAAATAAGAAGCAAACAGCTCAATGAGATGGTCAAAAAATCCATAACATGAAAGCTTATGTAGCAGAATACCATCAGGTATACTGTCAAAGGCCTTGCTAAAATCAAGATATATTACATCAGCCTGTTTAGTCGCATCCAAAGCACCCGACAAGTATTGACTAATACACAGTAGATTGCTGGCTGTCGACCTACCATTCATAACCCCATGTTGATTATCAGAGATGAGGTGTTTAATGTGAGACTGAATACGAGGAAGTTCAAACACTTTTGTAAAATTAGACCCGATCATGATCTGTCTGTAGTTTTCTATATTAGCTCGGTCCCCTTCCTTGAGCATGTGAGATAGGATATCGCAGCTACCTATAAGTCCATTGAGAACTCTGTAAACGAAACATAGGTTGAAGAGAATATGTCTAGTATGAAGGGAATGTAGACCAAAATAAGAAAGCAATAAACTGGAATTATAATTATAAAAGTACATGGAATTTCTATAACACAAAGTTTCGACAAATCTTCTTTGAGGATTTTCAAGCCTTATCAATATCCACAGCATAGTGAGGTGACAAAATCACTGAATAATAATCAAACAAAGACCATACAATCGATGAGTAGAAAATGGTCAATGTATGGATTGTAGTAATTCTAGTTATCAAACATTCTTGCAGTCCTTGAAGTAATTGCATCAATGTGAAGTGACATCCTAAGCTGTGAATCCAACGTGACACCCAGATCACAAACAGTATCGACCCACAATGAGATGCCATTTATGAGGTAATCAGAATCTGCAGTGGTAAACTGAGTGGTAGCTCTATGGGAACACTTCCTCATAAAACACCTATCTGCATCCAAATAAATATAATTTGTATAGCACCATAAAGACAAGCACTCCAAATTATCGGCAAGTGTCGACATTGCAGCAGCTGTATGGACAAAAGAGATAAGTTTTCAATCATCTGCAAACATTATGTAAGGAGCCCTGAAGGACATTCCAATATCATTGATGAACATGTTGAATAGAAATGGCACACGGTGTGACCCTTGTGGAACCCCAGAAGTAACGCATAAGGTCAGAGTAGCGGCCTCTAACTTTAACTCTGATGGTTCTGCCTTTAAGGTACACATACATGCACAAAAGATCCATTAGGGTTGCAGTGCTGAGAGGCCAAAGGCCTATACGACTTGTTAAAAAACTTTCAATCTAGAACCTATTGAAGATTTTTATCGAATTAACAACAACACTTCTGTGCACCATCATTGTACTAGTTGTTTGTGGTAACGTAAACTGTTCGTTAAGAACACATCTAGTTGGATAACTATGATTAACCTGACACTCGCTCAAAATATCCTGATTGTCTTTGACAAAACTAGTACTCTCAGTTATATACAGTTATACCAACCAAGAGGCAAAATTCGATAACTCTTGTTTTTATAGATACCAAAAAAGTTTCCTAACAAAAGTGGTTGAGGGAGTAACAGCACACAGTTTAAAATTATTTTGAATTATACAGGCTGTTTTGTAATTCAGGTGCGAAGCAAACCTGTTTTTTTTTAATTGGAACACCTGTATATTACATAAAATTCAGAAAGCCCACATTTTCCTTTTTTTTTTTTAATATGGGGTTTAAATACATTATACAGGGTATTTCAAAAGGTATGGATTGTTTTTGTTAAAATTGTACGTATATCAAAGCTCAGTAGCACAATACACTTTGTAGAAAAAATTAGGTGTTGGCCAGCTGAGTTTCAGAATCTGGTCTTCAGAATCTGATCTCGTATCGTTACTTATCATCATTTATACCTGTATACAAACTTGCGGTTTGTATACAGTTAACTCAAAACGCGGATGTTTCATTTTCTCTCTTAATTTAAATGGAACACCCTGTATTTTATATCACAAATGACATCTATGATCCTTCAATTTTTGTAAGAGGTTCCCTATACCTAAAGTAAGTAGTTATTGGGATGTTTTCAGATATTTAATTAAATATAGACACTGATAAATTCAGTGTTTATCAGGCAGACGTTGAATTTGACTGATCAATCTGACAGGGAATTATCTTATCATCTGATGATTCCAAGTTGGTTAGCGAAACAATTGTCAGGTTATTTAAAATGTGTTGTGGTGATGTGGGTTCTCCAAGTGTGCTTAATCTGACAGATGATACTATTGTGGTTCACTTGGGTATTTGTTTAGTTTATTTTCTTTACACTAACATGGTTAAAGTATAAGTTACTTACAAGATGAACACCTTTCCCATCGTGAAATGAGTGACATGATTTGGATAATAGGGGAATGCACCAAGAACTGTTTACTGGCTTAGAGTATATCATGAAAGATTTCCAGAACGAAGGCAACCAAGTAAAACTACTTTACAAAAATTAATGGACCATTTCGATCTTTCCAGATCAGTAGCTTATGGAAAAAGAGAAGTACCAAAGCATGCAATCACCGAAGACAACCAAATGAAAGTATTGCTGAGTGTTACTGAGGATCTGCATACCTGTATATGCAAGGTTTGTCAATGCATAAAATGCATCCTTTCTATGTTGAACTACACCAAAAATAAATTGAGAGAGATTTACAAACCAGAGTAGCATTTTGTGAATGGACGAAATCGAAAATTAATGAAGAATCTGATTTGTTTGATTTCATTTTGTTTGGGGATGAGGCTACATTTATAAATAATGGAGGGGTTAACAGACATAATTCCACTATTACACGATATCCAATGCAATATAATACCAACACACAGCCAAACAAGATGGTCATTGCATGTTTTGGGTGGAGTTTTAGGGGATCGCATAATAGGACCATGCTTTTTTGAAGAAATAGTAAATGGTACAGTTGATTTAGGTTTCCTCCAAAATCATTTACCACTTATTCTGGAAGAAGTTCCCCTCAATATCCGGTAACGTATGTGGCTTTTGCATGTTGGCCCACCTGTACATAACCAGGTCCTACTCAGGGCCAACTAAATAACTATTTCTCACAAAAATGGATAGGCAGAGTAGGGCCTGCACATTGGTCAGCTTGGTCAGCTGACTTAACAAAAATCCTTTTTTGTGGGGCTATGTTAAGGGTATCGTATATAAAAAACCCGTAACAACAGAAGAAGACATGAAAATGAGAATTACAGAAGCGTTTAGGAATGTCAATGCTACTATGCCGCGAAATGTAAGTCAGTGATTTGAGAATCAAACATTGTATTGATGTTGGTGGGGGTCACTGTGAAAACCTGGTGTGGTTAATTTATTGTTTTTACTTCCAATTTAGTCTTTGCTGTTTTGCTAGTGTTGTGTTAGTATTCTTATAAATATTCTTATCATATTTCATTAAAATGTTGGACTAAATAAATTGATGACCTTGTATGTCAAATTCTTCACAAACAATAGCAACATTTTTAAAATCATCTATCAAACCCAACGACTACCAGATAAACATCACAATCCTAGATTATAAATCGCCTTTATTAAATAACTAAAAATATCCCGATAAATACTTATTTAGGTATAGGGAACCACTGACAAAATTTAAAGAATCATATTAGATGATGGCATTAGTAATATAAAAAACTCTGGACGCAGCAAGTGCGTTATGGTAGTGAATTTTCATAGAAATTATCTAGCACAAAATATTATTATAACTTTTTTTTCTTGTAACATAGAAATCTAAATTTTGGTGTATAGTTTACTTTTTATATCGTAAACCTACATACCAAATTTGGTTATCATAGATTTTTTAGTTTTTAAGATAAAATTTTTTTTCAAATGAAAACTCACAATTTTTCCGGAAAACCTCCTTCGATTTTTCTGATTAACGAACTTATCAAAGCCATTTACAAAAGGAAGGTATACGCCAAATTATATCAAAATCTGCCTATTATTCTTTGAGATAAACATTTTTTTCGAATGAAAACTCAAAATTTTCCAGGAAAACCTTGTCCTATTTTCCTGACTAACACACTTGTCAAAGCCATTTACAAAAGGAAGGTACATGCCAAATTTTATTAAAATCGGCTTATTACTTTTTGAGATAAGAATTTTTTACGAATGAAAGCTCAAAATTTTCCCGGAAAACCTCATCCGATTTTCCTGACTAACGAACTTGTCAAAGTTATTTACAAAAGGAAGGTACATGACAAATTTTATTAAAATCGGCTTATTACTTTTTGAGATTAGAATTTTTTTCGAATGAAAACTCAAAATTTTCCCGGAAAACCTCATCCGATTTTCCTGACTAACGAACTTGTCAAAGCTATTTACAAAAGGAAGGTACATGACAAATTTTATTAAAATCGGCTTATTACTTTTTGAGATAAGAATTTTTTTCGAATGAAAACTCAAAATTTTCCCGGATAACCTCATCCGATTTTCCTGACTAACGAACTTATCCAAGCCATTTACAAAAGAAAGGTACATGCCAAATTTTATCAAAATCGGCCCATTATTTTTTGAGTTATCGGTGTGATACATATATACATATACATATATATATATATATATATATATATATATATATATATATATATATATATATATATATATATATATATATATATATATATATATATATATATATATATATATATATATATATATATATATATATATATATATATATATATATATATATATATATATATATATATATATATATATATATATATATATATATATATATATATATATATATATATATATATATATATATATATATATATATATATATATATATATATATATATATATATATATATATATATATATATATATATATATATATATATATATATATAAACATATAAAAATTGAAACTGACCCCGGATATGGGTTCTAGGGGTCCTAGATCGCGCTCATTTGCAAAATTTTTTTCAAAATTCAAAAGTCGGGATCTCTCCATTAGTGAATTTTTTCTACGAAAATTCACTAAAATACAGGTGTTCTATTTAAATTAAGAAAGAAAATGAAACATCCGAGTTTTGAGTCACCCTGTGTACAAGCCGCAAGTTAATAGAGAAACAACGATAAATAGCGATACTAGATAATATTCTGAAACTCAGCTGGCCATATATTTTTTTTCTACAAAGTGTATTGTTCTACAGAGCGTTGATATACCTACAATTTTAACACAAAACAATCCATATCCTTTGAAATACCCTGTATGATGTATTTAACCCCTATATTAAAATTATTAAAAAAATGTGTACTTTCTGAATTTTAAGCAATACATGTGTTCCAATTTAATAAAATCATAGGTTTGCTTCCCACCTGAATTACGAAACACCCTGTATAATTCAAGATAATTTTAAATTGTGTGCCCTTATTCCCCCTTTTGTTTTGGAACTTTTTTGATATCTATAAAAACGTAGGGGTTATCGAACTTTGCATCTTACACCCTGTATACAAACCAAGAACACTCAAAATACCACGCACTTTAAATATTGTTTTCCATGGTTCAAACAACTTCATATGAAAAATGCCATATATATAGGCCATCTGCAAAATGAAAATTCTGGGCACTTCGACAGATGCACCCCAAAAGATAATTCCGTAGCTAGGCTGAGGACATATTAAAAATAAGTAAAATATCCACCCTATAGCCTAGATCTGGCTCCCAGCAATTTTTATCTTTTTAAATACCTAAAAAAATGTGGTAGAAGATTTTCTAAGGAAGATGAAATGAGGTTGGCTCTAAGTAGGCATTTTGCAAAGCTTTGATATTTTTCAAGGGATAATCCAATTTTATTTTATTTATTTATGTGAAAACCATTGTAGTATAATACAAATAAATAAGCAGTTTAATAACACAGAAAAATAACATATGGTGCAGATTTGAACTCTATAGATATTAGAGACTAAAAATTGTGAGTATAAACATGCAATAATAGAAGGAAAAAATCATACAAAAAAAAATCAAGTCATTGAAACTAACTATTTGAAACCATGACACCGGCTTACTATTATCAAATATTATATAATGACCATACGGGACACTCCTATACTTTAGCATTGGTGATATTTGTGACAAGTACACTAGCGTCACCTCGCGTGAAGTACTGACAACTGAGCGGGTAATTTGAATTGTATATTTACCTGCATATTCTTAATTTCGACAATTGGTTTATTATAGATGAATATAAAAACTTGTACATGACAAAACAGTGAAATCTTTCTGATTATATAGTTATAAATAGAATTTGTATCAACAATCAGCTTGAAACCTAAATGAATTCAGCATGAATAATTCTGCAAATTTCTCTTACCCATAATCTTATTTCATCATAATTTAAAGTGCTACCTTGAAACAGTCGTTAAACTACTATTTCAAGGGTAGGTATAGGAATATACTGAAAGCTGTTTCTGAGGATATTAAGTTACAATCTGTACTCACCTATAAATAATTGTTCTAGGTATAAATGGTAGCACAGTATTCAATTTGCTATATCTCTACATGAAAACTGTCTTATTAATCTAATATTTTAAAATATGTAACTGATATACTTAGTACATAATTAAGAAATTGTGCAGATGAAAGGTGATACTAACTGTTACTTCCGTTAATAAATCTATTATAGGGCTGAATCTGCTATTTCTACTTGTCTTTTTCTTTTTTTATCCTTTTTTTTTTGATACATTGGAAGACAAGTTATAGTGATAGAAGCCTTTCAACCATCCGTTTACGAAGTTTATCTATAAATAGGTACATGATGGTAAATATTACACAATAAATTATCGTCTGTGAACTGTACATATTGGCATAAAAGTGATTCTTAATTTATCTTGTGGTTCAACAAATTAATTCTTTTGGAAGTGACATTGAAATGTAAGATGCACCTTGTGTCTTCAATACTATATCCAAATTAGTTCTTTTTGATAACAGTACCCTTTTCTTGCATCTATAATACAAAATTATCGTCAATCCATGTTATAGTTATTGTTTAATATTACTTATTAGGCAAATTTGTAAAAAAATAGCTGTTAACAAAAGAAAACACAAAAAATCATACGTTCTGCATCCTTTGGAAACCTATGAAATGTCTTTGATAGATTTAGCACGTTATAATTCGAACAATTATAGATTGCACATACCCAACCACTGACTTTTATTGTTAAAAACACAGCTAAAACTTAATTATACACAGTTAAAGACCCGCAATTGCTAGTGTTACACGTTTTCGAACGACGTAACATCAGTACTATCCGCTAGGGGCGCTGATATTCTTGAAACACGAAATCAGCCGGAGTGTCCTGTATTGTCATTATAAAGTATTTGCTATTATACTACATGACTTTTTTGTTTAACTAAATATTCATTGTGAATAGCTACACTGTCAAATGTTATGCTAAAACCTGTTTTACTAGCCTAGGCCTATTTTCTGACAGGCAGCCCTTGCAAGTTAAACAATTTAATAAAAACGTCTAATTGCATCTTATTTATAACATGTGACCTGAGATCTTGATGATCGCATAGCTGATGAAATATCATCTAAACATATTTCTTTTTACATCACAATACAGAGTTTCTGTATTGCCATCCATATGTTTCCAGTATTGTTAACACTGCTGTTAAAAAGCGTGTTTTTTTGTTGTTAAATTAATAGTTTTCTTATATCTCTGCAAGTTTTTATATGGACTTGTAAGGCAAGAGTATGTTTACAGTTGGAATATTTCTCTCATTTCTGCCTTACCATTATGAAAATAACACAGGCACTTTATATTCCATTCAGAAGCAAGCTGTTCACCTTCTAGGATATTTATTTGTCTTGACTTTTTTGTATTCTTTGTTACCATGTTAAATGATTGATATTTACAGGGCTCATATATCTCTAGAACAGTTGAGTGATTTTGTTATTTCAAATGTAAATTTTTTCAAGTTTGATCTGGCTTAAAGTATGTATTAATGAATTTTTTTTTGTGCCTTCCCATTTAGTAGGTACTTTCTGTTTAACTTTTTAATAAAACAGCTCTATGCTTTTATATTTTTTAGATGCAGAATTAAAGTTCTTAAGCAAGTAATCATTTTTGAAAGCTATCAGGAGGCTCAGAAACAATTATTACACACATCATCTGTTTCCATATACAGTGTGGAACAGACAAATGGAATAAATTCAGTATCACAATTACTATAGATTTTAGATCAAAAAATGACATCCTGCAATGTGGAAACTTCACCCCGACATTCAACCACATTCGAGTGACAGTTGAAACCCTCAAATTTTTAAATAGCTATCATTAAAAAAAATGTCTATTCAAAAATGCTATGGTTTTAAAATTTAACGTAAAAATCAACAGTAAAAAAAAGATTCATCGGATAAAAAAATTAATAGCTAATCGTGTTTCATTCTTGATTACAAAAAAGCAAGCAAAAACAATTCCAGTGTCCTTTTGGGACGGTATCAATTGAAAAGAAAACAAAAAGTTTCAACATTCTTCACACTTGGCAATGTTAGTTTTGTTTAAAATGCCTTAGCAACTTGCTGTGTGATTGTAACCACATGACAGCGGTTGTCAGTTGTTAACTGTAATTTAGAAACATGGTTTATTGAAAGAGGCACACGATTGCAGTTCTACAACACGATCACATATCGAAGTGGCTCATCTATTTTAAAAAAAGCCCGATTTGCTGTCTATATCGCAAGGAACAGTTAGTAAAATTGAAAAGCAATTTCGTGAGCTTGGATATGTAAGCCAGATACAAAAAAAAAACCTTCTAATGCACTGAGTAATTATACCAAATTGGAAGTAATTCTTGAGGTTTGAGAAAAACCCACATACATTGGATCTTAGCGATTCATCTATCATTTAAATATTCAAAGAAAATAAAATGCATCCCTATAAATTGATACAAAGTCAGGAGCTCACGGAAGACGATTTTGATAGAAGAACATCTTTTTGTGAACAAACAATGTTTTCTAACTAGAACATGTTTTGTTTTCTGATGAGTGCAGTTTTACACTTCACAGTCATGCTAGTTGTCAAAATTGTCGTTACTGATCTAAAAAATAATCCACATTGGGTGAGGGAAGAACATATGCAATACCCTGAAAAGATTAATTTTTGTGCAGAAATAGTTGGAAATCATGCTATTGGCCCCTTTTTTATTGATGTCAATTTGAATGGAGAAAATTATTTCTTTATTTATTTAAATATCTACATTAACAGGTAGATAAACCTAGTCACTAATCTAAAAAAATTAAATGAATGAAAGCGTAAAAACTAATATAACAAGAAGCAAAAGTAAAGTGACCCAATTATTAGGTAGAGAGTCTCTGAAGCATAGAAGAAAGCAGTGTAAATTATAAGTTCTGAATATATCTGCTCGGGAGTCATTATAAAGATGACACATAAAATCAACAGGGGATTTGATTAAGATGTTCGTTCTTGCAACAGGAAGAGCAAATGTTTTTGCATTTCAAGTATGATAGTGTCAGGATCCTGTATGGAAGGATATCAGGAAAGGAAGTTGAGGACAGTTAATATTACCATGGATGAGCTTATGCAAAAAAAGACATTATATTATTTGTCTTTTTTCAAGAGAGTCGAGCTGAAATCTGTCTAACAACGAACTGTGGGGAAAACGCCTTTCTGGATAATGGTGTTCACTGAAGAAAAATAAATACTTCAGGAATTTACGCTGTACTGACTCCAACAGAGTTTTATAAACAATAGGAGGGAGACCAACATAGACTAGCATATTCTAATCTTGAACGGACAAAGGAGTTATACAAGATGATTAAAGTAGTTGTTGTTTCGGATTAGGAAACACAGGCATTTCACCATTGATTACAAAATATTACTTACATGCTGATTGAACCTAAGCTGAGAATCAAAGATTACTCCCAAGTATAGAATAGTTGAGACATGACAAATAGTGGTATTATTTACATGGTGGTTAAACTCAAGTGGTACAGCTTTATTAGTGAAAGACGACTTTAAGTTTGGAGATATTAAGTGTTGGGCCATTATTAAGACACCAGGGGTTAACAAGATGAATGTTGTTTTGGAGAAGTTGACAGCCGTTAGAATTTATAGCAAGATATATTTTGTAAATCGTCGACATAACAGATTATGCATCGTTAATGAATATATTGAAAATGGACAGGGCTCAGGATTGAGCCTTGAGGCACCCCAGATAATGTATCAAACCCACAAGAAACCCGCCATAAGAGACATAGTGTATACTTAAGAAAGGTAAGGTTCAAAGAAAGCCAACACAGAATCAGAGAGACCAAAGTTACTCAATTTATTCAAAACTGGCGCATGCGGAATGGAATCAAAAGGCTTGCTAATGTCGAAATATACAGCATCAAGCTGAATGTTGAATGAATTATTCAGCACTGTTCCAAAATATGTTGTGCCAACTTTAGCAAACTTTATAAAATTTCGTAAAAACTCCAGCGATTGTGATATGGTTTCAGCAGGATGGGGCATCATCACCATACCAAATCAAAGTCTGGCAGTACCTCGACATAATATTTCCAAATCAGTGGATAGGGAGGATTGTTAGAATGGCCAGCACAATCACCGATCTTATGATATTAGACTTCTTATGGGGATATCTGAAAAGTACGGTATACAAAACTAAACCTAACTGACTTAAGAAGAAGAATAGCGATTGCGATTAGGTCGGGCACACCTTAGATGTTGATTAACATTAGAAGATTTTTCTATTTATGATTAGGATGCTGCCAAGACGTTCATGGCAGGTATTTTGAACATCTCCTACATTGAGTAATGCATTTTTTTTATTTTTTCTCATTTTCAAGAATGAAACGCAATTAGTTATTAATTTTTTAGTGTGTTATAGCGAAGTGCGTCAATCAGATTAATTTCCTTTATTTTACTGTTAATTTTTGCAATAAATTTTAAAACCACAGCATTTTTGAATAGAGAGAGATTTTTCAAATGGGTATCACAAGCCCCTACTTTCTACTACATACAGACTTGGAGACTACTTCTCTGGCTTTACTGTTGGGTTTCGTTTCTGTAGGTGAAGGGCGTAGCCAGCACATAAGCTAACTGGAGCAAGAGGCCCTTATGAATTCTAGATGTTCTCGGATGTTCTTCAATGTTGCTGTGACTAGTTTCGCTGCTTGAGTGCATTCTCAGACAGATAAAAATTAAATTAGTACGAAATCATGACAACTACAAATAAAATTCTGTTGCTATATTATGATGTTTTGATCAAAAAATTAATCAAATTGAAAATAAAATAAAA
Source organism: Tillus elongatus (assembly GCA_964006375.1). NCBI lineage: Eukaryota > Metazoa > Arthropoda > Insecta > Coleoptera > Cleridae > Tillus > Tillus elongatus. The sequence goes on along the minus strand of OZ023262.1, from coordinate 222,661,483 downwards.
CACAGATGACATTTGGGAGTTGTAGCCGTCACCTGAAGGGGGTTGAATGTAGGGGTGAATTTTTCACTGCGGGATGTAATTTTTTAGTCTAAAACTGACATGTTGCAGGATTTTTTTTTGTAAATATGCACAATAAATGCGATACTGAATTTGTTCCATTTATTCTAGATTAGGCATTTTCAGAGGAATTTATACCATGCCCTATGATTAAATTCCAAATATAGCAATAACTTCCTAACTTAAGTTTAGATCATTAGTGTGTAGAAACCTCTATTTCCAGAGTGAAGTCTTCTTTCAAAATATGGAAGTTGTATCTCAAAAATCTGTTATTTTAAAATACCTCAAAAATGTTTATTACAATCATTTTTCTGATTTTACTATTCAACCTGTGAGATGAGATCAATAACTTCCCTAATTTAGCTTTTTCTGTAGCTTTAAAAACACAAAAGTTGGCAGTAGTGTGATCCTAATTTTGAACAAACTGTATAAGCCTACTGAATTAAAAAAAATATGAAATAACAAAGTTATTCAATTGTTCAGAGCCTTTGTACTAACGCTATGTATGTGTATTTTTGTGGTATACTAAAGTTTATGTAACACTTATATTTTGTGGGGCTTATCAATGAATAAATGTATCACAAAATAATTTATATAAATTAATTGTATTTTCATACAATATCTTATATTCCATCTGCTTTTAGATTTAAATGTGGAACATGCTCAGGTACTGTTGTATTTATTCCATTCACTCAATTTGATGCAGAAGAAATCTGTTGTCTTACTTATGGCAGGAGGTGTTCTCAGATGTTCAGAAATTGCAAGAGGACCTCTAAAAGATTCACAACTTTTGCATTTGTCTAGGTTACTCTTACTCTTTGATTATATAATGAAGCATCTCTACGATGCACCTTCTTCTCTGTTAGAACAGGTAAATATAAAAGCACATTGATTTAGAAAAACAAACTAATTTCCTTTTTTCTCTTCTAGATTCAGTGGAATCTGTTTTATTCAACGAACTTAAATACAGACAAAGAAAAAGAAAACAGCATGACCCGATTGTATACTGCTTGGCAGGAGATTGAAGATAACTATAGAAAATTGGGGTCGTCAGACGAGTTTGTCATGAAACCAAGATTTTATGTACTTACCAATTTGGAGATTAATAATCAGGATGCACCAAAATTAGATGGGCTTGCGTGCAACTTTATTCTAGGCACGCCTGATAAGTTGAGGTATCCACTACTTTTGGATGCCCTTATAGAAATCCTTAACGTTATTCATGTAACATCGGGGAGCACGGCTTCCAAAATGACGTTCCTAGGACTTTGTGCCACTCAATATTGTTTCACCACATGCTGGAGGTATGTAACAATTTTCTGTTAGTATTAGCTTTGAGGTACGACTTTTAAGTTGAAATGTTAACTTGCAAGTGTTCTACTATTAATAGATATTGTAGCTTGCACTGTCTCAGGTCCTGCACTGTTTATTTATGTAATCTATATCTCACCTGATGTAACTAATAATTATGAGTTTTTTTTTTTACATAATAGACTGCGCTTACGTTCTTATTAAACTTGTTTGTTCTCTTCCCCTTCTGTGGTGCCTGACAGCACCTCCATCTTTGGCAAAATGCTTTCCTTTCATGTCTCTTTTAATTCGGGGAAATAAAACAAGTCGCAACAGGCAAGTTTGGGTGAATAGGGGGAACGGGGCAGTGGGGTCATGCCATTGTTTTGTAAAAAAATTGGCACAAAGATGGCTGTGTGAACATGGGCGTTATTATGGTAAAACCAGTTGTCAGACGATCACAAATTAAGCATCTTCCGCCAAAAACTGTTGCACAATTTTTTCAAAATTTCCAGGTAGAAATCTTGGTTAAAACTGTCCTACCTCGTGGAACAAACTCTGAATGGACAACTCCTCTCACACCGAAAAAACAAATCGGCATATTTTTGACGTTTGATTTCACTTGGCGAGCTGTTTTGGGATGAGGCAAACTTAAAGTCTTGCACTAGCGTGATTGTTGCTTCGTTTCAGGATCGTAAACATGATTCGTTACCTGTGATGACCTTGGAAAAAAGTTTGGATCATTTCGGAATTCTTCTTTCAAAGAACAACATGCTTCCACACGACTTTGCTTTTGGTCAGCAGTCTGGGCACAAATTTGGCAGCCGCCCTTTTCATTCCATTAAAATTCGCTGATTTCACGCCAAACAGCTCCACAACTTCGTCAATGGTGCGTCGCCTATCTTTCAGGATGATTTTGAGAATTTTTTTAAGCTTTTCATCGGTTTGAGCCATGGAAGGACGACCAGAGCGAGGTTTGTCATCAATTGGCATTTCACCTCTGTTGAAACGGGAAAGCCACACAAACACTTGAGTTTTTCCAGTATCATCCTTCTAGCCCGTTTTTAACATTTCAAGAGTTTCTGTGCCAGCTTTTCCGAGCAAGAAGCAAAACTTTATGTCCGTGCGCTGTTTACGAGAATTAGCCATTTGAGATGGTCCTTGTTGTATGGATATATCTATCCTTCTGTTGATCAAATGAATTCAGACGTGTGTGTGTAAAGAATATCAGATGATCTATTCTTTAATAATTAAGACGTTAATATGCAAACAGGTTAAATGTATACTTTACATTGTACAGGTTATAGATTGGATAGTAATTAGTTATGTTAATCTCAGGTTTGATCTATAAAAATAATGTTTAATGACAATATAAAGCTAGCTAAATTATTATATACCAAACAAAGCACACTAGAACTTAAGAAGTTAAGTGGAATTTAAATACGATTTAGTCACGTGAGTATCATTTAATAAGTACAGTTGGAAAACCCAAATCACCACAACACATCTTCGTCATCAGAGGATGAAAAATTCTAACTACTGGTAACACCACCTTTTATACTGAATCTTAGGTAAGCAATGATACTGAGAGGGAGACTAAATCTGAGTCAAAATTTCTGTACATTGTATTATCATTATCACATCACTTTAACTGATAGTTTTCGGAATGTTTATCTGCATCAAAGACAGAGCGCAAAGAGAGGACTACAAACCAGTGGCGGTGCTCGGTTTAAGGAACTTTGTTTTTTATTGACCTAGTATATATATATATATATATATATATATATATATATATATATATATATATATATATATATATATATATATATATATATATAATATACTTTCGTATGCATCCAGCTCTGCCGGCCGTCTTAACATTTTATACTTGCATAAAGAGGCTACATTAAATGATATCAAAACCTCGCCTTTAACCAATTTAAACATCTTTAACTTGATTAATGAAAAGTGAATTTGATAACTTTTTTGTTTAACAGGCAAGCTTTTAAACTCATTTGACAGCCACTTCGCTAGATTATATGGCTGCGAATCTATAACCGAAATAATAGGTCTCATTGATTTTCCCGATTTATAAATTTTTGGGCGACAATAGGGGGGGGGGGGGGGTTTACTGGTATTTGCAACCTGTAACCGTCTTCCTAAATCTTTTGTTATCAGGTTGTGACAACTCTTTAAACTATTTTGTATATGGTTAATCATTTTTGGTAGCAGGTTTTTACTTACTTTTCTATAGAGTGCTTTCATTTCAAAACAAAAAATTTCTTTATCAAGGAAATCTGGTAAAAAAAAACAGGTAGATTGGGATTTTGAGGGGCACGTTCAAAAACAGTATTTTTGGAATTTTACTTTTCACCCCCTAAGCCCCAGTCACCCCAACTTTATAATTTTAAATGACACCCCCTAGCTTGAGATATATCATTTTAAAGGTATTTAAAATACTAATTCAACGGCGTTTACGAAATCTAAATCCACCGCCAACTTTTGGATTTAGAAGAAGAAAACGTCATCAAATTCGGAATATTAAAAAAATAATTATTTAATAGTTTAAGACAAAAAACCTACTTTATTAAGTGCTCAAAGTGCCCTCCGTTGTTAGCTAAACAATAAAATATTCGGTCGACGAATTCTTGTCTGACGTTTTGAAATGTTTCTGTAGTAATTTGTCAGCAAGCTTGGGTGATCCTATCTTTTAGAACCTGAATATTCTCTGGTGGAGGATTATGGTACACAACTGATTTCAAATAACCCCAAAGGTAAAAGTCCAGTGGTATTAAGTCTGGAGATCTGGCGGGCCATTCCAGGGTGCCTCTGCCAATCCATTTGTCGGGAAATCTTTGATTAAGCCACTTGCGAACACGTAAGGCATAGTGTGGTGGTGCACCGTCTGTTGATAGTGCAAATTTTGTTCGTCCAGCAGTGGGTTGCCTTCTTCATTAAGTTGGTTTTCTAAGGACCCTGTTATGAGTGGGCCAATATAATTTTCCAAAAAATTTAAATACAAATAACCAGTTACATTTTCTTCATAAAACAAAGTGCCTATTATTTCATTTCCAAGAATTCCCGCCCAGACATTGATTTTTTGTGGAAACTGTGTATGACCCTCTACGAACACTCGTGGATTTTGATTATCCCAATATCTACAGTTGTGTTTATTAACAAAACCATTCAGAAAGAACGTTGATCCATCACTAAAGCAAATATTCTTTACCAAATTCCTATCGTCTTGAATTCTGGCAGTCATTAATTCACAGAATTGAATCCTTCTATCATAATCATCCTCGCCGAGTTCATGAAGAATGGTAAATTTATAAGGAAAGAACTTATAAAGTTTTAGAACTTTATATATGAAACCGACGGAAATATTCGTTAATGCAGCTACTTATGAAATTGAAGTCGTAGGTTCAGCGGCAAAACATCCTAAAACCTCAATTTGTGCAGCTTCGTTAAGAACTCGTGGTTGCTTATTTGCTTTGTTACATACTTAGCCAGTTTCTTCAAATTTTCGTGCAACACTTAGCACATGTTGGTGTCCCACATTTTTTTCAGGATGCCTTTTGTTGAAAACTCGGGTGGTCTTACGAGCACACCTATTCTAAGCACCATACAAGTAAATTATTTCAACTCTTTCTTGTGTAGTGTAAACCATGATTGTAAGTTTTAATTAAATTTAATATTTTAAATTGAAGTGATAAAAATGAGTTTTAAGTTTCCAAAATTTAAAAATTTAATCACAACAGACTCGGTTTTATTAGTATTTTAAATACCTTTAAAATGATGTATCTCAAGCTAGGGGTGTCATTTGAAAATATAATGTTGGGGTGACTGGGCTTAGGGGGTGAAAAGTAAAATTCCGAAAATACTGTTTTAGAACGTGCCCCTCGAAATCCTAATTGACCTGTGTTTTTTTTAAAACCAGATTTCCTTGATAAGGAAATTATTAAGGATGGCTAGTTTTGAAATGAAAGCACTGTATGGTCCTGTCTCTATTGCATTACTTACTCTCGCTTTATAATCCTTTTTGTTCAAGATCAAGCACAGGTTGCATATCCCAAGTCCTCAAAAAAATATGTTTTGCAAATAAAAACAACCAGTTTGTTATACAAATTTTTAGGGTTCATATTGACAATGTTCTAATTCCTTTAACAAACAAGGTTTGGAATCTGGGACTTAGGTGACTTAAGGTTTGAAGATCATCTAAAGCTCCTACTTGGGAGAGCATACTCTAGCCTGAGGGTTCTATATTGTAACAGATTCTTACTAGACCAAAAAGCAAGGAAGTTGTTATGCGAGTCTCTTGTCTTGTAACACTTCAACTTTTGTGATTTCATTTATGGTTCTTGTCTATCCCAGGATATAGATTGCAGAAAGTTCAAACAAGCTGCTACTGTTTAATATATGAGGTCAGAAAGCATGATCAAATTACATATAAAATACAAGAGGATGTATGTCTTAATATGAACTCTGGAATACTACTACGTTGGGGAGCTTTTACACATAAAATTGTGAATGACCCTGCAGCACCTTCATCTCGCAGACAGAAGTTTACATCCCACAAATGTGCTCACTCTATATCAACTAGATTTAACGAAAATTTTGTTTTGTATAAACTACCTCAAGAATTAAAATGTTCAATATTAACAAATTTAAATGTAAATTGAAATTATTTTTGCTTAACAACCAATGGGGAGAGGTTGATTCCAATGTGGTGGTAGGCATCGATGCTGAGGTATTTTGGGTGGTTCCCTTCTCAGTTTTTGTTTTAAATTTTGGCTTATTTGCAACTCTTCAGAGATTGAAGCATTTTTTATTTAACATTTTTCTTCAGGTTTATTTATTATTTTTATTTATTACTTTTCTTGATGCTGCTGTTTTGCTTAAGATTCATAATTTCTTCCAATTACCCTGTTTCCACTGACTGTAGGGGTTGTGTGTGAATAGCTCTGCTAGACTTCGCCCTTTGGTTGTGGGGTTGTAATAATTAGTTAATAAAGGTGGTATTTATTTTATTTATTTATTTATGTTTGGCATGTCATAGAGCCATTTAGGTCAAATGCCATAGAGTTTTTAATCTGTGAAGTATTGTATTATATTATTATTGTTTTTGCTTGTCTAAATGTGTATTTTTTGCATATCATGTAAAATGCCAAGTGCGTTACTGAATATTATTATTATTATTATTATGTAATAAATCACTTTATTTATACATTTTTTTTAAGGTTACTGCAAATGTTGCCACCATCTGGATCCTACATGGAACGATTAGCTTCAGGGGAAATATTAGCACCAGGACCTCTTCTTTTACATTCTTTAATATGGGGTCCAAGGACTGCTCACAAAAACTTTAGTCGTTGGTTGAAAGACTGTTTGGTTAAGCAAGGAATGTACACACAGCATACTGATAAATCGTTAAAGGGAGTTTCTGATGCTGTGAATAACCTAAAGTATGACATCAGCAATGCTAAGAATTGCATCATCTCTCTTTCTCCAGATGTTAAAAAAGGTATGTACTTTTTTTAAGTAAAGGTACATATCTATTTTGTTTTGTAACTTATTTGATTTTAGGTCTGTTACATAAAGAAAACCTACCGCCATTATGGCATTTGATACTAATGGATGCACTGTTGGCAAAAGTTAGAGTGTCCTTGGAAGATCCTGAAAACAGTTCAACGGATGTGGCTTCATCAAATACTGCATACGTACAAGACTTATTACCACATGTGTTGAAACTTACTCAAGCTATTTTACATTGCGCTAGGTAAACGTTTTTATTTTACACATCATTATATCAAAAATTCAACACATTCTTGAATTTCAGATGGTCTCTGTTACATACTGTAGTAGATCAGAGTGAAAGTACAACAACAAAGGCGAATTTAAAAGATTTTGAAGGAGTTCAGGATGTGCTAGCTGTTGCTTCTACATTGAACCCTCTGACAAATACACTTGCCACAGAATTAACATCATTATTACCAACTGCTGTGTCTTCAGTTCAGCAACAATGGAACAGCTCCACACTCGAAGATTTATGTTGGGTAAGAAGTTAAACTTAGTTTTGACAACATTTAATAATAATAATGATAATAATAATAATTATAATAATAATAATAATAATTACTTTATTTGTTTCATAAATACCCTGTTGGGTAGAACACGTCAAGTTTAAATACAATTAATAAAAAGGACATTATCAATACAATAGTATTAATCCAATAATATAAAATGTACAGACATAACAAGGAAACCACACACACACACGCATATACATCCTACAAATCTGTATTAAACCCCCCAGAGAAAGCATGCCATGGTGAGTGTGACTATGCCAATGTGAAAACTATGAATCTTGATCTTTTTGGAGTGGTGGACGTATGTCTCTGTCACTAAAGAACTCATTGCAGGAATAACAACACTTTCTTAGCAGAATACCCTTTAGTTCTATCTTCACTGTTTCTACATCCATATTTTTCCAACAAAGAGGTAGGTGATTGAATATTTGTATCATCTGATATTCATTCTGTATTTCTTTGCATTTTTGCTAATGGTGTTCTTGGAAGTAGAAGTTGCTGATTCAATTTGAACCCTGTATGATGCTCATGCTTAGGCAGGTATTTTGAGAAAAGCGACATATTTTGCTTGACAAACAGGATACATTCCAATATATACAGCAAGTCCTAGTATAACGCCTCATTTAACGTTGTTTCATTATAACGTTGCAGTTTGTTGTGGGCATATGTACCGTTTAAGGTTGAAACTGATTCGTTATTAGGTTTGTTATTCTAAAAAAGGCTAAAATAGTAGGTAAGAAAGGAGTACATAATATGTAGACTGTAGGCGTGTACATAATACATACGGGAATGAATATTGTTTTTTTCTGAATCCTTTTGCAGTCACAGATATGTACATATGCATGTAAATTATATTCGTTCTCAATGTGATCCGTTTTACGTCGTTCCACTTAACGTCGCGATTGTTACGTCCCTGACTAAGCCGTTAAGCGGTGACTTACTGTATACACAATGAAGTGTCAGTATCTTCTTCTATATGAAATACCTCCTGCAGGATCCAGGCTGCAGAGGTTTCAGTCCATACATAGACCTAACACTGCGGTATGAATATGCAGTTTACATCTATGGAGTTTCCCCAGAACACTATGCCATATTTAAGTATTGCATACACATACGCATAATATACCATAAGACATGTACCCTCATCCACATTTCTCTGCAGCACTTTCAAGGTGTATGAAGAGCAAGAGATCCTGGGAACAATCCAATTCACATTATTGTCTATGATCAGGCCAAGAAACTTGCGGCTTTGTGACGTCCGTAACTGAGTGTTACCATATTAATAGCCACTGATTCTCCTCCAAGAGCAGAAAATTTAATCAACTGTGTTTTTCATCTTCATTTGATTTGCACTAAACCAAGCGTCAAGGTCTGTCATGACAGAAATAATCTGATATTCTAGTTTATCTATCTGTCGCATATGTACGATGATTGCCATCTGCAAATAAGATTGTTTTGTGGCTGCAGATTTGTGTAGGGAGGTCATTAATATAAATTATAACGGGTAGTGGGCCCAGCACTGACCTCTGTGGTACCACTCTCTTAACTGTCTACTGAAGAATATATGTTTTTACCTGTAGTTGTGTGTTTACTACCGATACACTGTTATCTGTAAGTCAGATATGATTTCATCAATTCCAGTACTGTTCCCTGTACACCAATCATCTCCAACTTTTCATAAAGTATCTGATAGTCTATGCTGTTAAAGGCCTTGGACATATCCGCAAAAATACCAACAACCTCCTCTCAAAGACTCATGGCCTGAAGAACTTCTGAAGTGAATTGGTAAATTGCTCTTGTCATGCTTCACTCTCTTATACAGGCATTCTGCAAATCACTAATTATATTGTATCTTTCAAGATAACAGCAATAATAATAAAGATAATAAATCTGGTTTACCTATTAAGAGCGAATAATAAATCGCCTTTACCTATTAAGAGCATACAATTTACATCAAATATCTTAGAATACAAATTTGCTATTGTATTTACTCTTAAAAAAAATATGGAGCCCTTTCCAAGTTGTCGGGTCCTGAATGACAATACAGCACATTGTGGCTGCAGGTTTGTGTAGGGAGGTCATTAATATAAATTATAACGGGTAGTGGGCCCAGCACTGACCTCTGTGGTACCACTCTCTTAACTGTCTACTGAAGAATATATGTTTTTACCTGTAGTTGTGTGTTTACTACCGATACACTGTTATCTGTAAGTCAGATATGATTTCATCAATTCCAGTACTGTTCCCTGTACACCAATCATCTCCAACTTTTCATAAAGTATCTGATAGTCTATGCTGTTAAAGGCCTTGGACATATCCGCAAAAATACCAACAACCTCCTCTCAAAGACTCATGGCCTGAAGAACTTCTGAAGTGAATTGGTAAATTGCTCTTGTCATGCTTCACTCTCTTATACAGGCATTCTGCAAATCACTAATTATATTGTATCTTTCAAGATAACAGCAATAATAATAAAGATAATAAATCTGGTTTACCTATTAAGAGCGAATAATAAATCGCCTTTACCTATTAAGAGCATACAATTTACATCAAATATCTTAGAATACAAATTTGCTATTGTATTTACTCTTAAAAAAAATATGGAGCCCTTTCCAAGTTGTCGGGTCCTGAATGACAATACAGCACATTGTGGCTGCAGGTTTGTGTAGGGAGGTCATTAATATAAATTATAACGGGTAGTGGGCCCAGCACTGACCTCTGTGGTACCACTCTCTTAACTGTCTACTGAAGAATATAATATGTTTTTACCTGTAGTTGTGTGTTTGCTACCGATACACTGTTATCTGTAAGTCAGATATGATTTCATCAATTCCAGTACTGTTCCCTGTACACCAATCATCTCCAACTTTTCATAAAGTATCTGATAGTCTATGCTGTTAAAGGCCTTGGACATATCCGCAAAAATACCAACAACCTCCTCTCAAAGACTCATGACCTGAAGAACTTCTGAAGTGAATTGGTAAATTGCTCTTGTCATGCTTCACTCTCTTATACAGGCATTCTGCAAATCACTAATTATATTGTATCTTTCAAGATAACAGCAATAATAATAAAGATAATAAATCTGGTTTACCTATTAAGAGCGAATAATAAATCGCCTTTACCTATTAAGAGCATACAATTTACATCAAATATCTTAGAATACAAATTTGCTATTGTATTTACTCTTAAAAAAATATGGAGCCCTTTCCAAGTTGTCGGGTCCTGAATGACAATACAGCACATCCTCATTTCGCATAAATCTCTGCACGACGTGGGCAGTTGCAAGTATTACTGCTTTCTGCGTAACCTTACTAAGGTGCTCTCTGCCCAGTCTCTTAATGTTCTTTCGAAGATTCTTAGGAGCCACATCAGCTGACGACATGGCTATCAGGGTCAGTCGGGCACTGTCTTCCCCCCACTGCCTCTTTACTTTAATCTCAAGGTCTCTGTACCTGATGCTCTTCTCATTGTATTTTGTATCCAGATTATTGGTGTTCAGAATGACTGCATCAATCAGCGTCACTTGTTTGCATGACATCCAAAATTGTCTGGCCTGTTGTGGGCAAACTCAAAGGTCTATTAGCACGTTCGGATCCCAGTATAACATGTATTCAGAGTTCTCTAGAACAGTCCTAGGAGTTTATATCAGGGCATCTTACTCAGATTTAAGAGTCATTTTCAGAGCCAGTTCTTGATGAAGTATTTCCCGACTGCATTATGCCTCTCTTTCTACTCTGTTGCATCAGACCCTTGGCATCCCCCAGACATGTAAATAGTCTCTGATGGCTGACACCTAAATTTGCATTTGTCATCTTGGACCAAATGATCCCCAACTATACACTTCAAGTAGTTTCTGGTGAAATCACCTGATCTTGTATGGCCAGCAAAAATCCCCAAGTCTCTGGAAATATCTGTTCGGACACCAACCAGTAGTTCAATACCGATTTGTCCACATGTGCCTGCAAGGTCTCATTCAGATGTTCATGTAGGGCCTTTCAGATCCACTTTCCGTTAATTGTAACAGTGTTGAATCATCTGCCTCGCATATGGCGCATTGTAGTTCAGAAGTAAGTGCCGGGTGATGGAAATATGTACGCAGGTTCAATATCTGTTCCAACTGTTTACCAGTATCCAACAATCCTCTTTCATCTAGGTAGTGTCACTCTTACGATGGCACTATGGGGGTGATACTTTTTGGAACTTGTATCTTCTGTTGTAGATTGTCGAGGTCCGTTTTATTCCAGTTCATAATCCCAAATAAATGGCTAAGTGCAGAACACGGCTATGTATTAAGAGCTTTAGTCAGGTTGATGCTGTTGAGATGTGCTCACACTACCTTCTTTACACGTTTCATAAACTCATTTGTCAGATTGGTCTCCATTACTGGGTGGTTTATTTTCCTCACTTGCTGTATTCTCAGGTATCTGTAACACTTCTGCATACATTGAGGCAATTTGCTAGCCATCCTGTGTTTCATACACACCTGGTTTATCTTGCCTCTGACTACACATAAGGTGCGATATTGGTTAAGCCCAAACTTCAGGTCAATATCTCTAAAACCCTTCCATGATTTTAAGGAATTGTTCCAGATAGTTCTGTGGAGGCCATCATAATAGATGATTTAACCTTATTTGCTCCCTGCCATTGTTTTTTATACTTTTTAATCTAGAGTTCAGGTGGTTTGATAGTGGATTCAATGCCAAGCAGAGCGACAATGGCCTTAGCGAGTTGAAATATACCTGTTCTAATTGATATTGTGTTGGTTACAATGTTATCACCCTTTTGTTCCTGTAACTGTATTTTTGTTCTCCAGGTAGACATTGTATGTTCTAGAAACCTCACGATATATGTATCGATCTTATAGATCTTCAACACATTTAAAAGCCATTGGTATGGGACTGAATGAAACGCCTTTTCGTAATCCAAGAGATTTCTTCGTTCATTGTATCTTGATTGCACACAACTAAATCAATGATTGGCTGTACTATGCATCCCATAGATATTGGACACGCCCCTTTTGTTGGCTTGCAAATATGTTGTTTCATTCGCAGTGTGCATATAAGTGTTTCTCAAAGCAGGATGTGATCACCTTATTTAGAGTCGGAAGACAAGTTATTGGCCGGTATCACACAGGACCTGCACAAGACTGCTGGTCCTTTCATAGAAGATATGTTGTGTGAAAGACAATGACATCTTTGGGTAAAATATAACATCATTTATTAACACCGCCAATAGATGGTGTGTACACCCAAAGCTGTTCAGCAAAAAGTTTTTGATGCTATCACGCTCGGGTGCCTTCTAGTTACAACCCTTTAATAACGTCTGACTTTATCTGCTGTAAAGTGCTCATGATGCATATGTTTATAATAACTTCGTCAAACTAGGTGTTTTTCATTAAGCCATCTGGCGCTAATATTGCAGGCATTTCCTATTGTTGCTTGCTTTATATAGGTGTTTTTCATTAACCCATCTGGTGCTAATATTGCAGGCATTTCATATTGTTACTTGCTTTATATCTCCTCATGTTCTGTGCATACAGAAAGCTTGTTTTAAGGTATTCAAAAATTCTTGTGCAGTGTCATTGACGGGATCTTGTGTTAAGTTTTGGAGGACTCTATTAGTACCTTGTGATGCCCCACATTCGATTTAAAAAGCTCACTACAATAAGCCTCCATAACCAACATTAAATAATTCCCAAAGCGGAAGTTATCAAACACCAAAAATAATCAAAACGTTTCAATCGATATAAGTTACTGGTGAGTAGGTGGCCGATAGCCTTTAAACAATGGAGACAGGCGTGGTTCTTAAACAAGATCCTATCATATCAATCAATATCGCTTGATTGGTTTTGTTTAAAAACCACAGTATATAGGTACCTCACGCCTATTGACTGAATTGTGGAGCCCATATATTTATATAATTGCTTACCTTTTTGAGTGTACCACTGAATATTCTTGATTCTTTATCCCTATAGGGGTGAGCTTATAGTTTGTTATTGTGTCAAATAGAGTGTTATGACTAATTAGATCTGTCATTTGACTAGATGCTGATAATAACTTATGTAAGCTACATGTGTACACGTCTGGTAAATATCACATTTGAATTTAATTTAGAAAGATCTTGTGCAACCCAATGAGTAGCGTTGACCTATGTCCCATTGTCCATTGTGCGAGTTGTGTTACTTTGCAGTAAATGAGCATAATTGTTTCGATCATATCCATTGGCCATTTCATGCGCTGTTTTGGTAATCCCATTTAGGTGAGCATTCTCAATGGGTGGAGCTCCTGTGCAGCATCCTCAGTGATTAGAACTTTTGGTCTCACTTGGCTCTCCTGCTGGTGATGTTGGGCTATAATTTCTTGTATGGCAGGGGTTTGCCTCATCAGCACTCTGCCCCCGACATCTGGTATGCTGTCATGCTCAGCGCCATACCCTGGAGAACCCCAGGCAACGATATTTTTCTGAGGCTTGTGTTTTGCGTGCTTTCACTGGTATGCCGTTAATTAGCCCTGGTGGCCCAGGTAGAGATGAAGAAAGGAGTTCAGAAATGAGTAATGTAATTTTGATAAGGGAATATAAGATAGTGGTAAGAAAGGAAATAGGTAAATATGACAATGGAGAGCTGGAGTAGTACACTGCTGGCAACAGTACACCCACTGGCCAGACACATAATAATAATTATTATTATATTAAATATAACTTATCCATAAATGTAGTTCTCAAATTTTGCTAATCACAGTAGTACCTACTAATATTTTAAGAAGTTTAAAATTATATTCTTTCAGCATTAAACTTTTGTCTTGTGTCTAAAATATACAATATTTTTTCCAGAAGCCCTACGAGAATGACATTATCCCATCAGAAAGCTACATTTTGAAAATTGTGGAAACTCACATCTCCAGTTTATCAATGAGTTCACCCTTTAATATAAATTTGTCTCTGAAACGCTTGCTTCAGTGCCTGGCTAAATTTTTATGTGAGCATGCACCAAAAATAGAGAACACTGACACCAAGAATAAGGCTATAGAAACATTAGTTTCTATAACACTTGATTCCAGAATGGAATTTTTGCACGAAACAGTATCCAAAACTCTTGATAAAATGATTGGAGACTCAGAAACAGATGAACACCAGAAGAGAGTTTACATGCGTGTACTGGAGCACACTTATAGGCTGATTATTAGTTATACAACGAATCATGCAATTTATAGTGTTAGTATTAATGAGAAGATTCTCCACAACTGTTTGAAATTTTATGAAAAGATAATTGAGAAGTCATCTGGACGCCAGGCTTTGGAAAGTTTCTTCACAGGTGACAGGGACTTGGTAAAAGTTTTGATGTCAGTTTCCAATCCAAATATGTCTCAGCAGTACAGTACCAGGGTGTTGCATTTCTTCAATAAACTCTTCCAAGCAGCAGAAAAAAGTTCTACCGATCCAAGCCTAAACTATTTGTGTAGCAGCATGAGCAAACTAGCAAAAGTAGATGGTGAGAAGTTACAAGCATGGTTGAGGCAAGTAATAATTGGATCTGGAATTGTTCCGCAACAACAGGAACAACCTCCAGCAACAACAGTTACCCTGGCAAAAGGCGAATCACCAAATAACAGTACAAAGTGGACTATTGCCCAAGTCACAGTGGACTCAACTGCTTCACCAGAGGATAAAAAATCTCTGGTTCAAGAAAACAGTCAACTTTTACAAGCTCTAACATCATTTATCGTCAAACAAAACAGCAATGTTTCTGAAGAAGTACCAATTACGATTTTAAAAGCATTGATACCATTGGGGTCACATATTTTATCTCCACCCCTAGATGGAGCTGGTTTTACTGACCTCATGGTGGTCATGACAATGTTAGCGGACGCAGGTATTGGAAAAGGGCATATGTATTTATTTCCTGTGACCGCTGAATGGTTGGAGATCTGTAACAAGCAATTGTTACCAAAAGATAAGTCTGAGAAATTAGAATCTGATTCAGACTCTGTAAAGAATAAGGTGATATTGGGTGCGTCTTGCTGCATATTAGACTATATTAGTGATGTGATACAGGGAGTTACTTCTCAACACCAAGCAATTACATTTCGAGCTCTGAGCCCACCATGGGAAGGTGAGATGCCCTTAGATATAGACTGTGAATGGCAAGAGGATGTAAATGAAGAAGATGATAGTGGTGAAGACTCAGATGAAGATTCACTGTGTAATAAGCTGTGCACATTTACAGTAACACAAAAAGAGTTTATGAACCAGCATTGGTATCACTGTCATACCTGCAAGATGCTAGATGGTGTTGGTGTGTGTTCTGTTTGTGCTAGAGTGTGTCATAAGGGACATGATCTTAGTTATGCTAAATATGGTAATTTCTTTTGCGATTGTGGTGCAAAAGAAGATGGATCTTGCCAGGCATTGGTCAAACGTAGTCCACAAACATCAGCTGAAACAAACATCGTAGCTTGTGCACAGAGTGCTAGTGGTTTTACTTCTGAAAATTTACTACCCAGTTCACTAAGAAGACGTACCTCCTCTCCAGTACCAATAGACAAACTACTATATAACAAAGAAAAGAAGAGAGGAAATATTGTTAAGCAATTAGAAGGGTCAAAAGAATTCATTTCAAATTATTTAGGATCTAACGCCTTGGCTGGGAATCTTGTTGAGGGTTTGATGACGTTGCTGCCTGCAGTTGAGGTTAGCTGCAACCAGAGTTCTCCTGTCGGATGTCATGCTAGAGCTGTTAAGGCACTTCAGCAATTACATTCAGCAGAAAAGAAGTATGTCCAGACAGACCAACTAATGGTACCAACATTAGGTTCACAAGAAGGTGCATTTGAAAATGTTCGCATGAGTTACGCAGGGGAACAGGGCCAGACTATCCGACAGCTTCTTTCAGCACACATTATCCGCAGGGTGGCTATGTGTTGTATGACATCCACACATGGTCGACGACAACATCTTGCAGTGTCACATGAGAAAGGCAAGATTACCGTCCTGCAGCTCTCTGCGTTACTGAAACAAGCTGATTCATCCACCAAGAAGTTAACTCTTACGAGATTAGCGTCAGCTCCTATTCCTTTTACTGTTCTTTCACTTTCCAGTAACTTATGTAATGAAGACTATCTCGCAGTGTGTGGGCTCAAAGATTGTCATATTCTGACCTTCACTTCAGGTGGTTCAGTTTCAGACCATCTCGTTCTACATCCTCAACTTGAAACGGGCAATTTCATCATTAAAGCAATCTGGTTGCCTGGGTCACAAACTAAGTTAGCCCTGGTTACAGCGGACTTTGTTAAGATATATGACTTAGCTACGGATGCCCTCAGCCCCCAGTATTATTTCTTGGTGCCCAGTGGAAAAATAAGAGACTGCACCTTCATGTATGAAGATGGCATCTACCATATTCTTCTTATGTCATCACCGGGTCACATCTATATTGAGAAGTTAAACGAAGAAAGTTCTGCAATGCATGGTTCATTTTATGTTACTAATACATTGGAGGTTTTCCATTTGGATGTTACAGTAAGTTTGCTTATATTGTTATTAAATTAATAGATATAGAGTGTGATTTATGAGAAGTGTTCATTTAAACTTTAGGACTTTCTTATGCGATTTGATAATTGATAAAATATTAGCCATAATAGCTTATGTACTTCACAGTTGAAATATTTGCATTTATAGTCCATAATTGTAGTCAGTGACATCATTGATCAGTCTCTGAAGCGGCGAGGAGATTCCGTAGGTTTGTGTAATTTTTATATACTGTCTATAAAGTAACGCATAAATTCAATAAAATTGGAAGTGACTATTATTAAGAAAAATTCAAAAACAGGTCGATTTTTATTGTCAAAAACTATTTTTTTGATACAAAAATCTCACCCTCCTCGTCATACCTTTTCGAAGGATAGCTACCTACATGCGATACAATCTTTTTAAAGCTAATCCAATTCTCTATTCACTTCCACATCGTCGATACGTGTGAAAGTATGGCATCGGCAAAATTTCAAAAAAAATTTTTCGCTTAAACATTTTAAAAAGTCTCGAAACATATGGAAAACATGATTTGGGAAGGATTTTTTTTATGTCAGCCTGTCTGTATGTCTGTCTGTTCCTAGCCATGATAACTTTAGAATGAACTGAGATATCTTCAAATTTGGTATACAGTTAGCACCCGTCAAACGAACAGTTCCGATTGTTTTTGGGTAAAATCGCACCAGCACGTGGGGGATGAATGGGGTATGATTTGGTGCAAATTGACATTTTATTGTTAAAACTGGAGTAATATAACGTTTTAGGGTGTGTTTATTAGAAAACTTTCAATTTGATTAAACATCTGGTATTCTGTGCTAAATTGGAATTACAGTTGAATGTGTGGGGGGTGAAATATCGGCGACAGATATCTCGTTTTTTTTTTTGTGCTAAAATAGCGTAACAAGTCTCAAAATATATAGAAAACTTGATCCTTGAACGCATTTTTTTTTGTCTGTCGGCCTGTACGTCTGTCCGTTAGTACACAGAATAACTTTCGAGTTGACATACCATCTTCAAATTTGTTAGCACCCGACAAAGGAACGCTTCCACTTGTTTTTGGCTAACATTGCTTTAGGCGGTAGCGGATAAATGAGACGTGATTTGGTGAAAATTGACATTTTTTCGTTAAAACTCGAGTAATATAACGTTTCAGGAGCTTATGGGTACAGAAATATGAATATTTTCTTTGTGGTCAAGTCATGGACCCTAAATTAATTTCACGAGAATGCCATTCTGAGGAGAGTAGATTATCACAGATATGTGGAAGTTATGATTCAATTTGCAGCACTATTTTTTGTGGGAATAAAATAAAGTGAGTAATAACATTTTTATTATTACAGACTTTGAGATATTGATGTTTCATATCATTAACTGGCCTATGTAATTCTTTTTAGGCTTCACTTGTGTTAGGTGTCACTGATAATAAAAAAGTTAGTGGTCACTTTATTTTATTCCTACAAAAAAATGGTGTTGCTGAATAGAGAATTGGATTAGCTTTAAAAAGATGTATCACACTACCCACCATCCAATTTCAAAATTGCAAAAGGGTAGCTATCCTTTGAGTATAATGATAGGGGTGAATCTATATCAAAAAGTTAGTTTTTGGAAAAAAAATCGACCTGTTTTTTAATTTTAAGTTAGACATGCAGGTGTCCAAAAAGTATGTAATAATGTTTATCTCTCTGAGGCTGTTCTACTGATTTTCTTTAAATTTGGCCGGGTGATGTAACAAAAAGTTACATGGGATAGGCATAACGTCTTAACTCTAATTATACAGTGTGAGCCAAAAGTACAGACCTACTTTTTATTTTAAATGAAACCTAGTAAGACGGAACTGTAGTACAAGATGCAGAAGGAAACTGGCTGCTTATAGATACCATCAGAAATTTAAAAAAATATAGGGGAATAGATTATTCATAATAGCTTGAACAACGTGGAATATCTCTTTCTCTGAGACACAAATTCATGCTTATATAAAGTGTTAATGAGGTCTCTGAATCTTCATCAGAATTTTCTCTGTCGTTACCAACTATTTTATATTCAACATTTAAGGAAAAAAAAGGTTGTCTGAATTCGCAACAGCCAATACAATATTACTGATGTCCATGATAACCAGAAGTAATGCAGTGTTTAAAAAAATCAAAGGTATGCACACTTTTTAATGGTTAACATTATTAGCTTAAAGTAGTGTATAGAATCTTTGACTGTTCAGTTCTAAAAACAAAATTATGTCAAAATATTAAACATCAACATGTCTTGTGTTTGTTTCGTAGTTTGTGAAAATTTAAAATTTGCTGAGATGCCATTCGGAATCCACCACTACTTAATTTCGGGTAGAGTGAATATTACATGGAGAGCGACGTTACGAATGCACCTCAGGGTTTTAAAAATGTGTTGTGGTGAACTGAGTTATCCAAAAGTGTACTTATCAGTGCTTATAACACAGGTTACAATATTCACATGGTATATGCTTCTTGCATCATGTCTTTGCTGATAAAAATAACGCCTCTGTTGAGTGACCTCAGTTTTATTATGGAGTAACCTGCAACTTGTTATGAACACTTTTAAAAGTAAAAAAGCTAACCACCATTCTAATAGGTTAGATTAGATTTAATGTGAGTGGGCTAATCCAGTCCCTTCACTGCCTGCGACCTTAGGTCTATTGTGGCTCACGTCTTAATTACTTAAATTTCACCCATCAAATCCAGATCCATGTGGAAGTCAATATTTTTCGAGGGTGAAAGTGGGTTTGACAGGTGTACTGCCATCTGGGTGAAGTCTGTTGATTACAAAGCTCACAGGGAGGTAACCTCTCTCCGAGTTCGTCTGGACCCAGCATCTCTCAGTGTTTGAATCGAGGCTGTATCATCGAGTCCCGCTTTTGAGCAGCATTCAAGCAGGGCAGCTTGCCTGTTTCGAAGCTTACAGAGGAGGCCTCAATCTTTATGTGTAATCCACCCCTAGAGATCTCAGCTCTCCTCCGGGTTCGTCTAGACCCGAGACCTGCCAGTGTTTGCTTACATGTCACCTAACAAATCGAGTAGGAGATGTTATTTTTGAGGGTTAAAGTTGTTTTGGTAGGTATACTGCGATCTGAGTAAAGTCACTTGCCCATTTTGAAGCTCACGGAGAGATAGCCTCTATCCAAGTTTGTCTGGACCCGACATCCTTCAGTGTTTGACATGAGGCGGTATCGTATGGAATCCCGCATCGTAGCATCATCCAAGCAAGGTGGTTTGCCTGTTTCAAAGCTCACAGAGGAGTTGTAAACTCCACCCCTAGAGATCTCAGCTCTTCTCAGAGTTCGTCTAGACCCGACACCCGCCTGTGCTAGTCTCAAGGCGACATCCCTCTGAGGTCAGCTCCTGAGCATCACCCAAGCAAGGCCGTTTGTCCGTTTTGAAGCACACAGGGAGGTCCTCAAAATCCGTGTGTATACCACTCCCCAGAGATCTCAACCCGCTCTGGGTTTGTTTGGACCCGACAGTGCTTAAACCAAGGCCGTATCATTTGGAACCCAACTGAGTAACAACCAAACTGACTCAATTGTCCATTTCGAAGCTCACAGTGAAGGCCTCAAAATCCAGATGCCTATCACTCCCCCAGAGATATTCGCCTCCCTCAGGCTCAGACCAGATTACCCTCAGGCCTCAATGTTTCACTCTAGTTAGTCGCCTCTTACGACAAATGAGAGTTACCTTGCGCCTATTCTTTTATTTCGTCCACAGGGGACACCATTCCAATAGCACATGCCTTGAGGACTCACGGCGCACAGTAGTAATAAGTAATTACATATAAGTTAAAACTACCTACGTTTGTAAATTATTTTCCATCATTACAACCATTAGTTATGTAATTTACAAACTTTAAACATTATTTTATTTTATATGTAGACAACGGTGTTTATACTTTTTAGTAAAGACTTTTCTATCATTTCATTGACTGCAATTTGGAGAAAAACTACAAAATGTTCCACTTTTCAGTTTTTATCATTTGTTATTTATTTTATTAGTGAATTTTGGTTGAAAAAATTATCTAAAACGAGCTCCCAACTTTTGAACTGAAAAAAATTACTTTAAATCAACGTAGATTTGAGCCCACAGATTTGGGTAATTTAAAATTGTATCAAAGTACAATAACTTGAAAAATAATTATTCGACATTGATCAAAGTTTGCAGATTTCCTTGCAAAATCTTTCAGCTGAATTTGTTAGCCCGCCCAATCGGAGAAGTTTTTTTTATTTAATATATTCTCCTTAAACAATTAAGCTACTTTGCTCAAATTCGGAAGACTGAAGTCTCTTGGTTTTAATGATTTTTTTTTTTTAATTAAAAATTTGTCAGTGTATTCATCCTCTTTAACCATAATCATAGTCAAATATTAATCAATATTTTTCAGGATGTAAATGGTCAAGTGGCTGGCGGCGGTGTTAGTATTTATTATTCACACACGTTAGGCCTTTTGTTCTACAGCTATGCTCAGGGAAAAAACTTTATTTCACCAATTTCGTCAAAAAGTAATTGTTTGACAGTGGTATTTCCCATCACACTCCCCACACCGACAACAAATGCATCTAAGAGTAATGGATCCAGAAACCCTACACCACAACCATTGTGTCAGTGGACTGAAATCCCCAATCATCCAGGACTTATCTGCTGTGCAATGCAGTCAAGTAAGTGTTTAGTCAAAATATTTGGTTCACACTATAAGCATGACTAATATAGATAAATGTTTTATGTTAATAGTGTAGACCCCTCTGTGCTCTTGTAAAATAATATATTTGCTGCTTGTTTTTCATGATTGAAGTGCGATATTTCAAATAACATACAATCACAGCATAGGCATTTGCAATGGTCAATCGGTACCCAGAAATATATACTCCCCCCCCCCCTCTTTCTTTGTTTCAACACTAGCACACTCTTTCAATTATTAATAAAGTAGTTGTTAACATTGAAAAAAGGAAATACAGTAGAAAGTCGATCATCCGAATGCCGGCTATCCAGACGACTGCTTAGAATTTGCTTTCCGATGTACAATATGGATTCAGGAGGGCATGTGGTATGAGCACTGCTTTGACTATTGTCACTAGTGACATTATGGATGCTAATGATTCTGGGCTGGTTAATGTGCTCGATTTACTTGACTACTCTAAGGCCTCATCTAAATCACCAATTACTCTGTGTCTGTGTACTCTAAGGCCTCATCTAAATCACCAATTACTCTGTGTCAAACTTGGATATTATAGTTTTATGAGTCATCAAGGTTGCTGATCGAATCATATTTGGCTGATGGAAAAGTGCAAATTGTGGTTAATAACAGTTTTTCAACCTATACAGATGTCTTCTCTTGAATACCTCAGGGATCTATTTTGGGGTCTTTACTTTTTATAATATATACTTCTAAAATATTTAGTCAGCGAGTCGATACAAGCCTACGCGGACAATACTCAAGTATATTATCACTATTTAAAGGAAGACTACTTACAAGATTGTCAATACATTAATAAAGATCTGGTGGCAGTTCTAGATTAGTCCTTGAAACATAATTTTATGTTAAATCCTAGCAAATTTCCAACTCACGTGTTTTGCAGATAAAAACAACATATTGACAATGTTCAAATTCCTTTGACTAACAACGGCAGGAATCTGGGACTTATTTTTGATAGTGACTTAAGGTTTGAAGATCATCTAAAGCTCATACTTGGGAGAGCACTCTAGCCTGAGGCTTCTATATTGTAACATATTCTTACTAGACCAGAAAGCAAGGAAGTTGTTATGCCAGTCTCTTGTCTTGTTATATAGTGTAAAGCTGGCCTCATCAAGCCACCTTGTCTTATGCAGTTACATAATTTATTATATCACTAATTGGATGTTGAACAATTGTTTTGACATTGCTGTTTGGATTTTTCCCATTTTAAATTTTGTCTTGTACAAAAACAACCTAAGGGTTATTTCTGTGATGCCCTGTATAATTTTAATGCCTATAAACTACAACTATTATACAAAAGTCCTATTTAATTTTATTAAAAGTTTTGTAACTTTCTATCACATCAGTTTTAAAAATTTGCATCCTTTGAATGATGGCTGTGTGTAATTATATTTTTAAAAGTAGTGAAAAGCTATTTTATATCTTTTGTTCATTTTAGGTAATAACCCAGTAGTATTGATGCTGAAACCAGATGCCATTCTAACACAAGAAATACGTGTCGTACCTTCAAAATCTAAAATTATGGATACAGTTGCCATAAGACATAGCTCAGGAAATGAATTGCGGACTACTCTTATTTTGTTGTGTGAAGATGGTAGCTTAAAAATGTACATGGCCAACATGGACCAAACAGGTGAGTAGAGTTAAGTTGCTAGTACATAAAAATGCAAACACACTTTTGCCAGATGAAAATGGCTCTGGTTCAGAATTTGTCTATTATGTGCAGGTGTCCGGATTTCGTTGCTTTTGTTTAGCATCTCGGTTATGAGTAGAGATAGAAGGTTGCGGTTTTCACAATACTGTTCTACTTTTTTTGTTAAATTAAGGATGCCAAAATCAGAACTCGCATGGCACTCTTTGTGTTTGAGCTACAGGTGATTTTGAGAACTTGTTATTTTTAGGCATCCCCTGTATCTCCCTTATGCGATGAGGTAATAAAATTGTGAAAACTAATTCTAATCGATTTTTTAATGTAGAATTCAATGATGCAAATAGTTTTCTTGTATTAAGCACAGATTTTGTGATACAAACCAAACATGATTTTTTAAATAGAACAACCTGTATATTTTTTGACGTTTGATTGGGCCCATTGGGAGCTTTTTAAATATATATTGTTATATAAAGATATTCTCTTAAGAGGGGGATCAATAAAATGTTATAAATACACAATATTTGTAGCAATATTTAAAGCTTCAGACTAAAAGTATAGTATATAGTAGATATACCAACGTTCAAGGAAGGCAATAAAGAAATATTTAATGAAATATCGCTTATATAAAGAAAATACGTTTTTGCCAAACCGTGTTTTTACAATTTTTTGTCACAGAATTTGCTTAAAATCACTCGTTGCCTAGAAGAAGCATCCAAGAATACGTTTCATACATTTCAGGTCTTTTGGATTTCAAATGAAAGCATATATGATGTTCGTTGATTATTTAGTCAATATGTCTGGTGAAATTAGGAAGCGTCGCCACCATCCGTAGATTAATTATTTTATAAAAGATGGCTCACTAAAAATTTAATTGTGTGAATGCAATAACAAAACGTGAAGCAAAGTTGTCTTTATCAGTAGCTGTCGCCAAACTAACTGTAAGGACAAAATTATCCTATTTATATGCCTAAACTATATACCAAACGTGATGTAATACTGATGATGCAACACCAGATAATGCAACACAGCATGATGCAATATCAGATGCCTCGGTATCGGATGATGCAACACAAAATGATGTAACACTGGGTGACGTAATGCAAGGACTATTGTTGTGTCAGTGGATATGCCTAACCGGTGGTGTCGATGTTGAAAGCAACCATGGATTATTTCGTACTATTTCAAAAAATTTTGAATGGATAGGACCCATGTCTGAATTAATCAAATTTGGTGAATTCACTTTGCAGATTTCTAAATTTTCCAAAGCATCTAACTTTAGATAACCTGTGGTTACTTTCAATAACTTAACATTACTATCGCCTACCTTAAGTCCTGAGTCAATCATATGTTGGGAAAAGCTAAATTTCTCTGCTCTAATGAATCTGAAATGAGCTATGTGCTCCTTGAATCTTGTTATCGATGTCTGTGTTTGCCCAATATATATATATATATATATATATATATATATATATATATATATATATATATATATATATATATATATATATATATATATATATATTTCTCTCAATTATTACAAGATATTTGATAAATGGCCGATTTTTGTCGGAAGTCAATAGTATCCTTTGGCTCACTCAATAGGTTCTTCAAATTATCAACTTTATAAACAACTCTCAAGTCATTATCTTCAAATATTTTCTCTAACCCCTTTGTAACAAAAGAATCGATAGAAAAGAAGTACAGTAAACATTTTGGGTGGCTCATCGGATTCAGGCTTCAATGTCGTAATGTTACTTATCGACATTTTCCACCTATGCTTAGTAACTAATCTATACACAATGTCTGGAGAGAAACCGTTACGAATCGCAATATCTATAATTTTGTTCATCTCTGAATTGTATCGCTTACTGCTCAAAGGAAAACTAAGTAACCTCCGGACAAGAAAGCCTAAAACTTTGAAAGTTTAGAAATCCGCAAAGTGAATCCACAAAATATGATTAATGCAGACATGGGTCTGGTCAATTCACCACTTTTTTAAGTAGCACGAAATAATCCATGGTTGCTTTCAACATCGACGCAACCGGTTAAGCGTATCCACTGACACAACAATAGTCCTTGAATTACGTTACCCAGTGTTGCTTCATCCAGTACTGAGGCATCCGATATTGCATCATCTTACATCATTTTTAGTGTATAGTTTAAGTATATAAATAGGATAATTTTACCAATATAGCTAGTTTGACGACAGCTAAAGACAGCTAACCGATAAAGACAACTTCGTTGTCGACATACGTATCTAGCGCAAAAATCTCTGTTATTATTTTTGTGTTTTTTTTGGGGGTAATTCTGCTTTTGGGAAACCTATGAAAAGATGTGATAAAAATTTAACTTACCTTATGATAAAACCGAGACATGCAGATGAAATATCTTTTAAAATATAATTGTGATTAGAGGTGTGCGAACCCATGTTTTGTTCGAACCGAACTATGAACGAACCCAAGCAAATATGTTGCCTCGAACTTCGAACCTCTGAAATAGTATGTCTAAGATTCACAGTCGAACTTCGAACTTCTTAGAAATTTAAAATCGAACATCGAACTACCCAAAATTTTTCAGTGTTCATATATCATTTCCTTAAGCTCAAAATTTAGGAATATTGTACCATACAATATTTGATATGTGAAAGATTCCCATTCTTTTAACAAAAAGGAAGAGTTCGGCAAATTTGCAGGTTGATTGGGTGAAAATGCCTTCTGGTGCTGATCGTTTTGGCTCATGGTGAAATAAATCATGTTGAAACCAGTGTTTTCCAAAGCCAATCTGCAATTATCCTCATAAATTTTGAAAATTTACGTTACTGATCGCTTTCGAACACAACCATCATAATGTTGTTACTGAAAAAGGTGTTGGGAGGCTAGGATATATAAGAAAAATAATTCTGTTACTGCTAAATGGCTTCGTCATGTCTCACTGTGCCCACCAACTGTCAAAAATATGCATGAGTGAAATCTCCTAAAATTATGCTATCCACTCAATGAGACCGATAACGAGTTTAAAGTGCCGCTACCGAGTTAATGGTGCCGCAACTCCGCTATCTTTGGCAGCATTCAATGCCTGTAAAGTTAAATTTCGAAGTATTTTTGAGCAACGAACTTCGAACTATTTTGGAGAATTGCATATTTCGAACTTCGAACAACTTCAACATCGCTAGTGCGAACATATTTTCGAACCGAATGTTCGGTTCGAGTTCGCGTTCGGTTCGAAATTTCGAAGCTTCGCACACCTCTAATTGTGATGCTTGATCTTCTTTTTTGTTGTATTCTATAAAACAACTTATATCATATTTCTCATAATCGTCTGATGCTATCAGCTACATAAAAATAAAGAAACAGTATAGGATGGTACAATATTTTAAACTTGTTTTTAAACGACATATTTGTTTGCCCTGTGTGGGAGGTGAACGGACATATTAAAAGTTAACAAGTCAATGTACTCACTGAGCCACGTTTGCTTTAGTGCATGGCTTTATTAAACTTTTCAACAGACTTGCCCATTACGAACTGATTAATGTTTTAATTGTGCTTTTAGGTTTTTGGATGTCTCCTGTTATTCAACCAACAATCACCGGTGCAGGTCTGAAGCCAAGAAAGAAGAAGACAGTGAAGTCAGGAAAGACATCCAACTCTGTAACCTTCCCTGTTGACTTCTTTGAACATTGTCAGCCTATGAACGATGTTGAAATAGGAGGCAACGATTTGTTGCAAGTTTACAATGTGAATCAATTAAAACATCGACTGAATACAACTGGACTTTATGTATCTTGTAATAAACCAGTGGGTTTCACATTGGAAATAAACAATCCTGATAATAACGTGGTTATGACTGGTAAGTTTTGTATTTCAATGCATTTGAGGTAGCTGGTTGTTGAACAAGTTTTTCTCTATTTACGAACTCAAAACAGTACATTTGTACTGGTTACAAGTTCTGCAATTAATAACACAAAATTACGTATGCTTTTGACTTTAGTTTAAATTATATCACTGTAAAGTGCTTTAGAAACTATATACTCAATAACTGGAAACTGTTTTGTCTATTTAATAAATGTATTTTTAGGTTCATTCCGAATCTTTGCATCTGATGTATGTTTCTGAGTTCTTCTGGAATAGTCTTAAATGATCTTTTGCTCCTCCTAATCACACTGTTAAGTTTTATATTTATTCATGATGGTACTATATGTGGGTCTGGCCATTGTTTTATTGAATGTGAATGTAATTCAATACTTCTTGCCACTTTAATGTTCGTTTTTATTTAATTATTTCATATTTTATACATTAATTTACATTCTTCCAGCTTTATTAGGTTATGAATAAAATGTTTAATGTTGTACACACATTAGTGGGATAAAAACAGTTTCCATATAATATTTTTAGTACACAGTTTCATGTTCTCTGCAATTGTTGTAATCTCACTTTTGGCACAGGGCCCCAAACTACAGATTAAAATAAATGATTGTGACAAAGATTGTCATCGCTTTCTGTGGTACAAATAACGATTACTAAAATGTCAAGCCTGCCACCCATTCAAGAGTACCGTATGACTAGAGTTACATTTGGGGTAAAAAGTAGCCCATTTTTATTATATGTCACTTTGAAAAAGCTCTTTTCGGACCAAAAGATGCATTTTCCTGAAACTACAGAACGTTTATCATGCTCATTTTACGTAGACGACTTAGTTTTAACTGTGAATTCTGCAAAAGAAGCAAGTACATTATATACTATAATGGCGTCGGACGATGAACTTTCGGCGGATGACGCCTCGGTGATTATTGTAAAATGTTGTGGGAAGAAGTGTGCATCATATGTGTGTGTGTGAACTGTTATGGTATATATCATAAAAGTTGCATAAGTAGAATGCAGAACATAGTGAAATTAGATGGTAACAAAGTCGTATGCTGTACAAAGCCAAAACAGCATGTATCTAACCTAGGAAATGCACGTGGGGAAACACGCAAGAATGATGAAACATGTAGAGAGACTAGCTTGCTGAAAGAAATAATTGACGAATTACGTGATAAGATCGTGATTTTGAAAGAGAACAATTCGCTATTGATGAAAGAAATTTCATACTTGAAAGAAAAATCAATGTTGAAAGTTGGTGAAAATGAAGTCCCCAATAGTGTTTTTTCTGGGGACTTGAAATCTGTTGAGAACAGTGACAGCGAAAATTTGTCACTGTCAACGCCAAAAATGACAGATGTCAAAGACTCTGGAACGCTTATGTCAAAGTCAAAAATGACAAATATGACAGAGATGTGTGCAGTGACAGAGGTTAGGGCATCTAAGAGACAAGTAAATAAGACAGCAAGGGCAAACAAGAACAATTTCCACAAAGAACAAAACACAATTGAACCAGAGCACAAGATAACTAAAGAGCAATTGAAAGTGGCTATAGATCAGGCTACGGTGGCGGCGCTAACAACTGAGCCGGTATTCAAAACAGTGGAAAGACGTAGAAAGGCGAAGCCCAAGGTAATAGAAGGCACTGCTGCAGTGGTGGAGGATTCTCAGTTCAGGGCAATACCCAAGAAAAGGTGGCTTTATGTTGGCAGGGCAACACAGTCTGTGAACGAGACAGTTATTGTAAACTATATTAAAAATAAACTGAATAGAGATGTAAGCATTGAAGTAAAAGTGCTTTCTATTAAAGGGTTGTGTAAAGCCTTTAGACTAGGAATTGAGGAGAAGTATGGTGATTCCTTAAGGGAGGCAAATTTTTGGCCTGCTGGCATTATAGTCAGGAAATACACCTTTTACAATGATAGGAAGGACAATAAAAGTGAAGGCAAGGTGCCTATATACTCTGACCGAGCTTCTAATATAGGTACACTCTCAGGAACTGAAAATTTTCACACAGCGGTGACAGTAGTAGAGGAGAGCTAAGTGCCAATTTACGGAAAAGATCACCTGCTAATGTAAATGTTTATTATCAAAACGTGAGAAGTGTCAAAAATAAACTGGAGGAAATTAGTAGTGATTCAGTCATGAGCGATTATGATATAATTGCCCTGACTGAGACTTGGTTTGATGACACTGTGAACAACAGTGAACTTTTTGGTACACGATACTGTGTATTTCGCAGGGATCGGGATAAAATCAAAGCTAAAAAATCTAAAGGTGGTGGTGTTCTGGTTGCTGTTGACTATCAGTACAATGCAAGAGAGGTGAAAATTCAACATGATATTAAAGAAGTGGATGTTATGTGTGTGATTATTGACTCTTGTAAGTTGTGCATTTGCAATTTCTATATTGCTCCTAATGCATCCTTACACAGTTATGAAAGACTTTATGAGCGTTTTGAGCATCAAGTACTGCCGCTATGTGATAGCGCCTTAATTGTAGGGGACCTCAATATGAGAACGCTAACTGATATTGAGGATGAAAGTAATCTAAACAATGATCTGTGCAGAGTTTATAAACATTTTGTATCTTTTACAGGCCTTAAGCAATGGAATAATATACTTAATGTATATAATAAGATACTAGATGTAGTAGTTGCTGAGAGGGCCTGTCAAGTTAGTATTGCAGATGACGTGCTATGT
The DNA here is from genome assembly GCA_964006375.1 of Tillus elongatus. NCBI lineage: Eukaryota > Metazoa > Arthropoda > Insecta > Coleoptera > Cleridae > Tillus > Tillus elongatus. Next base: position 222,631,605 of record OZ023262.1, on the reverse strand, counting down.
AGAGTGGATATACATCATCCACCTCTGCATATTGTGTGGAATTTGCAGGTGTCGCCTGCTAAGAATAAGACAAATCTGACATATGATTTCAACTTTAAAAAGGGTGATTATCATCGGCTGTACAACATGATTGTCGATGTGGACTGGTCAGTACTGGAGACAATATCTGATGTTGACACAGCAGTAAACACTTTCTATGGAATAATATATAGTTTATTTGATAGTTGTATACCTAATACGGAAGGGAAAGTATCCTCCCTGATTTACTCCTGCAATGGTGTTAGACATCAAAGCAAAGAATAGAAATAGGCGATTGTTCATTAAATATGGGATACCACAGTGTGGTATGGAATATGTACACCTGCGGAGTAAACTGAAAACTGATGTAAAAAAACAACGCAGTGATTATGTGAAGCATATTGAGCTGCGCCTAAAAAGTAATCCTGGTGAACTCTGGAATTATGTCAAAAACAAACAGCAAAGCTCATACATTCCGAACACCATGCAATACAAGGAAGAAATCCTGGATAGTAGACCTGACATAGTTAGTGCTTTTGTCAGGAGTTTCAAAGAATCTTTTGTTGATGGTAGCGATGGGGTTGGGGTGAGCCATGGCAACATTCGGCCAGGCTGTAATTTAATAATTACGGAGGAAGATGTCATTTCCTCTATAAAAGGTTTAAAGAATAAAAAGTCTATGGGATTTGATAAGATTCCTATGTTCATTGTTAAGGATTGTAAATATATATTGGCAAAACCTTTGGCATACATCTTTAGCTTATCGCTCAGCACAGGGACATTTCCAAATGTGTGGAAACGAAGTCGAGTGTGCCCCACACATAAAAAGGGAAACAGGGAAGACATTGAGAATTATAGGCAAGTGTGCATCTTATCGAACATATGCAATGTTTTTGAAAATATGATTCATCAAATGCTGTATAACGAAGTTAGAAATATAATAACCCCATGTCAGCATGGCTTTATCAAGAATAGATCAACAGCAACTAACCTGTTGTTATTCACACAGTTTGTGCACGATGCATTTGAGGAGGGGCTTGAGGTGCATGTGGTGTATACCGACTTCACTAAAGCCTTCGACAGAGTTGACCACTCTGTCATTCTTGATAAATTAAAATGGTTGGACATCTCCGAGAATCTCTTCATGCTGATTTCTTCATATTTGTCGGACAGGCTTCAGGTAGTAGTGGTGGACGGCTTTGAATCTGAGGCATTCGTGGCGACCTCAGGGGTGCCTCAGGGTTCCAACCTGGGTCCGTTACTATTTCTAATATTAGTAAATGACCTGGTGGATAATGTTAAGGAGTCAAAGATTTTATTGTATGCAGATGACATAAAAAAATTCCGAAAAATCAAGAACTTAAATGACTGCATTGCTCTTCAAAGTGATGCTAATAAGGTGACAGAGTGGGCTGATCAAAATAGACTTCAGCTAAATATCCAAAAATGTGAGAGCATGGTGCATAAAACTCGGAATAGGATGGTGGAATTTTCGTATAGTATTAGGGGGGTACCACTGAAGCAAGTGAGCTCAGTCTCAGATCTCGGTGTAAAATTTGATTCAAGACTCAACTTCAGTTCGCACATTGAAGTAATGGTCAATAGTGCGTTAAAAGTATTAGAGTTTGTCTTGAGAAATTGCAAGGAACTATCCAATGTGGAAACAATGGAGACACTATACAATGCGTTTGTCAGAAGCAAACTGGAGTACTGCTGAGTGGTATGGGATCCCCATTATCAAAAGGACGAGGTATCTATCGAACAGTGTCAGAATAGGTTTTTAAGATACATTTATTTTAGAGAGCACGGTGTCTACCCTACCTTTCCAAATGTAGTCTCAAGTGACACATTAAGGAGATAACTTGATATAACCAAACTAAGTGTTAGACGGAAAATTGCATCGCTCATGTGGTTATATAAGTTAGTTAATAAGATTGATTGTACAGAACTGTTAAGCCGAATAAATTTTAGAGTACCTGAACTAAGAACCAGATATAGTGCAATATTTTTCTACAAGAGCACGAAGACTAATAGATATATGTATTCTCCAATAGTATATAAGCAACGTTTGTACAATGTATGTATGGATAACAGTGATATTTTTCATGACTCGTATGCTACGTTTAAAACAAATGTTATGATGTCTCTTGTGAATAGGTAACTTGCAATATAAGTATGTTAGTCTGTTAGGTTAGGTTACTATATAATGTTAAGTCAAATGTTTATTATAGTGTAAGTCATGTTATCTTCTTTAGTTCTTCTCTGTAATTGGGCGTAGAGCCTGTAGAGAAATGTAATAATAAATAAAATAAAATAAAATAACGAGAGTAAATGCATTCTCAACAAAGCTGGAATGAATTTACGTAAGTGGCACACAAACGATCTCGAATTTGCTAATTTAGTAAAGGAAAACGAAACAAACAATAACACAGTTATTCCCAAAAGTTTTAGGTTTGTTTTGGGATACATCGAACTACACTTTATGGATTTGTCCTCGATAATGGCATTTATCGAAAAGAATTACATTCCTACGAAACGAAACGTTTTACAAGCTGTAAGTCGAATTTATGATCCATTATGTATATTTGGACCATTTACAATAAAAGCAAAGATTTTAATGTAAGATTTATCGAAGCTGAAAATTGATTGGAATACCGAGCTACCTTCCGAACTTCATGTGATATGGAAAAAATGGTGTAGTGATTTAAAAAATCTAACTTCTGTCACGATTCCTAGAAACATTACTTTAAAAACTGATTCTACGTTACAGTTGCATATTTTCTGCGACGCCAGTAAAAGTGCATATGGTGCTGTGGCGTACGTCCGCAAAAAATCAAACAACAATGTATCTGTACAATTTTTAATTGCGAAAAATTGTGTCGCGCCCTTAAAAATAAACGAGTCCAATGACTTATCAGTGCCAAAGCTTGAGTTAATGGCAGCCTTGTGTGCGTCTCCGTTGAAAGACTATTTTGGTAAAATGTGAATTTAAAATTCGAAAGTGTAAATATATGGAGCGATTCTAAAATATCATTATATTTGATTACCGGTGATACCGCGAAATGGAAAACGTACGTGCATAATCAAGTGTTCGAAATACAGACATTAACAGAAAACTCTGTTTGGCGACATCATGCCGGAATTTTAAATCCTGCTGATTTATTAACGCGAGTTGTCTGTGCAAATGAACTTTTAAAATCTGAAAGTTGGCTTCACAGACCTGAATTTCTAACGCGAGCTTACTATGACTCATATAGTGATAATGATGACACTGATATGTTTTTAAGTAAACTCGAACCTTTTACTACCAATTTAAGTGTAACTCGTTGTGAAAATATAACGCTGGAACCAATATTTCCAATAGACAATTATGAACGACTAGAAAAATGCATACGTTTAATGCGTATGTGAAACGTATTTTTCGGAAAAATAAATGGCATGAATGTCAACGAGTCCTATCAAAATTTTGTAAGAAATGGTCAACCGACTATTTATAACAGCTAAGAAACGCTCCTGTAAACATGAACAGCTGTTTATCGGCATACGAAAGATTCAAGGTGAATGACATCGCTTTGTTGTACGATCAATACAGACCCTGGCTAACATGGAGCATGGTGCGAATTAGCCAAGTTTACCCTGGTAGAGATGGAAGAACCCGAGCTTGCGATGTCCAACTTCCTAACGGAACATTACTAAAATCTTCTGTAAGATTTTCGAGGCCTGCCTTTTTCAGCGAATACTGTTTCACATCAAGAACAGACTCTCTAGTTCACAGCATGGTTTCATTCCAGGTAGATTGACTGTAACGAATTTAGTTGACGTTACACAGTTCATTGCATCCGCTCTTGACCGCTCTTCACAGGTTGATGTTGTGTATACTGATCTATCTAAGGCCTTCGATTGTCTAAATCACTCTGTTCTGATTGACAGGATGAGGGCTATCAGATTTTCTGAGAGCTTGCTTGGCTTGTTCAGATCTTACCTGGATGGAAGGAGGCAATTTGTTGAGGTTGGGGGCTTCAAATCTAACACCTATCACGTAACTTCGGGAGTGCCGCAGGGTTCCGTACTCGGTCCATTACTGTTTAATATATTTATCGACCCAGTTAAACATGTTTTACATGTTCCTTTTTTAATGTATGCAGTTGATATTAAGATTTTCGCAAATATTTCGAGTATTGATGACTGTTTGCGGCTCCAGAACTGTCTTCAGATCCTTGATGAATGGTGCTGTCGGAGTGGTCTTTCTATGAATGTTTCCAAGTGTTGTGTGATGTCCTTTACTTGAAACAAGCACGCAATCACCTTCAGGTACAATATAAGAGGGCTTCCACTTGACCGCCCCGGGACAGTTAAGGACCTTGGAATTGTTTTTGATGGTACTCTATCTTTTAAACCACACTATGAGCAGACTGTCAGTTCTGCTTACAAAACTCTAGGGTTTCTGATAAGAAGCAGCAAAAATTTCTCCCAGACTGACACCCCCCCTCCTGCTGTTTAGCTGTTTGGTTAGGTCCCGACTTGAATATGGCTCAGTTGTGTGGGCCCCTACTTATGAGATACATGTGGCAAGCCTGGAATCAGTGCAAAGGAAATTTCTAAAATTTCTTAGATTTCGTGAGGATGGGCGATATCTGTCTATTGGTTTTCCTCAGGAAAGTTTACTTCTTCGCTTTGGTCTGCAGAGTCTCTCGATGCGCAGGCAGTGCAGTCTCATTATATTTTTATATAAACTGGTTAATTCTGTATTCGACTGCCCTAGTCTGCTTCAGCAACTTATTTTCAATGTGCCTCGTATTGCAGGCACGTTTTCCGGACACATTTTATCTTCCAACTGCTCGTACACAATTGCTGCGATCGTCTCCAATTTACCAGATATGCAATGATTACTCTGTACTGCAAGACCGCCTAGATATCTTCTCATGTAACATATCAGTAGATAGTGCCCCACCTGGGCTCACCCCCTCCACTTTTTACTGCGCATGCGCGAGTCATCATGCGCATGCGCTGACCTGCGCAGACCTGTGACAGTTGACAGCTGACCTGTCAGATTTGACAGGTGTCAAATGTCACTGACCTGACAGCTGTCAACGTCAGCTGTCACCTGACCTGACATGTGTCAACGTCAAATGTCACCTGACCTGTCAGATGACGTCACAAGCATTCCAAGATGGCTGACCTGTCATAGACAGTCGCAAGCCGGGTTCTCTCTATGGAACTAACCTGAGATGACGTCACAAGCATTCCAAGATGGCTGACCTGTAAGAGACAGCTGCAACTCCGGGGTTCTCTCTATGGAACTAACCTGAGATGACGTCACAAGCATTCCAAGATGGCTGACCTGTCATAGACAGTTGCAACCCGGGTTCTCTCTATGGAACTAACCTGAGATGACGTCACAAGCATTCCAAGATGTCTGACCTGTGTGTCCATAGATATCTACAAGTCAGGTTAGCTCTCCATGTGTGTTTGTCTGATTGTTTATTAAGGTTATGTATTTGTTTATTAAGGTTATGTTCGCTCACGTGTCATCTGTTTGTTTATTAAGGTTATGTTTGTATTTGTTTATTAAGGTTATGTCATGTGTGTGTGTTGATTACCATGCATCTGTTTGTTTATTAAGGTTATGTATTTTGTTTATTAAGGTTATGTTCGCACACACACACTACTGTCTGTATTTGTTTATTAAGGTTATGTTCACACACGTGTTGATTACCAGTCATATGATTGTTTGTTAAGGTTATGTATTTGTTATTTGAATGCAAACAGAGATAATACAAGATTGTACTTACATACAACAAGAGACGTCAGCCTTCTTTCACAGCTTAATACACACACTACTGAACAGGTGTCTTCTGTGTTGAGGATACAGACAGACAACTGATTGCCATTGTTGAAGCTTGTACATGCTGTTTAACAAACACGTCATGACAGTTCAAAGTCTTTGCTTAGACTGACAGATGCATGTGTATTTGAAAGAAAAGCATTCGCCTGAACTTAGATTTGAACCCACGAACCTCGAATCAGCCGTTGTTTGCTTTACATATATACACTGTCCCTAAACCAATAGCTCCACAGACACACACGTTAAAAGTTTGTTCGCTGTTGTATATATAAAACAAAGCCAGTTGTTGTTGTTGACATATGAGGTTAGGTGTTTGTATACATGTTGATTACCAATCATCTGATTGTTTAGTAAGGTTATGTTTGTATTTGTTATTTGAATGCAAACACACATAATAATAAGAGTGTACTTACATACAGCAAGAGACGTCATCCTTGTTTCACGACTTAACACATACTGAACAAGTGTCTCTGTCTCTTGAAGGATAAACAACGTTTTACAGTTGTTAACCTTGATCCTGTTTGAGCTTGTCTGTGTATCTGTTTAATATACACAAGAGAGAGGCCCTCTTAAAGGTAAACAACCTGTCAGTTGATGACCTTGTGTTATATCTGTTCAATAACCCCACATTATTCGTGTTTGAGCTTGTCTAGAATACAGTCATTAGAAGTATGACATCATCCATGTAAAAACAAATACAGTTTAAAACGGTTACTGTGGGTAACATGTATAAATTGGCTACACACAGACACTCTTAAACATATTCACAAGTCAGTTGTTGTTGAGAAAAGACTTACTGCAGTTTGTTCTAACCCAAATCTGTTTTAAAATGGCTACATTAAGTGATGTGTGTTACCAACAAATTAAAGACAACTTCTGGTATGGTCTATTTGGAGATTTTCAACTTATTATCGATAAGAACACTGGCTATTTTAATGCAACTAAACTGTGTAAAACTAGTAATAAAAAATTATATCATTGGATGGAAAATAAAAAAACTAAAGAGTTGATTGCCTATTACAACAGTCGGCTAAAGGAAGAGTTAGGGTTTCAGCACAACGACATGACAAGTGTTTCAACTGAGGGAGCCCACTTAGAGTTATCGCCTGGGAGCCGGACTACTACCCTAAAAACGGACGCAGCATCTCAAGTAACACCAGCAACAGCTACATACGTATTAAACATTGGTGGAGCGCTCGCTGAAAACGACACGATATCTGGTACATATGTGTGTAAAGATTTGATAGTAAATTTGGCTTGCTGGATATCCAATCAGTTCTATGACAAATGCAACCAAATTATTTTTGATTTTTTCCTAAACGAATTTGATCAGAAATACAAGGACAACCTAGATGCGATTGAAGTAAAATTAATGGAGATAAATGATGAGGTGCAACGTATGCGAGAAACAAATGCTAAAGTCACAGAATATCTTGAAGATATATCCCCAAAGCCAAGTAACCTGGGAAAAATAAGTGTGTTTGGTTTACTTGCAAGAAACGAGACAGGCGCCCCCTATCCATATCATGCTGTAAGAACACAAAAGAAAAGTTTCCCCAGGGCTGTGAGGAACTTTAAAAATAAACACCCCAACGCCCAAGTGATCCTAAACAAGCTGTACGATCCAAATGTAGTAAATCTCTTTAACAGAATAAAGACTGAAGTGAAATACCTTACAGCACATAGAAACAACCTACATATAGCTGATGTAGCACAAGATAAGTTTGTTCAGGATATTATTGCTTTAAGACATACTTTTTAATTGTATTACAAAATAAAAACACATTAATTTTAACAAAAGACTTTTTATTTGATTCCAAGTATGTAAACACCTGCCGTTTGTTAGCCCCAATTATTCGTGTTTGAGCTTGTCTAGAATACAGACATCAGTACAGTATTTGTGTTTGACACGTTTCCCCATAAGAAACAACGTATTTGCAGACACACAGAAACAGACCAAGGATTGATATATCGATATCAGTTGCTTATAACACGTACACGATATGTTTTTATATGTTATAGTTGATGAAATAAGACACATACCAAGTAAAAACAGAAGGCTACAGCTAAGTATTCAAAACAAATTTTGTTCAAAACTGTCTAAACGCTCCCTGTATATATATATATACGGAACGCCAAAGCAACTAGAAATATTTGTAAATATAAAAACGCTAGTAAAACGGTTTCATCGGTGACTAATATTCTATCTGTTTCCAGTTGCCTCAGGCATCCTAATGAGTTATTTTATAATCGTAAAAACATGTTCTCATTAATAATACCTACAACACTAGTATTGCATTAATACATATAACGTAGTATACCGTTCTAGATTACGTTTTTTATGTTTGTTTTTGTAAAGATGTGTTTACCTTTCACATTTATAGGTTTTAAAAACACAAAGTTCAACTATGAAAGAGGTTTATTTAAAAACTATACTTTGATATATCGTTACAGTTTTCCACTATACTGTGGAGTTTATATTGGTTGTTACAATTATTTTTATACAAAAGTACAGTTTATACAAAAATACAATATAATTTAGTACAAACACTAGACTAAAATACAACAGCTTAATAAACACAACTAAAAATAATACTCTAGATTTGGTTAGCTAACGAACCCATACATAATGATTGCAAGGTTTGCGGTTTATAAGATCGCCAAAAATTTAAAACACTCAGTTTGTAGGTCTGCCTCAAGCTCTTCAAATGTTGGGATATCCTCATCGGAACTTGCCGCCTCAGCCTCTTCCCTTGGTTCAGCTTCAAAAACTTCATGGTCTTTCAGGAACTCTACTTGGCGTTTCGTTTCTGGTATATCGACTTCGTCTTTGATTTGTTCAGCCTTTAGTGGTTGCGGTGGCTGCTGCTGCTGCAGTGCTGCTGTGTTTTTAGATATTTCACTTAGGGGGTCAACAAGTGGTTTATATAAACGTTGCAGAGCATCATCATTCTCAGCTCTGTTAAGTTTAAGCATTAAATGTTTTTTTCGAATATTGTCAGCAAGTTGTAAAATCCTTTTCTTAACTTTTTGCTCTTCCTTACCCAACACTTCCATTGTGCTACAACTGTTTGGTGTTACCAGACGGTCTAATCATTTGGTTGAGCGATACAGGTTGTGTGGTGGTTTAACATATACTGACTCCGTCACGGTACATGCCTTCTTATTTATCACGATGTCCGGCTGTCTTGTTAGACAGCTGTGTGTTAGACAGCTGTGTTAGACAGCTGTCTGTTAGACAGCTGTGTGTTAGACAGCTGTCTGTTAGACAGCTGTCTGTTAGACAGCTGTCTGTTAGACAGCTGTCTGTTAGACAGCTGTCTGTTAGACAGCTGTGTGTTAGACAGCTGTGTGTTAGACAGCTGTCTGTTAGACAGCTGTGTGTTAGACAGCTGTCTGTTAGACAGCTGTCTGTTAGACAGCTGTGTGTTAGACAGCTGTGTGTTAGACAGCTGTCTGTTAGACAGCTGTGTGTTAGACAGCTGTGTGTTAGACAGCTGTGTGTTAGACAGCTGTCTGTTAGACAGCTGTGTGTTAGACAGCTGTCTGTTAGACAGCTGTCTGTTAGACAGCTGTCTGTTAGACAGCTGTGTGTTAGACAGCTGTCTGTTAGACAGCTGTCTGTTAGACAGCTGTGTGTTAGACAGCTGTCTGTTAGACAGCTGTCTGTTAGACAGCTGTGTGTTAGACAGCTGTGTGTTAGACAGCTGTGTGTTAGACAGCTGTCTGTTAGACAGCTGTGTGTTAGACAGCTGTGTGTTAGACAGCTGTCTGTTAGACAGCTGTGTGTTAGACAGCTGTGTGTTAGACAGCTGTCTGTTAGACAGCTGTGTTAGACAGCTGTGTTAGACACCTGTGTTAGACACCTGTATGACAGCTGTGTTAGACAGCTGTCTGTCCTGTCTACCATTGTTAGAATAATATATATCTATCGAATCCTTTTCTATATCGACCTTTGTGTACATCGTTTTCCTTCACAATCACCAACACACCATACTTATTATCTTTCCAGCATTGGTGGCAGATAGTTTTAAATTGTTTAAAGTCCATATCGGTGGTTACATGATCGTCGTACACATGTTTTAAATTGGTTTCATCTTGCTTGAATAACACAATAACATTGGTGTTGTCACGTACCAGATGCTTGGGTATTCGTGTATATGTTTGACAGAGATAGAATGAATCAATATTCTTATGTCTGCCCATACTGAAGTATGCTCTTATTTTATCTTGTTTGTCACAAGCTACATCATCAAATATAAACACAGAGTTGTCCTTGGCATCTGCCGGATCTAATATTTCATCGTTTTCTCTATAAGGATAGTAACCAACACCTTTTGTTGCATTCATCACCTCCTTTAACATCTTGTATTTCGGTTGATACAGAGACTTTGAATACACATACACGTTATCAAATTTTAAACCGTTTGCTTCAAACAATAAACTCAGCATGACATTAGTTTTCAACAGAGATGTGTGGGCTGTTAAAACTGCAACCAACTTGGAAAGACCTCGATATGTGATTATAGCATTTCAAACAGATCGTAAGGATAACGTGAAGAAGAGGTCAGACTATTTCGATAACATTGGTATGTTGGACCTCCGAGTGTTTCTAAATTCAGAATGCTACCCTTATGAATCTATGAATATGGATTTTGAGAAATCGAAATATGCAGAAGCCTATAACATGTATACAGATTTTCAAAAAAGCTTCTGTTATAAAAACATGTCGGAGCCTATCTTGAATTATGACGAGTTTAAAGACAGAGCTCTATTTGTGATTGACTGTCAGCACCAGAACGAGTCAATCAAGTCTTCAACGGTGGACATTAAGGTGGAGTTTATGAGTCACGCCAACTTCCCAAAAAATACTCGTGTTTATTGTCTGGTTATTCATGACAGTGTAATGGAATATAAACCTCTAACGGGCATCGTTAGAGCCATTATGTAATAATTGTATGTCATTTATGTATCAATATGTACAACTTAATTAATCCTAATAAATTTTTATTGTATGTAAAACAGTTGTTTTATTTTTATTTTGTTGCATTTTTATTAACCCCTTTCTGTCTGTCAGTCTAAGCAAAGACTTCGAGCTGTCATGACGTGTGTGTTAAACAGCTGTACAAGCTCAAACAAGATTATCTAAGATACTTGTTGGGCAATCAATTGTCTGTCTTTTATTACACAGCTCTGTCAGTCTAAGCAAAGACTTCGAGCTGTCATGACGTGTGTGTGTGTGTGTGTGTTAACAATCAACAACAGCGTCTATATGTTTTGTTTGGTTCAAGTGGATGTCATTAAACAACTGTGTTATTTCTATAACGATCTCCATTCAAGACCTCAACATACGTTAGTGTGTACTAAGCCGTGAAACAAGTATGACGTCTCTTGCTGTATGTAAGTATACTATTATATTATTTATGTTTACATACAAACAATACTTATCAAACAATCCTCGTATATCAAAGTTTAATTTAGTTGTTTTAAATTGAGTTTTGTTACACTGTGTGTTTTTGATCACTCCCTATATAAATTTAGATTCATTCATTCAAAATACAAACACACTAACATAAACAAACACGCCGGCAATAAAACCAAGTCCCGAGTTTTATTAGGCTATTAAAATAAACTCATTAACATATCTAGATGTAAATACGTTTTTCTTATTGATATAGTTTACTTCAAAACGTTTTTGTTATTAAATGATATTAGATAGGTAAATTGGTACGTGTTTTAAATTTCTTTTTACTATAAATAAACAATTGTTTTTAACATTACAGTTCCTATTATTCAATTGGAATGTAATAGAGATACCACCCCTGCCCACACACACAAACTCAGCAGCCTCATAAACTCGTTTTATGTAACAGGTTTCTGTTTTATATATATACCCACTGATAACAAACTTTCATCGTATGTCTGAATAGCATGATCGGTTTAGGGGCGTTTGCATATCTTAGTAAGTTGTATGGTTGGGGGTTCAAATCTAATTTCTGGCGAATGCTTTTCTTTCAAAAATCATATTTCAAATTAAAATCAAAATTTCAAATTACCCGCTCAATATATCTTCCTCATATATGTATGTGTGTGACTAAACCGAATGACTGTGTCCAACAGATGTCTCCCCTCGAGCTAGAGAATATTCTCTACACTCTACAACTTTACAAATAGAATGTTCTCTAGCTTGAGGAGTAAGATCTCTGGACACAACAGACAGAAATTTTCAAACAAATTCAAATTTCCCGCCAAAAACGAAATACCCTAACAAACTTCAATACACCTTAACAACAACAACACAATAAACAAACCAAACAGCTGTGTTTACGAACACCTAACCTTAATAAACAAATACATACATAACCTTAATAAACAAACAGATGCATGGTAATCAACACACACACATGACATAACCTTAATAAACAAATACAAACATAACCTTAATAAACAAACAGATGACACGTGAGCGAACATAACCTTAATAAACAAATACATAACCTTAATAAACAATCAGACAAACACACATGGAGAGCTAACCTGACTTGTAGATATCTATGGACACACAGGTCAGACATCTTGGAATGCTTGTGACGTCATCTCAGGTTAGTTCCATAGAGAGAACCCGGGTTGCAACTGTCTATGACAGGTCAGCCATCTTGGAATGCTTGTGACGTCATCTCAGGTTAGTTCCATAGAGAGAACCCGGCTTGCGACTGTCTATGACAGGTCAGCCATCTTGGAATGCTTGTGACGTCATCTGACAGGTCAGGTGACATTTGACGTTGACACATGTCAGGTCAGGTGACAGCTGACGTTGACAGCTGTCAGGTCAGTGACATTTGACACCTGTCAAATCTGACAGGTCAGCTGTCAACTGTCACAGGTCTGCGCAGGTCAGCGCATGCGCATGATGACTCGCGCATGCGCAGTAAAAAGTGGAGGGGGTGAGCCCAGGTGGGGCACTATCTACTCATATCAGAGATAAAAATGTTTTTCAAAGCAATCTAATTTGTGACTCTTTTTTTGTATTGTTAGCGTAATTATTGTTAGTTATTATGTTTTGTGTATTGGCCCATCCTTAATTTGGCTTTTAAGCTGTTGGATGGTGTATGATTAAAAAAATAAATAAATAAAATAAATTACTTCAATGGCCTATATCCATTGGAACTTCCTACCGTGCCCCCCGAGGATGTAGAAAATATATTAAAGGCAAAGAGCGTGCACCAGGTACGATCCTACTTGGGTGTCCGCGCACACAGGATCAAGGACGGCAAGTACGGCAGCGTCGCTAAAACCGCCCTTGGCAGTAGTAGCAGTGAAGTAGAGCCATGAGGGAGTAACAGTATGTAGTGGCAGAGTAGCTAAAGAACATTCACGCGACCGCGATTCCTTTATATATGTTATTATTCGTATTAACCCTTAAAGAATGCAATATTAATTTCTACTGTACATTTTAATCGATAATAAAATCTTAAGTTTAGCTCACTTCTTTTAACGCCCCAATAACGAAATATAGTAATCCCTACATGGTGCCGAAAGTATTTATAACACCTATGTAGACGCACCGTGTCACTAAATTAAGGAAAAATAACATAATGAGCTTCGCGGATAACTACAAATTTGTTTTAAAAACTTTTTTTGTTGGTTTATTGTCAGCAAAAACTGGATGGGTTGACTAAAACAAAACCATCCAAGCAATTAAAAGGAAAAATACCTGCCATATTTATGATTTGGCAGGTACAAAGAGACTTGCAGTACTTACATATATCTCCACCAAACTATAATTTTCTAGCTCCAAATAATCGCGAACTGGGACCTCTACAACTGGTCTCCCAGGTCCTTTTAAATTTAAAGAATTAGTTTTAATAATATACTTTAATAATGTACAATTCTTACGAAAATTCACTACTATAATGCACTTGCTGCGCCCGAACATTTTTTTTTTTTTTTTTAGACCAGTACTTGTTAGAAAGGCAATCAATATAAAGCCAATACAATATCTTCAGCCTTGATCTGTTGTCATAAGTAATGTTATTTCTAGGTGTAAGAATACTTGTGGGTAGCCAAGACACCCAGAAAGCACCATCTTATGTGGAAGTATTCGGCAGGATAATTTCAATATCTGTGACAAGAAGTCGCTGGTATGATATACCATTGTCGAGGGATGAGAGTCTGCAAGCTGACAAAAAGTTGAGCATAGTAATTGGTCCTTCCCAGGATCCAGAGACAGTTACTATGGTGGACAGCATTAAAATGTAAATTATTATCCAGATGTGATTGTTTTTGTTTCTAGCATCATCATTGGTTTCAGATATGGGAAGACTAAAGATGCATTTGGTTGGCCTGAGGAAACTGATGAAGCTGTTACACCTGCAAACACTACTTCCACTCAGGCTGCTAACAATTTGAACACTGATGTTGAAGCTCAGAGTACTAGTATTGCTCCTTTGACCAAACTAGATAGGTAATATTTTTAGCAAACTAGTATTGCTTCTTTGACCAAACTAGATAGGTAACATTTTTACCAACTAATTATGACTGCTGCTTAGTAGGCAGGCGTTTATACAGGGCTTTCATTAATTCCCGAACCCCACAAGGCCAGATTCTGTCTCTCTCTTAGTGGAATATGATTTTATGAGTTGGCAGTCAAAAAGTAACCAAAAAAAAACCCACTAGACTAGGGACCCTAAAGTTACTAAATCAATTGACAATTGAAAGTTCAGTCCGTTGGCGCTCAATTCCCCTTTGACGGTTATTTTGTATGTATATTGTGCATTTTCCAAGTTTGACCAGTGTTTACCTTCTTCAAATAATTTTCTATCTGTTGGACAATAAAAATAAACAGTTTTTATCAAAACTTAGCATTTTCATTGTGTTTTTACGTAAGTTAAAAGTGTAGGTATGTTAAGGTTATGTTGTTGACGATATTCGACATCACATGGAACGAAGCCCTACCAAATCTGTTCGTCGTAAATCTGCCCAAACAGGTATATATTTGTTACATGTTACACAATCCTAAAACCGTAAATTAGAATCGGAACTCAATTTGTTTACATACATTTCAAAATTTTGATATCTATACAAAATAAAAGTAATATTTTATTATGTTTTTAATTTATTTTTTTAACAATCAATAACAGTAAAGCATACATGAACAGGCTTGCTGTTAAAATTACTATACAATAAATACATTTAAGACATTTACTGTTTCACCTTATTATAATTTTTATATTTTTTATAATACCCCAAAGGAAATATGAGACAACACTGGCATCTTAGGGATTTCATTAATTCAGGTTGTACAACCGTGTATGCCGGGTTGCCTAACTTAAGCGGTCGCGTGGGGTTCGGGAATTAATAAAAGCCCTGTATTAATAAAGTATTTTTGTGGTAAGAGTGGAATGGCAACATGAAGGAAAACAATGCAACGTTGCCAGATTGTCAAATATTTCTGTATATCCTTGAATTTGAAAGCAAACCTATTTCACAGTTTATTTTAGTTAACTTGCATTGATTTGATTAAAAACATCATCATGTGTGAATAATTTGTGTTTTTTTTTTGTGTTCAGAAAAAATAATTGGAGATTGTGTAAATATTTCGTTATTTTTGGTAACAGTATATATTATTTCGTTAACCATAAGATACTTATTTAAATATATTTCAATAATAAATCCTCTTCAGGTTTAACTTTTATAATACATAATTCCACTATGTGAAAACTGGAACCTGTGATGAGCACTAATAAGTACACTTAGAGAAACCCAAATCACCAAAACACTTATTTCAGAGACCTTACAGTCGTTTCGTTGACAATGTCAACATCTTCAGAGGAAGAAAATTTCTGAACTAAACAACTAGCTACTGTGTATTTATATCGCGTCAAGGTAAACGAACTAGTCCGAAGTAAAATTTTCGTCCAAGAACGATCGTGTGTTTATTGTGTAGTGAAACTACGAGGTCGAGGACCTGCTTTAATCTTCTGGTCGACAAATTTATGAGCCCTTATCTAATATACGGATAATATGTTTAAAGGAACCGAGTTATTTAAGGAATCTGCACGTTCCCTTTTGATCTAGAAATTTACTATGTGGATATTGGATATTTAACAATGAGTTTTTTGAACAAACTGAAGGCACAGCAATGGGCAATCCATTATCTCCTTTTATTGCAGACTTGTTTATGAGTAGATTTGAGACGGATTTAAAAAATAAAAATGGGTATTTCTCTAGAATTTGGTTTCATTATGTCGACGATATTTGTGGAGTGTTTGACACAAATATATGTAAGGTTGAAGAATTTACTGAAAAACTAAATAGTCAATTTGATTCAATAAAATTTATCCACAAAATAGAAATCAACAATAAACTTTCGTTCCTAGATGTACTAGTTATTAAAAATAAAAATAATGGCTCGTTTGAATTCGATGTCTATAGGAAGGAAACTGCTAGTTTAAATTTCTTAGTAAACAGATTGATTAAATTTCCGTTAAGTAAAAATAGATTTAATACAGAATTAAAATACATAAAAAAATGTGGCGAAATATAACAATTACTCGGATGGTTTAATAGACAAATTTGTTAACAAACATAGAACAAAGAAAATGATAACTGAATGTACGACATTTAGGAAAGATAAAATAGAGAAAAAAAAAAACCACGAATTACAAAGGGTTTGGAAAGTATTTTTAAGAAAGCCGATTTACATTTGACTTTTTCGACGAAAAGTAATTTTAAAAATTTGTTGGGTAATACGAAAGACAAAGTCACTGAAATGTCCGGTATTTATGAGATTAGTTGTAAAGATTGCGATCTTAAATACGTGGGTCAAACTAGGAGAAACATAGCCACCAGATTTCGTGAACATCTCGCACAGTTACGATATGGTACGGTGTACAAATCATGTGTGGCACATCATATATGGCATAATAATCACCACATTCACAAAGAGAATTTGAAACTTGTCAAAAATGTTACACATCAAACTATGCTTGATTCATTAGTATTTTTATATTAAGGTCTGTTAAGAACAAAACTTCATTGAATTGTGCGGCACCTTTAATTTCAAGCCCCTTATTTTCACTTTGCATTTGACCGCTTAAACACTCCTAATTTGTCTGGTAGAATAATGAATTAGTGTCAATAAATTGGCCGGGTTATACATATACTAATCTCTACGTTTGTCTCGACTCGAAAGACCCGTTCGTTTTGTTTGTATCTATGAAGTCAATATAAATACTGTCACGAAGAATTAAAATCAATATAAATATAGTTTTTATGTAGTATTTTAGTTGAATTATTTATCCTTTGTTAGAGTTAACATGGTGAGCCAAACACCCGGTTTTAGTTTTCTATTTAAAAAAGATGAGCGGAGTTGATGTTGTTTATCTCGCCAGATGTTTGTCGGCTTGATCCAATATCTACATAGTAAATTTCTAGATCGAAAGGGAACGTGCAGATTCCTTAAATAACTCTGTTCCTTTAAACATATCCGTATATTAGATAAGGGCTCATAAATTTGTCGACCAGAAGATTAAAGCAGGTCTTCGACCTTGTAGTTTCACTACACAATAAACAAACGATCGTTCTTGGACGACAATTTTACTTCGGACTAGTTCGTTTACCTTGACGCAATATAAATACACGGTAGCTAGTTGTTTAGTTTAGAAATTTTCTTCCTCTGAAGATGTTGACATTGTCAACGAAACGATTATAAGGTCTCTGAAATAAGTGTTGTGGTGATTTGGGTTTCTCCAAGTGTACTTAATACATAATGTATAAAATTGTGGAACTTATAAAAAAAGATGAAACATTTTCCTTCATAACAGAGTTTTATTGGAAGGTTCTTGTCAAAAAGAAAACATAAACATTATTTTGACAATTCTTTGGAAATCTAAATTGTGTTGTATACAAGCACAAGCTCAGCTTTTTTGTTGTTGCATGTTGCATATCTATTGTAATCTGATATAATAAATAAATAATAAGATTAGGTTAAAGAGTAATGAAACTGAAACATGCAAAGTGATTATATTTTCTTAAATTTTGGTATTTGAATTCTTGAAAGGCAATTAGAAGAAGAACGGTACGCGTATCTAAATTTATACATTTCATAAATAACATTTGGAATGCGAGTTTGGTGGAAATCATCAATATCTACAACTTCCTTGGTTCTCTGAGGTTTTTTTCAGGGACGTCTATGTACTACATCTTCGTTACACTTGGCTGAAAAAAGTTGTTCGGAATCACCCCAAAATCCCAAATCCCCAATTTGGTTGAAACCAAAACAAATTTACCCACAAAAATGTTCAAAATAATTATTAATTCAAAGTTTCTTCTCGAGTTCTGTCACATGAAGCATTGATAATTTGTTACACTCCTAATAAACTTCTATAATAGTGGTGATTTTTATTGATTATGGTTCCAGAAAGGCTTACTAAAACCGAAAAAGTGGAAACTGTTAGACTTGTTGGTGACAATGTGCTTTTATTGTGTGTTTAACAAGAGAAGCTGCACATGAATTCAATGCAAGGCATCCTGGTCGCCCTATAGCAACTAAGACTGTCTAAAGCAAACCTACTTTTCAATTATACTGAAAATGCAACTGAACAAAAAACAAGATCCGTTCAAAGATCCAGACGGTCAAATTATTTTGAATTTCATAAACCATGTCCTTAAAGTATTAGGGCAGTATCACGTAGATCAAAATATATCTATCTCGAAGATCTGGCATTGCTTTCGTCAGAATAAGAAAATTCCAATTAAACAACAGCTTTACACAATTTATAGGCAATAATAAACATATACAAAGATTCATGTGTGATGTCTCATGCCCTAACCGACAAATATCTTTTTTTTGTTTGTTTTCAACAACACACCACGAGGGCTTACAGCCTAAATACTATCGTACCGTGGGTGTCGACAAGGAGGAAAGAGGCAACTTGTTAATTCTGGACTTGAAGGTTTGGAGGTTCGGGAGAGAAGGGAAAACATGGAAGTTTGGAGTTGTGGAAACAAGGAATTCCACAACTTGGAAGTCCTCGGGACAAAAGAGCGGGCATAACAAGATGTTCTATGTCTGGTGACCTGGACAGTAAAAGGGTGCATTCACTCTGTTCCCCTGGTAGATCTGTTGGGGGCAGCAGGTGAAGGAACTATGGAAGAAAGCTGCTCTGAACAGTGCCCGTGCAGATATCTATAAAAGAGAGAGAGGTCACCAACGGCAGGTCAGTGGGCAAGGGATGGCAGCCTTTGGGTGAGGGTAGGGTCACCGATGAGACGTATAGCTCTCTTCTGAATGGAGTCCAGAATAGTGAGTGTAGAAGCGGCAGCAGCACCCCAGATCTGTGAGCAGTATGTATGTAAGGTATAGAGATTAGCTGGTGAACAGTATTTGCGAGCCCGGAAGAGGAAACCTAATTTCTTAGCAGCCGCTTCTGCAATTGATGTGACATGTTGGTGCCAATTGAGATTTCGATCCACAGAAATGCCAACAAGTGAAAAGGACTCATTACTTTGAATAACTTGGTTGTTCATTGTGATGGGTCTAGGGCTGGTGTATCTCTTATGAGAAAGAAAGCATGACTGTGATTTGGTGGGGTTGAATTGTATAAGATTTCTACTTCCTCAGTCTGTCTATTTTTTGGAGATCCATGAGCCTGCGATCCTCATCTAATTGGGCTAAAGAGACAGCCTTAGAATATTGTATATTTGAGTGGAGGGTGCTGTCGTCCGCATAACTATGAACTGGGTTGGATGTGCTAGAGAGGAGGTCATTGATGTGGAGAAGAAACAAAGTAGGGGCTAAAGCTGAACCTTGAGGAACTGCTGCATTAATTGGATACAGTTACGAGGAATGGCTATCCACGACAACAGTAATGCTCCGGTTGGAGAGGAAATTTGCTGTCCAGGTACAAAGTTTTGGTGGTAGGCCATAGGCCATAAGTTTATTAAGCAGCGCTGCGTGCCAGACCTGGTTGAATGCTTTGGATATGTCTAGAGCGACAATCTGGGATTCACCGTGTAGTTCCATAGACTTGTTCCAAGAATGGGTGACAAAGGAAAGGAGGTCGGCAGTTTATCTGCGCTAACAAAATCCATACTGCCTGTCGGGGATTAGACTGTTTTTCAAGAAATTTTAGTAATTCGGTGTTTATATATCTGACCAGCTTATGAACATATTGTTAATTTTACTTAAGACTATTTGGTTTCTAACTAGAGGCGTGCGAACATTTGTTTTTTCGAACCGAACTATAAACGAATTCAAGCAAATATGTTGCCCCAAACTTTAAACGTGTGAGATAGTATGTTTGATATTTGCTTTTCGATGCATATTATAGGGAATTCAGTGTGGGGGTTACGATATAGAATTTCTTAGCGAATTTTCAATGAAAATTTTTGAAATCAAAACATGTATTTTCCTATAGATATTGGATTGTCGGCTATTAATACGTCTTACATGTATAGCTTAGCTTAATTATAAATATTTTGTAGTTTGGTATTAGCTAGGCAGTTTTAGCAAAAAGTTAGATTGAGGGGGTTAAAAGTGCAGATGATAGGTACCTATATAATAACCAGTTAAAATTTTAAGTGTGCCCTGATTGTGAATATTAAACTGTTTTGGCTCATTGTAAAACAAAGTATGTTTAGTCTAGCGTTTCCAGAAGGCAATCTGTAAATATCGTTATAAATTCAGAAAATTTACTTTACTGATCAGTTTCAAACACTACCATTATAATGTTATAACCGAAAAAGGCGTTGGGATGCTAGATATGTAAAAAAAATAATTCTGTGATTGTTAGATGGTTCTGCTATGTCTCAGTGTCACAGACTGTCAAAAATATGCATGAGTGAAATCTCCTAAAATTATGATACAAATTCAATGGGACCAATACAGAGTTTAAAGTGCCGCTACCTTTGGCAGTGTTCAATGCCTGTGGAGTTCAATTTCGAAGTATTTTTGAGCAACAAACTTCAAACTATTTTAGAGAATTACTTGTTTAGAACTTCGAACTACTTTAACATTGCCTAGGGAGAACAAGTTTTCAAACCAAAGGTTCGGTTCAAAATTTCGAATCTTTGCACACCATTTCTAACAAGAAACCGCAAATATTTTTCCCTGGGTGATCACCCTTGCTCTTCTCTATTGCTGTCAGGTTAGAACTCAACTTTAGTATGTCTCAAGTGTGTGGGCTCCAACTTATGAGATGCATGCAACGAATCTTAAATAATATACAGGATATTTCTTAGTTTTCACAAAACAGGTTGGTATTCTTGTCTGCTTAGAAACGTTTACTTGTTCGTTTTAATATGCAGAGTATGGAAAAACACAGGCATTGAAGTTTCATTACTCTATTAGTTGGGCTAAAATGTCCAAGTCTCGACCAATTCTAAGAAGTGAATGCCTTTAAAATACTTGAAACTTAGTACTAGCAGATATTTTTTTACATTAGTTATGACGATGCTTAAGTATATTCTTATATATATATATATATATATATATATATATATATATATATATATATATATATATATATATATATATATATATATATATATATATATATATATATATTATTATTATTAAGGTGGTGGATTAAACAGAAGATACTTTTTATAATAATAATATGTGGCTTTATTATATATAGCCTATGAAAATATATAACTACAAAACGTACAAATATTCATGGCGCGTATAACCACCTCGGCGTATTCTTCTCTACTACTAACTGACCAGACGAGTCATGCGCATATACATCAGAGCACAATAAATGTACCATGCATTTCTCAACATATATATACATATATACATATATACATATATATATATATATATATATATATATATATATATATATATATATATATATATATATATATATATATATATATATATATATTTGTCAATTGTTTAGGTTAATTGTTGGTATTTTGGAATCATTGGATGGAATATTTTCCCTGTACACTACTGAAATATTAACAAGCTTGAAACCAAAAACCCTGACGATAGCTACAGAATTATTGACGTTGCCAACACCTCCTTCAATCCAAATTCACTCCAAAGGACTTCTGTCTGCACTGCATCCATCCAAGCAGGCATATCACAATTACAAGGTGACATATATTTTGCCATAGTAGATAACATATAGCAACCTAATGGTTTGTGTGTTTTTTTCTAGGACCAAGCCATATTACACCATGTGTTGGTTAGCTTAAATGCAATGATGGAACTTGAAACAAATGAACTTTTGAGTATTGATGCTGAAAACTATTATCGTTTAGTGTTGCTTGTTCGTGGAATAGCAGTAGTCAGACCACAAAATTTGGTTAAATTCACTGATATTCATACGTCTATTCAGGATGTGGTATTAGAGGATCCTCTAGGTAAGTTGTGTTATATATTTATGTAATTACTTGTTATTTTAAAAGCTTTTATTTAACTTCACCCTTAGTATGTTTATTTGTGTGTTCGTTTATTAGTATGTTTATACACAATAAAGAAATCAATTTTTTCCTGTCGGATAATGCCGTAAAATGGCAAAACCAGTTACAGACAAGAAAATACGCTATTGTGAAACCAAAGAAAATATCTATATCAACAAGCTTTTAATCACCTGAGATCAGGCTATCAAAACGGTTTACAAAACCCACCACAACATAATCGACACGACTGACAAATGTCATTTCACTATCAAAAGTAACCACAAGTCTTTGGTTCTGTCAACTCTTGATATATGATAACCACCAATCACATACTCAGCAACCATGGTGTTGTTGAGTCGTGAGAATGTCCTACAAAAACATTTAGTGACATTCTGCTTATGGAACATCATTTATAGATACTATCAAAGTTATGTTTGAATTGAATTGCATGAATGTTTATTTAGCAAATGCTATATAAGTACAACCATATTTACAACGTATACAAAACTTGGTTATTTACAAATAACTAAGTCTTACATATTGCATATTTAATAGAGGTGTGCGAAGCTTCGAAATTGCGACTCGAACTCGAACTGAACCTTCGGTTCGAAACTATGTTCACACTAGCGATGTTGAAGTAGTTTGAAGTTCGAAATATGTAATTCTCCAAAATAGTTGGAACTTCGCTGCTCAAAAATACTTGGAAATTTAACTTTACAGGCATTGAATGCTGCCACAGGTAGCGAAGTTGCTGCCCTGTTAACTCGGTAGTGGTGCTTTAAACTTTTTTGCAGTCTCATTGAGTCGATAGTGTAATTTCCGGAGATTTCACTCATGCATATTTTTGACAGTTGGTGGAACACATTGAAACATGATGGAGCCATTTAGCAATCACAGAATCATTATTTTTTATTTACCCTAGTGTCCTAAATAACAATACGAGGGCGGGTCAATAAGTCCCTGACTTTTTGAATTTTCTGCCTCTTCACAGGAAGATAACACTGCTCCTATTAACAAGCATCTGTCAGTTGACTCCTGTCAAATTTTGAGCAAGCTGCGTCATTTAGTTTTTGTTAGATAGCCATTGAAAGCAGACAACCTCTTGAGTTATAACGAAAATGGAAAAAAGTGAATTTCATGTGCTCATCAAACATTATTTTTTGTGAAAAAAAAAAACATCACTCAAACCAAGGCTAAGCTTGGTAAACACTATGGGGATTCTGCACCATCAATTTCCATGGTAAAAAAGTGGTTTACTAAATTTCGTTGCGGCCGTACAAGCACAAATGACGCCGAACGTTCTGGACGCCCAGTTGAGGTCGCTACACCCGAAACAATTGAAAAAATTCATGGTATGGTGTTGGCCGATCGGAAATTGAAAGTGCGGGAGATTGTGGAAGCCATAGGCATATCACATGGCTCAGTGGTTTCGATTTTGCATGATCTCTTGGGTACGATGAAACTACCCGCAAGATGGGTACCGCATTTGCGCACAATCGACCACAAACACAATCGTGTGACAACTTCGAAAGTTGTTTGGCGTTGTTCAACCACAATAGAGACGAGTTTTTGTGAGACCATGCAGAAGTTAAAATAGTGGTTTTCTTCGTGCGAATCAGCGCCGAAGAAGGCCAAGGTGGGTTTGTCAGCCAATAAAGTCATGGCGACCGTTTTTTATGTGCACACTGTATAATCCTCATTGATTAGCTTCAAAAGGAAAGAACAATCATTGGCGAATATTATACCAACTTCTTGGACTGATTCAAGGACGATTTGAAGAAAAAACAACCGCATTTGGCCAAGAAAAAAGTTATTTTCCACCAAGACAATGCAAGGGTGCACACATCTGTAGTCTCCATGGCGAAATCGCACAAATTGGGCTACGAATAACAACAATAGGCACCTTGTTGCTGGCAATCCTATTAGGTAAATCACTAATAATTATAAACAGTTCGAACAGCATTGGTGTGCAGTGGGAACCCCGTGACATTCCTGATGCTACACAAAACACATTCCTGATGCTACACAAAACTTCTCTGAGCAAGAGGCTCACTCCAATCTTCACTGATTGAGTTCTTGAAATGAGGTAGCTTTGGATCCAAAGCAAAATGTATGTGGCTTCTTCAGGGACAAAATGTATTTACTCCAAGTATCTGCCACAACCATCTCATTTTTATAGTTGTTTAAGTGAACAATGTACTTTACACTTTTATTTAAGAACCTGGTAGACAAATGCACATTGAAGAACTCTGGCAAGTTCTAAGTTCGTATGTTAAATCTTGACACGCTACTTCTCGGATTAAAAGTTCAAATTAATTAGTTTTTAAAATGAGCCACATTTACATGATTATTTGTCTATTCCTTTCCTTGATAAGTAACAACCTAAATTATGTTTCAGAACCGAAGCTGTTGATCATGAAAGAAGCAAAGAACCAACATTTGCTTTTACAACTGATGAATGTCTTGTGGATTCTTCATAGCATGAATCCTGAAAATCCAACTTTGGCACCAGTTGTTGTACCAGGCCTGAAACATACAGAACAAGTTATTCATGCTCTTGTGGAAATAGTTCATGCTTTTAATAGCTGCGACACATACAGTAACATCACAATAGCTGTTTACTTACAGCTTTTACTCTGTAAGGATCCCATAATAGCGTTCAGTGCTAAGCAGGCGTTGAGTAGAGTGTTAAAATCAAAAACCAGGAGACGAAGAGTGTTTATACCAAGTCCTCCACATTGTTCTACCCCACCGGCAAGTAAGTGTATGGTGCAATTATTATTCCTGTGTAAAACTATCCTTACATTGGTACTAGAACATTTTTTACAATGGGGTGGTAACACATAATCGGTAATCACGATTTTGATGTATAGAGATTAATTACTGGTGGTAATAAAATAACTCTATGGAGAAATTTTGAAGTTTTTCGTTGTACTTAATTTGTTATAAAGGAACCAAAATGCACCTACCAAAATGCTCATTTTAAAGCCTGTAGTTTGCGATGTACTAACCTCAAAGCATCTAATAGGTCCAGGTTTCGTCTTAAAATTATTAATCTGAATTACCAACAGAGTTCCTGCAATACCGTGTTAAACTTAATCAGACATTCTAATATTTCAATTAAAATTAAAATGGCCCACAGCTGTCAGAGAAGCAACTAGTCACAGCAACACGTTCCATGTATCATTATGAGTTCTGTCAGTTGGTTTTGTGGAATGTGTTCCTGTGATTAGTCACGAAATTTCCAGTCGCAAGCGCAAACTACGTGTATTTTGTGACATAATAACCCTAAGTTTGAAATTCATATTTATAGACTCGCTTATTGCAATGTTTGATAAATTTTTTCTGTGATATTAGACAACTTTAAAGAAAAATTACTGGTGTGTTAGTGAACTCTATACTAACTGGACTAAAGCAAACATGGCTGGTACGACTTGCCAGAAATAATAATAATACAACTTTATTCATAAAATCCCAAACGGGCAAGGAACACGTCAAAACATAATATGTAGCAACTCGTTATACAGAGCATAATATATAAAGATTGTAAATCCATAATAGGGACTCAATAAAAAAGGCCCCAAACCTACAGTTAAGGAGTCATTATCTAACATACAAAAAAAAAAACATATCAAAACAAACCCATGAAAGGGCATAAAATGCAGAACACTGCGCAAACAAAACAACAATTAACCCACACAACATATGCTTTTTACACATGCACACTTCAACAAATACACCATCATATGTTTATATTAAAAAGTCTATACAATGTATTAAAATGGGACAAGACATACAAATAGCATCACCCAATATTAAAATATTCATTTATTGAATAAAATGGGTGGTCTAAAAAATATTTTTTAGCTCTCCCTTAAATTGTACAAGCCCAGTGATGTTTCTTATACACACAGGTAAATGGTTATATGCTCTTATTGCCATATATTTGGTTCCTTTCTGGAAAAGTGATGTAGAGTGTTGAGGTACAGCAACAATACCTGTATTTCTAGTTGGATAATTGTTTCCTAACATATTAAAATACCTTGGATTTTCTCTCACAAAGAGTGACAAACTAAAAAGATAGAGTGAGTAAAACGTCATTATCCGAAGGCGAACAAATAGAGGAGCACAGTGTTCATCATATTTTGCGCCACCTAATCTTACAATATGTTTTTGAATAATGAATAGTCTGTGTGTATGTGCTGATGCTCCCCAGACTATAAGTCCATACCTGAGCCTGCTACCCACGTGTGCGTGATAAAACAAACGAAGTGTACCATCTCCCACTGTATATTTTAAATTAGACAAAGCAAAGTAGGCACTATTCAGTCTGGCCGCCACATAATCGGTATGAGGTCCCCAGGTTAGAAATGTATCTACTGTAACCCCTAAAAATTTGGTATTATTATTATTATTATTTACTGCATTCTTATTGTTACACAAACTGGAATCACTGCTTTGTCTGGCGTGGATATTCTCAAATTTTATATTAACAGTTTTTTCAATATTTAAAATTAGTCTATTTTCCCTACACCAATCAGACATTCCTCTCACAACCTTAGCACACTAGATCTCTAGTTCTGGAGAATTACTAGCCGCAACAGTGAACGAAGTGTCATCGGCAAATTGGCATATAGTAGTACTCTGATTCTCAACAAAGTATTGCTGCAGATTATTTGTATATAAGAGAAAAAGAATTGGCGACAGGACACCTCCCTGTGGGACTCCTCTCAAATTATTATTAAATGTCGACTTTATCTGCACATTCGCAGTATAGTCACACTCCCCAGTCAGCTGTACATATTGTTTTCTATTTGAGAGGTAGCTGGCAAACCAGTCTAACCCAATACCACGTATACCATATTGTCCCAGTGTCCGCAAAAGCTGCTCATGATCTACTAGGTCAAAAGTAGAGGTGTGCGAAGCTTCGAAATTTCGAACCGAACCCGAGCTCGAACCGAACCTTCGGTTCGAAAATATGTTCGCACTAGTGATGTTGAAGTTGTTCGAAGTTCGAAATATGTAATTCTCCAAAATAGTTCGAAGTTCGTTGCTCAAAAATACTTCGAAATTTAACTTTACAGGCATTGAATGCTGCCAAAGATGGCGCAGTTGCGGCCCCGTTAACTGGGTAGCGGCGCTTTAAACTCGTTATCGGTCTCATTGAGTGGATAGCATAATTTTAGGAGATTTCACTCATGCATATTTTTGACAGTTGGTGGGCACATTGAGACATGACGGAGCCATTTAGCAATAACAGAATTATTTTTCTTATATATCCTAGCCTCCCAACACCATTTTCAGTAACAACATTATGATGGCGGTTGTTCCGTCGTCATTTTCGACACCTTTTTTGCCACACGCACGTGCCGACTATGGATCCAAAAACACCGTTGGTAACACTGGGCACATCCCTCAATGATGATCAACATGAAGATGGCAGCCTGAAGAGATACGTTTTCTGACGGCGTCGGATTGGTTGGATAGGGGGTCTACCCCCTCTCGACCCCGAAGGATCCCGAGACTTGGGAGTGAAAAACGCTGCAACTACCCTATTTGATCAACGATCGTTCGAGAGTGCAGTTCACTTGTAGTTGAACTTCTTCGTTGTCCCGTGGGCAGACAGGCCCGTCGCAGCCACGTGACCTTCCAATAGGTGTTTGGAACCAACGTGGACCATATGGCGAACGCGAGTTACGTTCTCATTTAAGTGCGACAAACTGCAGATTCCAGAGCATGAGGCTGCTCCTTCGTTTCCATCGGTGCAACAAGTTCTTCACGTGTGTAAAGAAGTGAGGTTCCCGAAACACCCAGCTGATCTATGACGACGTCCCCGGCAAGACAAGGTATTTTGGTTATACTACAACCCTTCTGTAAATTATTGTCGGTGTAACTTTCCCCTTTGTTCAATAAATTTATTTAATTAATCCGCGGTAATGTTTTCTTTACCATGTAACCCCCTGATGTACATGCAACCGTTCAATTATACATAAACATTTAGAGCTATCGGAGAACGTAGCGAATCAGCCGCTACATTGTTTGGTCCATCGGCCGTGATAATTTTTTTCTTTTTTAATTCTCACGTTGGTTGCGTGTAACATTAGATTGGTAAAGAAACCATACAGTGCTCTGTGTGACATTGTTGTAAATTTCTAGATGTAGTAGCATATTTGTAGTTATTTTATATTAGCACGTGGGTTTAATTGAAGTTATACCCTATTGTATACAGGTGTATACAGATGTAGTAGCATATTTGTAGTTATTTTATATTAGCACGTGGGTTTAATTGAAGTTATACCCTATTGTATACAGGTGTATACATTCGTACTGTTGTTTATGAATCTAAAACATCCATTTCTCTCAAATATCGGGGTAGCCGGGGGCGTGTAATTTCGTATTGTAACATTTTGTTCTTCATTTAACTTTTATTTTCAAGCCAGTGCTCTATTTGTCATACGCCATGCCGTATACCGTGGATAGAGCCGTTTTCAATGCAAGGCAGACGTTATATCGCTTGAAAGCCACATTGGAAGTGGCTAAACAAGCCATTGAAAACCGAGAGCATGTGCTAAAATTCACTGCTGCTTATCAGTTGTCTTTAAAACTTTTCGACGAATTCACGTGTGTTCATAAAGACACTTTGTTAGATGAATCAGAGATGGACAAAGTTGATTTGTTGTTCGAACTAACAGTGCAGATCGATGACGCAATGCACGAGATTAACGCGTGCCACATGCGGTTATCTCCACCTCCAAATATTGGCGCTCCATCCTCAAGGCAACATGATGTTCCTAGAGCGGTCCAAGTTATAAATCCAAACACTTTCGCGCCAGAGGAGCTGCGAGCTCGGTCGCCAGCGAGAGGTACACCCATGTCTAATTTAGGATCCTTCGCAGGATCACGAGAGTCATTATACACTACGCGGTCTTGCAACGTTAGGCTACCAAAAATTAATTTACCAGTTTACAACGGTGATTTGGGCACCTGGGCCAACTGGTTCGATTTGTTTAGAACACTCATTCATCAGAATTATTCGCTTTCAGCGATAGAAAAGCTGCAGTACCTGGTTTCGTCGCTTTCCGAGGAACCTCTCTCGATGGTAAAACATCTTCCTCTAACATCTGCCAACTATGCTGTGGCCTACGAGTCTCTAATCCATAGGTATCAGAACGATCGAGTGCTTCTCTCCTACTACTGGAACCAGTTGGTAAATGCCCCTCAGGCCGATTCCGATTCACCCCATTCGCTCAGAACCCTGCTAAATTGCTTTAATGAAAATATTTCGGCCATCGCACAACATTCAAACGTTGATTTATGGGATTTTACACTGGTTAACTGGTTCCTTCAAAAGATGGATTCTGCTTCCAGGAAACGCTGTGAGATTCACTTTGCTAGTGTTAGCATTCCAACATACGCACAGCTGAAACAGTTCATGGCTGACCAATGTCGAGCTTTAGAAGCTCACACACTGACGCTTCCGTCAACTAAAACACCCGTTTCTCGTTCTGGGGTCAGGGCCAGGTCGATGTTCGCTAAAGCCGAGCAGGGCTTTCCTGTTCGTGGTCCTTCACAGCCTTGCCCTTGTTGCAGAGGCCCGCACTTTATCAATCGCTGCCCCCAGTTCTTGGGCATGCCTTCTAAAGATCGAAAGCACGCGGCAAGGCAAGCTAAATTGTGCTATAATTGCCTTCGTGGCACTCATGTGCTGCTACAGTGCCCGTCCAAATCATCCTGTCGATTATGTGGGGCAAGACATCATAGTCTGCTTCATGCTGATCAAATTCAGTCTTCGCCCGCTTGTAAGTCGACCACAACTGCGTCGCTTGTACCCTCAGCTCCACGAGCTGAACGTGTTCCTTCTGATTACTCTTCAGTTGGGAACATTACCACCGCACTACTTTCCCCCCAGCCTCGTAGGAAAACTGTTCTTCTGGCCACGGCAGTAGTGGAAATCCAAGGCAAGACAGGCAAGTATCAACGCTGCAGGGCTCTCATTGATACAGGGTCTCAGGCTTCTTTCATTGTAGAGCATCGCGCTCGCCAATTGGGTCTCTCGCGCACGCATACCCGTATAGAAGTCTTGGGGATCGGGAAATCCGATTCGGGTTCATCTTGTGGCACCGTGCAGTGTCATATTCGTTCACCTATTGATTCTCGTAAGGCCTTTTCTCTGGAGACAGTAGTACTTCCGAAAATTTGCGGAAATCTTCCTACTTCATCCTTCACAGTCAATAGGTTTCCTCATTTGCAAGGTATAACGTTAGCCGATCCTGAATGGCACACACCAGGTCCTATAGACATTCTGTTGGGAGCAGACATTTATCCGCAGTTGGTGAACGGCGGTCAACTTGTACCTCCTGCCGGCGTTGAAGCGCCACTTGCTATCAACACTTGCTTTGGCTGGGTTCTCATTGGAGCCACTTCGACAGTTTTACCCAGTCAGGTGCTTTCTTTCTTTGCGTCGCTAGAGTATCCCGTTGAAGAAACACTGAAACGCTTCTGGGAAATTGAACAAGTCCCTTCCCTCAAGCACTTGTCTCCAGAGGAAAAAATGGCCGAACGTTTGTTTACGGAGACGCACGTTCGCGATAAAACTGGTCGTTTTCATGTCACACTTCCTTTCAGGTCAGATCTTCCTGCATTTTCAGAGACTATTATCCAAGCGGATCGCCGACTCACCGGGCTGGAGCGTCGCTTCGCCAAACAGCCTGCTCTTCAAATGTCCTATAAACTTTTCATGAAAGATTACTTGGAGTCCGGTCATATGTCTTTGTTGACTTCTGAGCTTCCGATGAACCATTATTTCATTCCTCACCATGGAATTTTTAAATCCAGTAACCCTTCATCTGGTATCCGAGTGGTTTTTGATGCTTCCGCCAAAGATTCTTTTGGGCAGTCTCTTAACGAAACCCAGCTTGTGGGCCCCAAGCTTCAATCTGATATCTGTTCAGTGCTTTTACATTTTCGCTCTCACGAAGTTGTATTCACGTGCGACGTTAGACAAATGTATCGTCAAATTCGGGTTGTTGACGCCCACAAACCCTTTCAGCTAATTCGATGGCGATTTTCCCTAGATCAACCGGTTCAAACTTACCAGCTTAACACAGTCACGTATGGTATCTCGTCCTCTCCTTTTCTGGCCATTCGTGTTTTGCAGCAGCTCGCAACAGATGGAGCTGATTTATATCCACTTGCTTCCCACGCACTTCGCACATGTCTGTATGTCGATGACTTAGCGTGCGGCGCAAGTTCTGTCCAAGCATGTAAACAACTTCAACGTGAACTAGTTGACTTGCTTAAAACCGGCGGTTTCGAACTGCGCAAATAGGCATCCAATCGTTGTCAACTCCTGGAGAACATCCCACCTGAACATCGTCAGGTGAAACCATTGACGTTCGAGGAGGAGGCTGACGCAAGAGTAAAGGTTCTCGGCTTACAGTGGCATTCTTCTCACGATAAGTTTTCATTCCAAGTGAAGCCTGGTGGTGCTCCGTGCACCAAGCGCGGCATCTTGTCAGAGGTCGGTCGCATTTACGACCCCCTAGGATTTTTGTCTCCTTTGAGCCTCTTAGCAAAAAGGCTTATCCAACATTTGTGGTTGTTAGGAGTAGAATGGGATGAAGCTCCTCCCGCAGACGTATGCACTCAATGGCAAGCATTTCAAACACAGCTCGATGCATTATCTGCTATCGAAATTCCTCGAATTGTTTTGGGAAGTAAAATAAGGTCATCTGAGCTTCACGCCTTTTGTGACGCGTCGGAGTCCGGATATGCAGCAAGTATTTACATCCGAGCTGTAGACTATCAAGGGCAAGTCTCAGTTAATTTCCTTATAGCAAAGTCAAAAGTCGCTCCTGTTAAGCGCCTATCTATCCCCAGATTAGAACTGTGCGCAGCGGTTCTGCTTTCTAATCTGGTTTGCTTTGTACTCCACACCTACAAAGATCACACTTTTACTCGCATTACAGCCTGGAGTGACTCTACCATCGTCCTTCATTGGATTCGATCCTCACCCCACCGGTTTAAGGTTTTTGTGGCCAACAGAATTAGCCATGTTCAGGAAAGAGTTTCCCCAGAGTGTTGGAGACATGTACATTCCCAGGATAATCCTGCAGATCCTGCATCTCGAGGCCTACTGCCCAACGCACTGCTCTCCTGTTCCCTGTGGTGGATGGGGCCCTCTTGGTTAAAGCTGTCAAGTGAGTGTTGGCCTCAAGACGCCTCCTTTAATCAGCCCTTTTCTCCGGTTGATAGCGAAGAGAAGAAAGTTACCCTTCTTGTGCATACAGAATCAATTATAGCAGATAATCTTTGCGATAAATACTCATCGCTTAGTAAAGTGCAAGCAGTCGTTGCCTGGTGCCTCCGTTTTGCCCATAACACAACACAATTCAACAAAGCGTCAGGCCCGTTATCGGCGATAGAGCGACACAGGGCGCTGATGGCTATAGTCAAGTCGGTGCAGCATCGAGCTTTCGAGGTGGAAATTCGTTCCTTAAAACTCTCCCGGAAATGCTCAAAACAGCTTCAGAAACTAGCCCCTTTCCTTGACGACGACGGCATCCTTCGTGTAGGTGGCCGTCTTTCACAGTCGGACTTGTCCTATGTTTCAAAACACCCAGCACTACTTCCCAAAAAACATAAATTTACAAATCTTGTCATCAAGGATATACACCTCCGATATTTTCACTCGGGGGTTAACACCACAGTGCACCTTCTTCAACAAATTTTTTGGATATTGGGTGCGCGGCGCATTGTGAGTAGCCAGCTTTCGAAGTGCAATCAGTGTTTCCGCCTTAAACCAAGCCATATATCTCCTCCCATGGGCGAGCTGCCCGGTCCCCGTGTCTCTCAGGCTAAACCATTTAGCGTAACGGGGGTCGATTTTGCAGGTCCTTTTCGAGTCCTATATCGTCGCTTTCGTGGAGCCAGACCTGTCAAGGTGTATATATGTCTCTTTGTTTGTTTTGCCACCAAGGCTCTACACCTTGAACTGGTCTCAGATCTCTCGACCGAAGCCTTTCTAGCAGCTCTACGTCGTTTTATAGCCCGTCGTGGACGATGTTCAATGCTATATAGCGACTGTGGGACAAACTTTGTTGGTGCCAGTCGCGAACTGGTCAGATGTGCCAAACTCGCGACCGAGTTTGAAGCCATCACCTGGAGATTCAATCCACCCTCGGCGCCTCACTTTGGGGGACTATGGGAGAGCGGAGTCAAGACGGTGAAGACTCGCATTTTTAGAGTTATGGGCAACCAACTTCTGACTGTTGAGGAGTTTAACACACTTATCATACAAATTGAGGCAATGTTAAATTCACGACCGCTTTGTCCACTTTCAACAGATCCTAATGATCTAAGTGTACTCACTCCTGGACATTTTTTAACTTTAGAACCTCTAACTGCGGCACCTGATCCTGATCTATCTCATTTGTCATTATCAAGGCTTTCGAGGTGGCAACTCATCCAAAGCATGCAGCAAAGTTTTTGGGCACGCTGGAGGAATGAGTACCTCCATACACTTCAACAAAGAGAGAAGTGGTTTTCAGACTCTTCATCCGTAACGACAACGGGATCGTTAGTTTTGCTTAAGGACGACAATCTTCCACCCCTGAAATGGAAATTGGCTCGAGTTATTTCCCTCCATCCCGGTCGCGATGGAATTGCCCGTGTAGCTACAATCAGGACCGATTCTGGAACCCTTCAAAGACCGTTAGTTAAGTTATGTCCCTTGCCTAACCAATAGGTACTTAGTTAGTTCTATATATCTGGGTGCATATATGTGTATATGTGTGTGTATGTGTGTATAGGTATGTATATAGGTGTGTGTATATATATATATGGATGATGTAGATAGTTGTACCCCTTTTTTTGTCACATTAAGCACTGTCGTTTTGTTTGTATGGTTTTCCTTTTTGAGAAATTACACCAGGCTGTAATTTCTGGGGGGCGGTGTATGTTCCGTCGTCATTTTCGACACCTTTTTTGCCACACGCACGTGCCGACTATGGATCCAAAAACACCGTTGGTAACACTGGGCACATCCCTCAATGATGATCAACATGAAGATGGCAGCCTGAAGAGATACGTTTTCTGACGGCGTCGGATTGGTTGGATAGGGGGTCTACCCCCTCTCGACCCCGAAGGATCCCGAGACTTGGGAGTGAAAAACGCTGCAACTACCCTATTTGATCAACGATCGTTCGAGAGTGCAGTTCACTTGTAGTTGAACTTCTTCGTTGTCCCGTGGGCAGACAGGCCCGTCGCAGCCACGTGACCTTCCAATAG
Organism: Tillus elongatus; assembly: GCA_964006375.1. Taxonomy (NCBI): domain Eukaryota; kingdom Metazoa; phylum Arthropoda; class Insecta; order Coleoptera; family Cleridae; genus Tillus; species Tillus elongatus. Next base: position 222,597,038 of record OZ023262.1, on the reverse strand, counting down.
GTGTTTGGAACCAACGTGGACCATATGGCGAACGCGAGTTACGTTCTCATTTAAGTGCGACAAACTGCAGATTCCAGAGCATGAGGCTGCTCCTTCGTTTCCATCGGTGCAACAAGTTCTTCACGTGTGTGAAGAAGTGAGGTTCCCGAAACACCCAGCTGATCTATGACGACGTCCCCGGCAAGACAAGGTATTTTGGTTATACTACAACCCTTCTGTAAATTATTGTCGGTGTAACTTTCCCCTTTGTTCAATAAATTTATTTAATTAATCCGCGGTAATGTTTTCTTTACCATGTAACCCCCTGATGTACATGCAACCGTTCAATTATACATAAACATTTAGAGCTATCGGAGAACGTAGCGAATCAGCCGCTACAGCGGTGTTCGAAAGCGATCGGTAACGTGAATTTTCAGAATTTATGAGGATAATTGCAGATTGACGTTGGAAAACATTGGTTTCAACATGATTTATTTTACCATGAGCCCAAACGATCAGCACCAGAAGGCATTTTCACCCAATCAACCTGCAAATTTACCGAACTCTTCCTTTTTATTAAAAGAATGGGAATCTTTCACATATCAAATATTGTATGGTACAATATTCCTAAATTTTGTGTTTAAGGAAATGATATATGAACACTGAATAATTTTGGGTAGTTCGATGTTCGATTTTAAATTTCTAAGAAGTTCGACTGTGAACCTAGAACATACTATTTCAGAGGTTCGAAGTTCGAGGCAACATATTTGCTTGGGTTCGTTCATAGTTCGGTTCGAACAAAACATGGGTTCGCACACCTCTAGTCAAAAGCCTTTGATAAATCAAAGTATAACCCGGCAACATTCAGCCCCTTGTCGATGTTTTCCACGATTTTGTTGACAGTCTCATACAAGGCTGTTATTGTTGATTTTTTCTTACAAAACCCATGATGGGATGGTGAAAGTAACTGAAACCTATTGATGTAATTATCCAGCCTATTAACCATTGCACGTTCTATAATTTTGGCAAACACTGAATGAACACACACAGGTCTGTAATTGTCCAAAGATGTCCTCTCCCCTCTTGTGTATAGGTACCCATTTTCAAATCATTAATCGGTCAGGAAATATTCCCTCCAAAAAAGAATTGTTTATTATGCGAGTGAGAGGTGCCTCGATTAAGTCAGAAATCAGGCCAACCACTGTACATGGCAAGCCATCTGGACCCTGAGACCTCTTGTTTGTACACAATTTAACAAACCTACTTACTTCAGTCTCGTCCACTGGTGCCAGGAAGAAGCTATGTTGTGTGCATTAGTGGGACCTCACACATATATTATGATGCGAGATTCCTGGCTGATTACCATTTTTTTTTCTTCAAAATGGTCTTTAAAACAATTACTAATCCGAAGTAAATTTGTCTCTTTATTTCCATTATCTCAATCTTCCAGACATTTGCACCATTCTGCTTCGTGCCAGCCCTAATAATGTTCCAGGCTTCTTTAACTATATTTTTAGAATTGGCTAGTCTTTTGTCATTTCTGAATTTTTTTGCCAGTGTTATACTCTTACGGTGTCTCCTTCTCAAATCATCACACACCTCCTTCAACACACAGTCGCCCGTTAAGGACTACAGCAAATGCATTTCCCTAAGCAAGCCGGCAGTTTCTCTACTTTCAGGTGTTAGCCAACTTTTCTTTTTATCTTTCCTAATTTTTATTTGCTTCAAAGGAAAAGCTATTTCATAATTGTAAATTATTGTGTCGACAAAACTATTATACTGTGCGTTGACATTATTTTCCATATAAACATTTTCCCATTTTTCATTGCTTAATAAATTGTAAAACATATTCTTATTTTCCGAACTAAATGAATGTTTAAACATATACTTCGCATAAGTTTCTCTCTCTATCGGCATTGTAAAACAAACAGCATGATGGTCAGATAGATGAGAGGCATGCAGTGATGTTGTATATTTAGTTTCAAAATTTACAAATATATTATCCAGCAAAGTAGCAGTCAGGTGTTATTCTTGTAGGACATGCTATAACTCCCCTAAAGTTAAACGAATCCAATACGTCTCTAATGCCTTCTGATCATGACCACCCATCAGTAAATTCACATTGAAGTCACCCCCTAACCAAATACCATCGTACAAACTTTTTAGTGCATCACAAAACTCGAACAACCTATCAACAAAGTAACCTACATTAGAGCCAGGAGATCTATATAAAGATACTATTACTACTTTTTTCCCTGAATATTAGCTTCCACACATGAATACTCAAATGATTTTTCTGTTCCTGTAACCTTAAAATTAAAGTCAACTGGTTCAATATCAATATTAATATTTTAGGATGCCCAGTTTCTGTATGCTATTCTTTTCTCTCACATGCAGTGTAAGCACGTGGCAGTATACATTATAGAATTAATAATTATTTTAAAACAATCGTGTTGTCTTTGTGTGAAGTAAACTCAATAATGGGGAAGTACTGTTGCACATTTCATTGTAGCAATGAGAAGAGACATGGTAGTGGTATAGCATGCCTTATAACAGTACTACTACATCTCCAGAGGAAATAATTAATGCCTTTGCCGATTTCTTCTCTGACAGTTCTTCTGTCAGTGACCCTTCCAAATAAATTTTGCTCCTAATGCAAATACTATTGTGCTTCATATTCAGAATGTGGATACCTCTGATATCCAGCTAGCGATTAAGAAATTTAAACCTAAAATATGTCAAGGCCCGGATAATATCTTAAACTTCTTATCAAAGACTGTTTAAATGCCTTTGTTTTATGTTCAACTTATCCTTAAAAACCTAAACATTTGCTCCACTCTGGAAAATGTCTAAGGCCGGTCCTATTAATCAAAAAGGAGATTACACCATTATTGAAAATTACAGGCAGGTCGTAATAATGTAGAATTTTGGGAAAGTTTTTGAATATTCTCTTGAAAGGTATTTATCACCACATGTATATCTATTTATCTTTCCCAGTCCGCATGGGTTTCTAATCAATCACTCCACAGCTACTAACCACTGTACCTTTACTCGGTATGCATCTAATTTCCTTAACAAGAACATTCAGGTTGATCCTGTATATTTCGACATCAGCAAGGTTTTTTATTCCATTCCGCATGTGCTACTTTTGAATAAACTGAGTAACTTTGGTCTCTCTGATTCATTGTTGGCTTTCTTTGAATCTTGCCTTTCTGGGAGGATACTCTGGCGGGTCTCATTCTTATGGGTTTGATATGTTGATATTGAATTGTTTAGATAATATTTTTACAAATATATCTGGTCAATTATACATGATTAACACCTTCAATCCTCATTTATGTGACCACTTGGGTCAATTACCCAATTAGATAAAACGGAGTGAACCCTGAAAAAAAGATAGTAGTTAAAAATCACACAAGAAGCAAGTATATTGTATCTGAGGACTTTTCAAAGATGAAGATCACATTGGTTGCTTTAAACACAATATGGAATGTTGTAAGGGATGAGGTGACTTGCAAGGCATACAAGTCGTATAAACGCCTGTATACCAAAAAGGTAGCAGATACAAAGAAAGAAAAAAATAGAAAGCTACATAGAGAGAATACAACTAGGGCAGTATGAGAAGTAATAAGGCAGGAGACAAACATGAGACGGAAGCAAGATTGGAATAGTGAAAATAAGCTAGAAGCGGGAGATTTTAATGATCTTTTCATAGATAGGAGGGTAGATCAGTGTGTAGCTGTTAAGAAACAAGAGATGAGATCCAGAAAAATACAATTACAATTACAATAAATATTCTTTGTTTCCAATGTGTGCATAGCATGAGGAAATTATTACCATTGTTCAGAATTTGAGAAGTAAAAAATTGTTGGATCTGTATGGATTTTCAATACTAGTGTTGAGGAGAATCATCTTTATGGTCCTAGATATGGATCTAGTTAGTGTTTTTAATAAATGCTTAATGGCTGGAATATATCCTGGTTTGTTTAAAATAGCCAAGGTTATTCCAGTGTTTAAAGGAGGCGATCAAAATAAGATTAAGAACTATCGCCTGGTCTCACTTTTACCAGTGCTTTCAAAGATCTTTGAGGTGCTAATAATAGGTTGGAGTCATCTTTTAACAAATATGCCATTATACATACAAGTAAGCATGGTTTCACAAAGAATAAGTCCACAATTACAGCCATAACAGAGGTCATCCGGACAGTGTATGAAGCTATCGACCCAAAAATACAAAGTGGAGGTGACTGTTGGCGTGTGTCTGGTTCGTCAATTGTAATTCTTGCGGTTACATATTAAAGTGGACTGTATCGTGTTATGTAAATAAAATCACTTGGAAACACTTAACTTAGTTATATATTTAAAGTAATATAAACTATATACTATTTATGTACATTAATATAGATGGCACTTGTAATACTAAAACACGTGGTTAAATACGAATTATTAAAGTTGCACTCGGTGCAAACACTTGGGAACGAATAAATATTTAAGACGTCATGCTCTTCGAAGTTCACGAACGAATAGACCGTGTCCAGGTCTTGACTGCTGCAGGTACCCTTTTTCGAAAGGTGTGACATGCGCGCAACACACTGTAGTTATGTCAGACTCTTGTGACATCCAAGACGGCACTCCTACAACTTAAAATCGCGCGGTAAAACTAGACATACCAGCCACCTTGAAGTAGTAACTTCAAAAAACGAACTTAAATATAAACAAGCATAAATATAAACAAACTTAAAAACATTTGTTTTATTTATTTTTAATTTATTTATTCAACGGATCAGCCATTTACAATAATAATAAGAACATCTAAAACTACATTAGTCCTAAATAACCTATCTCAATATGAGAACATAACAAAAAAGCAAAACATAACCTGTACACCGTATGTATGACAATTCAATCAATAAAACCTCTCAAAATGCCTCTAATTGAACGGTCAGAATCATCAAACATATCCAAGAGCTCCGAATACTCATTTGCAGTTCTCGCCACTCTCGACATCGGACTGAAAAAGCCATAATTGGTTCGATGGAAGGGAACAACAAAAACCTCCCTTGCTCTCGTGTGGTCCGGAATCCTTAGAGAGACTAACTCAAGCAAAGAAGGACTATCAATTTTATTCGCTAATAAATTATGCAAAAAACAAACATCACTGACAATCCTTCTACCACTGAGTGACTGCAAGTGCAGCCGATTCCGCAATTAGAAAAGTTAAGATCATTTCTCTGCAAGCCCATTCTGTAAGCACAAATTCTTAAGAATCTATTTTGTATGGCCTCAATCTGATTGATATAAGTATTGTAATTCGGACTACAGACTACAGAAGAGCATTCCAACAAAGAGAGAACCAGACCACTTCTTGTTATTTTAGTTTTTAGGCTTACATTCCTTTAATTTTGTTTACATTAGTAATTGGGGTTATATACTTGTTAATGTATTCAAATAAATAACAATCATAGTTGATGATGCTAACGAATAAATCCAATTGTATGAAAATGTCTGCGATAATATAGGTTAAAAAATAATTCTAATAATTTTTTTAAATATAAAGCACCCTTCATGTTTCCAAATACCGCTGGCAATATTTATTATTATTAAGTTGTGAGCTAACAAGCAGGTACAGTGATTTATTGCACCAGGTCCTATTTTTGCCATAAGCACTATTGGGTGGGAGAAGGACGGCTGGAACGTTACAGCAGTCCCTCTATTCTAGCTTTACGGCTTGTGTAACGAACGTTATGTGTTCCCTTCCAGTTAGTATGGAGGTCACTGGTCAAACTCATATTCATACGAACATTCGAAATATGCAATAAAAAAATTTGTGTAACGACCCCATTATCATTGTTTATTATTCAAAATTTTGTAATAACTTTCCTTGCTCAAAATTAAAAGTGAATCTGTTAAAGGCCAGTTTTTGTGAGTTACGAAGTTCATTGAATGTTATTAGCGAATTTCAATCTAATTTCTTTGCAAATGAATTTTTAAAGCTACAAATGACAACCTCAGGTAAATTCTAGTTGCCATATAAAATAATACTTCGAACTTTTTTAGTCCTAACGATTATTCTTAGTAATAATAGTGACATACAGACTAGTCGAAGTTATAAAATTTAAAAAAATCTAAAGTACCACAAAACGATCTAGGTCATATAATTGAAACTTATTGTTTTCTAAATAGACCAGCAGATAATCTTTGGGAAACTTATGTGTGATAAAAAATGTAACAAGCAATCAGGGTCACAATACTTATACTATCACACTTAATTACAACTTTCTAGGAAATGATAGTGAAGAAAGCAAATTACCACCTACTATTTCCCAATCTAGTCAAGAGGACGATGCTTCATCTTCTGGTACAACCGGTGGTGCTGCTCATCACCACCCGCAGCAGCAACAATTCGCCGTCGATTCAGTAGAGCCGATCGGCTTGTTGCAACAGCAACATCATATTGGAGGTGGTAGTGGTGGTGGTATTCACCATCCTCAACATCAACACCACCACCCTCATCATCATGGTACTGGTGGCGTGGAGAACCGCGTAAACCCATTAGAAGCATTGCTAGGTGGCGGAGCAGGCTTTCCTCCACTCCTTGATATACCCCCTGATGCCGATGATGAGACAATGGTTGAACTGGCCATAGCCTTGAGTCTGCAAGATCATGAGATGGGCGGCGAACAGGGACAAGCGGCGCTTCATGGGTTACAGGTAAGTGGTAATGTGGTTACTTAAATGTTTTTTTTTTTAATTTATTTTGATAAGGTTTTTGATAATAATTGTCCCAAAGTTAATACACTTTATCCTTATTGCTAAGCTTACTGTTATTATAAATAACATATTCTATACTTTCTTAAGTAGTAAGTACTGTCTAATTTGGTTAAAACTGCCAGTACAATAAGCAAATGAACCAAAACATGTTGTTAATAAAATACAGTTCCTGTAGTGGACAGTTAGGCGGCAAGAAGTGGAAAGTTGTGCCATTTTGGTAATTGAAAGTTGTTATTGGAGTTAGAATGACAGTTAGCTGGTACATAAAATGAAAAATAAATCAGAATAAAAATTGCAGGTCAAAGCTCCCAAAATGAGAAATCTCATTCAGATATTGTACTCTTGAGCGCATATTGTAAAATCTAGAGATTAAGAAGGCATCACAACCACTTGAATTCTATTTCATCGATACTTCTTAAAACGTTTGCTTCTGAACATATTCCAAAATTGTATGTCACATTGATCAAAGATAGGGCTGTTGGCGTAACATTAAGTTGTACGAGTGTAATATTGTAAATATGCAAATGTTGTGTGCAATCTAGTGAACCAATTATTACTCATGTGTACACCTAACCAAAATCTCACTAAGAGATGGGCATATTTCCATGATTCAGGAGACAAGCATATAAATGACTAGACCTTACCAGTGACACTTCACTGTAAGTTTTCAATAACTCGTCCAATATCTGCCTTTAGTTCTTTGTCAACTACGATTAAGATTACTATCACTAAGAGATTCTGGAGACTAGAATATAAATGACTTTTTTCCCGATAACACTACAGTCTTTGGGTTATTGTGCATACTCATAGTCTTTCTACTCCACCCATTCCAAAATCACTGTGCATTGAACTAGTCTGCATAGCAATTGGTAGGGTGCTCTGTCTCCGGTCTAGACTGATCAGTTGTCTTTTGCGGTCCAGAGCACTGCACTCACACAACATGTGCTGGGCTGATTCCTCCCCCTCGCCGCTGAGTCTGCATGCGAGGTCCCCCTCGAATCGCCCCATTTTATGCAGGTGTTTCTTGACGGCCATGTGTCCCGTTAAGAGACCTGTTATGTTTCTGAGCTGTCCTCTCTTCGCAAGACTGTCAGCGTCTTCATTGCCTTTGACCCCTGAGTGACCCGGCACCCAAATGAGGGTGACCTCATTCTGCCAGGCCAGGTCGCTCGTCTCATCTCGGCACTCACAAGCCTGAATTTTAACCATGGGCTACTTAGGGCCTTAAGGGCTGCCTGTGGCTATGAGGATTCACTTGTTAGTGTAGCCCCTCCTCTTGTTCTCCCGCACACAGTGTAGGATGGTGTACATTTCGGCCTGAAAGACGATTTCATGGGCTCCGAGGGAAATACTATGACTTATCCTCGGTCCTTCCGAATAAACACCTGCCCCCCATCTCAGCTCCCCGCCGGATCCGGCCGTGAAATAGACGAGCGCGTCCTCTGGTGTCTCCTCCCTCCACGTCTCGCGGTCGGGGATTTCCACTGTAAAATTATTTTCCCTGCAGATTCGCGGGCTCGCGAAGTCTGACCTCATTTCAGGCGTGGGCTCCTTCACGATCTCCTCAATTTTGCAGTGACTGCTGAAGCCTGGGTTGATCTTCAGTCCACCATTGTAGGCTAGTCTGTATAGTCCTATCCTGGCCTCCCCCATGATAACAGTGTATGGTGGGCAGATCCAGCAACACCTCCAGGGCGGCTGTTGGAGTTGAAGTCATGACCCTTGTGATGTCTAGGCATGTCATCCTTTGGATCTTGCCTAGTTTTTGTTTGGCACTGGATTGTGTCACCTTAGGCCACCAAACCAGTGCCGCATATGTTAACGATGGTCTGAACACCCTTGTGTACAGCCAGTGGGCCATACTGCGTCTTAGTCCCCATGTTTTTCCATTTAGCCGCCTAGTGACGGATAGGGTCATAACAGCCTTAAGCAGTATCTTTTCAACGTGACTATTCCAGGTTAGCTTAGAGTACAATACAACCCCAAGATATTTTACCTCCCTGGCCATTGAGATGTTTCTACCATATAGAGTGACAGTTCTGTGGCTTTCGCACTTCCTCGTAAACGGTATGGCAGTTGCTTTTCGGGGCTCACCCCGAGCCCTTGGCCAACCGTCCACCTTTCCACCACTTTCAGTGCTGTCTGCATGCGCTCCCACACTGACTGTGTAACCTTTCCTTGGACTATGATGACAATGTCGTCCGCATAGCCCTGTACCTCATACCCCCCTCCCCAGAGCCTCCCTAGCAGGCCGTCCACGACTAGGCACCAGAACAGGGGAGACAGAATGCTCCCCTGCGGACATCCCGCCGTGACCCCCGCCAGCAGAGTCCCTCCCGCGATCGAGGTGAACACCGCCCTGTCCCTGAGTATGGGACTGATCCACCTGCAGCAGGTCTCCTCTATTCCACACTCCCTGACAGCTGCCAGTACCGATCCGAATGAAGTGTTGCTGAAGACCCACTCTATGTCTAGGAAGGCCCCCAGCGCCACCTCCCTGTTCTCCAGTTTCAGCACTAGTTGATGCAGTGCTATTTCTGTTGAGACTCCTGCTCTGTATGCATATTGTCCGCAGTATAGGGGATATGCTTCCAGTGCACCGCCCCTAATGTTCCGGTCGAGCGGTTTTGCCATTGTTTTTGCCTTACCAGTGACTCTTCACAGTATATTTTCGTCAACTTGTCCAATACGTGCCTCTAGACTTTTGTCAGTTATGATTAAGATCACTATCACTAAGTCACCGGCATATTCCCATCTTTCTGGAGACAAGCATATATGTAACTTTGTCTTGCCAGTGACTTCACAATATGTTTTTTTTTTAACTCGTCCAATATCTTCCTCTAGTTCTTTGTCGATTATGATTAATATTACTTTCACTAAGAGATGGGCATATATCCATCTTTCTGGAGACAAGAATATAAATGACTTTATGCTCCACCAATGATTCTTCATAGTATGTTTACATTAACTTGTCCAATATCTGCTTTTAGTTGTTAATTATGAATGCAGTTACTAAGATTAAGATAAAGGAAGCGAGCTGATCCTTCAGCCTTTATCTTCTTTATCAAGTGTCACAACCTTAATCGGGGCACCTTCCTGTAGTTTTTAGTTTCCTTTACATTATAGCTGAAACAGCCATAGCATGATTGACATCCACCGCTAAGAACTTGATCCTTTAATTTGATTAGGGGGAGAGAACTATCTGCTTCTTACCTTTTTGTCTTTCTAGCAGACTTGTCTCACTTTGACTGAAATGGCCTTTCCTGCTGAGCCCCGCCAATCTCCCTGTTTATCTTTCGACTCCGTTGAGGCCGTTTTTGGACTGTGGTGTGCTCTCTTATGTTTTCTCTCTCTTCGCTTTTTGTCTCTGGTTCTTTGTCCTTAATTTTAGCCTACCTATGCCAAAGTAGGGACACCATTGTACCTTCTCTAGTTCCTCCATGGATTTTTAGTCCATGAAAAAAGTCTGCAGTTGTCTCTTGTCAGATGGAATGTTTCTTATTCCTATTCAGAGACTTTTCCGTGTAGACCCTTGTTGAACCCACATTAAATCTGATGAGCATTCTATTGGCTTCCTGCCTTTCTCAGTCGTCATCTGGGATGTAGATAGCGTACATAATCACCTCCTGTCTGTTATGCAGTCCTTGTGCCCAAAGCAGAGGAAGCCACTCTGCACTGGCTGGATCAGCACATGTATCGTAGCCTTTGTTTTGCACTTGGCAGTGTAGATGTTTCTTGATCTAACCTTTTTGGGCTTCTTTCCTACCTTTGTCCATCTCTTGCTTCCTATGCACCTTTGTTTAGTCTTCTTGGCGTCTATAGGCTTTGTTTGGTCTGTTTGAAATCTCGTCAGATTGTCCCAGATAACAGCCTTGTTGGCTCTTTATTTGCCCTCACCTTCCCGAATGAGTTTTTGTATTTTCTTTTTTGAGAACCTTGCGCTATGCACCCCCTCATCAGTCATTTTTTAAATTTCCTCTGGGACCTTCCTCCCTTTCAGGACTTAAGCCAGTGATGGTGTCGCTCTCAATAAGAGCGGTGACCCCCACTATGGTGGAGTTAGCACCTTATCAAGGAGAATTGAGAAAACCAACTCCCTAAATCATGACAGGTCTATCAATCCAATCCACAGGCTCGCTGATCATAGCACTCTTGAGAGAACATTCTTATTGTCTTGCCTAATATCTGCCTCTATCTTTTCATCAAAAAGAATTGAAGAAACCAACTCACTAAATAATGAATGATGACCTGTCTTAAGATTCTCAGCTGCGGTCCTGTAAATGTAATGCATGAAAAACACGGATTTCATCTCATCTAGAAAGAGTGATTTACAAGGTCTAGATTTTCGATAGCTGGTGAAATACAGGCTGAAAAATCCACACCCTCTAGATTGGATACAACAGTTTGAATTATGAGAGTGATTAAAGGTTTTCTAACTGGGTAGTGGGCTTATATTTTCTTCATCCTCATACTCACTTTGCCGAACCATGACAATGCTGCTGGTTGCTGAAGGATATCATCCACCAAGCCAAATACAATAAGCAATTTTTCGAGTGGGATATTATCGTCAGGACTAAAGTGTTGCGCAGTGAGTTTCTTCTTCATGGATAAATCTTCACGTGCAGTTCTTAGTGTAGCCACCCCAAAAAGATTTTGTTTAACAGCATGTAAAGTACTTGACCCTGTCTCTTTTAAGGTGAAAAAAAGTATATTTTGATAAAATGCTCATCATTTCCTATGGTGAACATAATGTTTAAACGAAAATTCTGGAATAAGACTTTTTTAAATAAAAATTCAAATATGCTTAATATATGTTCAACGTTTCACCCTTCAGCTTGAATTACACAGAACCTCGTATAAACTAGACTCGAAAGAATGAGACTATATTGTAGTTATAGTATGGTAAACAACATGCATTCATTCAATTTTATTAGAACATAATCTAGATTCTAGTTAAACAGTTTATAATAAGTATACACTATTTATTTATCAGATCATGTGATCCCAAGAAAATACTAAACAATACACATATAAAGTTAAAAATACAATAAAATACTAAATCTATTACACAACATACGAGATAAGCATCCAAATTTCCCTACCATAAATATAGGGTATCGCAGCCTGCCAAATTTTGGTAAAACATTGGTTCCAGTCTTATTAGCCTTGGAAAAAACAAAAATGTTTTTTTTTATCTCTTTTTTCTTTAACATCGGTTTATTTCCGCAACCAGTGGCCAATCACCGACGCCGGGGAACAGTTTCAACTTAATATTCTGCAAATTTTTCTGAACCCCTGTCTTTCTGTAAGGAGGGTAGGGATCTTTAACGTGCACAACATCGCATGGACACTGGACCAACTGCTTTACGCCCCCTCCGAAGGGCTGAACGTGCAGGTATTAAACTTGCTCAAATACAATGTTTTGTTTCTTTAAAGTTGGTCTATTTCCGCTAGTATGGCCAATCACTGACGCCAGGGAACAGTTTCACCTCACTATCCTGGAAATTTTGCTGAACCCTTCCCTTTCTGTAAGGAGCGTTGAGACATATTTAAAGGGCTCAAGAGCGCATGGTCAGGTCAGGTCAGCGCATGGTCAGGTCAGGTCAGCGCATGGTCAGGGGATCGACAGCTCTACACTCCCTACGAAGGGTGGAGCTCGCAGGTATTCAACTTGCACAAATACAATGCCACAACCTCGGTTAATGTTAATTTTACAGTACATACTGAAAAAGTGAGATAGGAAGCATGGGAGTCGAACCTAGTACCCTTCGGTTCAGAGTCACTCGTTCTTACCCCTGTACCACAGAGATTCTGAACAAACATTAGTCATAGTTTTCCTGTCATACAAGAAGGTTGATGTAATTACAGTTTCTATAATTTTTAAAAGCTGACTGTTGTTTTCAAATGGGTCATCCCGGTTTTCAAAAAGGGAGATTGGGAGTTATTGGAAAATAACAGACCAATTTCTATAATTCCATTTTTTTCCAAAATATTTGAAGTTGTGTTGTACAACCAAATTAGTTCATACCTAGAGGATAACAACTTACTGTCACACTCACAATTTGATTTTAGGAAAAATCGATCTACATCTCTAGCAGTAAGTAGCCTGGTGGATGATGTTTGCATGGGCTTCGAGAGGGGTGAGCATACCTATGCACAGTTTTTCGACCTGTCTTAAGGCATTTGACTTGTGTCTCTCATGCTATTTTGATAAACAATCTTCGGTTCTACGGCTTCGATACTGACAGTATCACTTTTTTAAAATCATACCTGGAAGACCGATCTCAGTTTGTAACAGCTAATGGTGAAAAATCACCTACATTAGATCTAAAATACGGTGTGGCACAGGGATCGGTCCTTGGGCCTATTTTATTCTTGATATACATCAACGACCTACCAAAATCAACTGACTTGGGTAATTTTTTTCTATTTGCTGATGATACGACTTGTTTTCTCAGATCCAAACATCAATACAGTACACTCTACCATTAGCAGAATAAAATATGTCTGTCAGGATTGGTTCTCGGCCAATCAGTTTAGCTTGAACAGCCTAAAATCGGAGTCTTTATTGTTTTCGTTAAAGCACAATCTCATCATTGGCGCTAACACCAAACCTGTGAAGTTCTTTGGAGTTATGGTCGACAGCAAGCTGATTTGGGACTCACATTGCATCTATGCATGTCAGAGGGCATCCCGTGGCATGTTTCTCCTGCAGAGTCTTTCAGCCCAAGTTTCTACTCCCACCTTAAAAAGTGTATACTATGGATGTGTGCATAGTATCTTAACTTATATGCCATTCTGGTATGGGGGCACTCACCACACTCTGAAATTTCTTTCGCAACCCAACGTAAGGCAATCCGAATCCTGGGCGGTTTGGGGCATAGAGATGACTGCCGTGGCCACTTTAGAAGCTTTCAAATACTTACAATACCTTGTGTCTATATTTTGCAGTGTCTTTTATATGTTAAGTGCCACGAATCAGACTTCACTAGGCACAGTACCCATTCACAGTCATCTTACGCGCGGTAAAGATAACTTCTCAGTCGATTTCACGCGCTTAAAAAGAACAAGGAACGAAACTAATCACTATGGAATGAAATTTTATAACAAACTCCCTCATAATATAAGAAATTTACATTACAACAAGTTCAAGTCTGCCATTAAGAACACTTTGATAAGCAATGCTTTTTATTTATTTGATGAATATTTTGCTTATCATATAAAATAAACGCTCCCACGCCATGCATGTATATTGCTTTATCACAGGACTTTTGTTGACTTGTTCTGTTTTGGGCTGGGCTTTTTTTTTTTTAATTTTGATGTCAATCCACATTTTTATGTTTCTGTATATTCATGCAGGTTTTAATTGTGTGTTTTGACCTATTCTGCTGATTTGTATCTATATTTGTGAATAAGATGTATGTTATCACTTTTGTGATTTAGTTTGTACGCATAAGTACATGACCTGTGTAATGCACCACTGTGCAAAGACACCAATAAACAATTATGATTATTATTATTATTATTATTATTATTATTATTATTATTATTATTATTATTATTATTATTATTATTATTATTATTATTATTATTATTATTATTATTATTATTATTATTATTATTATTATTATTATTATTATTATTATTATTATTATTATTATTATTATTATTATTATTATTATTATTATTATTATTATTATTATTATTATTATTATTATTATTATTATTATTATTATTATTATTATTATTATTATTATTATTATTATTATTATTATTATTATTATTATTATTAAATGCGTGTAAATATTTTAGGATTAAAAAGATAAATTAAAAAATATGTTACGAAGCTTCTGATCCAGAAAGAATAATATAGAAGAAAGTACAAAAACAGCTAGTGGTTAAGAAGTGAAAATCATGATTTCATTATTTCAGGTACTAGCAAACGAAGGAATAGCACAAGTTGCAGCTCAGGTAGTCCAAGCTCAAGAGGCTGGCCATTACAGTGACACAACAGCCTCTGCTGCTGGTTCTGATGACGAAGGTAGTACTGCTGCCACTGATGGATCTACATTGCGTACTTCACCTGCTGAACAAGTGTGTTTTTTCACATCCCCTTTTTACTTATCATTTTGTTAATATTTTGTTTTTTAGGGTGGTAGTGCAGGATCAGAAAGTGGTGGTAGTGGTGTGGAAAGCATCACTGGTGAACACAATGTTTCTGGACGGAGTTCTGCATATGGTGATAACATCCAGGAGGCTATAACACTTGTTTCAAGATCTGATGCCAGTTCCATCGTCAACACTACACTTATTGTAAGTATTTTCATCTTGATTAGTGCTTAACATATAGTATCATGTCTTATTTTATTGACACGTGTATCAGAAAAAAATATTTTGAAAACTTTATAATTTTTCTTAAAACGTCAAAGTCGCGATTTGAAACGTCAAAATTTGCAATTTTGAGATAACGAATCTGAAACAAATATAGATTATGTAGAAGAAATGTAATAAGTGTGTTTTACGAAGCCTTAAGTTTCAGCTTCAACCATCATTGTACTAAAATATTTAAGGAAAATTCATTTCAGCTAGATCCTCTTTCTTTGGCAGTAGTTTCAGCTGTAGAGTTTATGGTTTCATAGTCCATATTTTAGCCAATTTTAGTAGAAAAAAATTCGTTATTAAAAAGACAGTGACTTAGGAGTTTTAAAAACATTTCTTCAAATGAGCACGAACTAGAACCCTCAAAACCCATATATGGGGTCAGTTTAAGTTTTCGTCTGTTTACACATACAGGGTGACGCATTTCTATGGTAAAGCTAAAGATATCCCTTATTATACAAGATACGAGAAAAAATTATATATGTTAATTATAGGGCATTTCGAGCTGCATCTTATAAACCTATTTTGACAATCACAGGCTGGCCCATAAGTCGTTGGTCATGTACACTTTCTTTTTTTAATAGAACACCCCTATGTTATTGCATTTTTGTATTTTCCAGTGAATTGCAATGCATGTTTGTAAGGAAAGAAAAATTATAATTAATCGTTTTTCAGTTAGTTCAATTGTTTTGCAACTTTTTATGTTTTTGGCACACATCACAAACACATATCATGAATTGTAATCTGGCGTTTTTACCAATAGATAGCGGAGCCCCATGGAAATGACGAATTCAGAGACCTTTTTGTTTATATTAATCGTCGAAAAAATCGAGCTGCTGTATCCAGGCACTCTCAAATAGTGGCTGAATTTGAAAAGTTTTCGTAGAAATGTTTTTAGTGAAAAAACTGAAATGAGTACAATTTTCAATTAAAACCCAACTCTTCTGTTATTTAGTAATTTACTACCACAGAGGCATATATTGAACAGTAGCTCAACTGCACAGAATCATTCTGTAAATAAATTGGCCTTTAAAAGGACGGTAGTAACATCTGGGTTAAAGTCACCATTTAACTTAAGTTTTTGAAAAGACTGCAGGGCTGTTACGACGCACACTACCACAGAAACAGGAATCCCCTGAGCTCTTTGCTGGTTAAACGATAAAACCATTCGTTCATCAGATCTTAACGCCCAATTTTTCTTAACAAAAAAATAAAAAATATTTTAAAAAATGCAACATCTCTCAAATTCTTTAAGTCATTGAAACGAAAATTTCCAAGTTAAAAGAACATCGACAGACATGGTTGTGTGCCAATTTTCAAGTCTTTTGATCAAAGAAAAATAAAGTTATTTGAAATTGAAATTAAAATAATCCTCGACATCACTTCAAATTCTGTAATGCAATATCTAGAATGTTGGACAAAGACAGATGTTGTTACCTGTACTGCCATGCTATTTAAATAAATGGTGGATAAAAATCTAAACAATGGAAGTTACAAGTATTATTGCAACATGTCAGAACTTAGACCATTGTGAAATGTATGAAAGGAACGCCATCGGTGCGGAACCAGGTAGTATGTTGTCACGACAGCTCTAGGTTAATAAACATAGTTATAGATGGAGACATGTGTACAATCAACTAATAATTTTGTAGATTGTCATACCGGGCCCATTTATTTTGTAATACTGGGACAATGTTTGCTTTCAAAAGCGCTAAATTTTAGCATGCGACAATGTTCTTTGCAAGTATCAAAACCTGCTCACAAAATGAGAACGATACTGATAGATAAGTTACTAGATCCATCATTTTTATTATTGATGATTTCGCAGGTTGGTTTTTTTAGTTAGTTTAATAAATGTCTCTTACAAGCATATGTCTCATTTTGTATGTTTCAAACAGGTATAGTCCCGCTTAAAATTAGACATACCTATGTTTGTTAAGCGTCCAAGCCTATCGAGCTTAATTTAAAAGGTGCTTGCTTTCGGTGTCGACCGGATTTCAGTGTAGTCGTCATGGACAAAAGCTAGGTTCATACACTCGCGAATTGCGAAATAGCCGCGAAACGTATTCCTATTGGTTAATTTGAAACAAAATCGTAAAACTGTTGTATTTTTATTAGATTTGATAAATTTATTTTACTACTTTTTGTGTGCACACAGACACAATCTAAATATCTTAATCTAAATATCTTCTCTACTTGTAAGTTTGTGTAGCCCCAATGTTAAATAAGGGCCCCACTTTATTATACTTACTTATATTGTCCTTATATATGTAATATAACAATAAAAAAGGAGTGAAACAGCAAGTGAATTTATTTACTTTAGTGCTGTATTCAATATTATCTGAAAAAGACATTATAGGCGACAATGTGGAATGTAATTTCGGTAAATTTACAGTTTACTGCAAGGAGACTTTTTAGATTATTTTTTTTCGGATACATGCTAAGAACCCCCCTTGGATGCACAAGCCACAGGGTAAATTTGGTGCAAACCCCTAAAAAACTTAAGGAACCAAGAATGAATAGGGTTGCTGGGCGGGAAAAAAAAACATTTAGTCTGTAGGAGGGTGTCAAGATTTAAAAGGCTGATAAATCAAATCCATCTCAAAACTTTATTTGTCTCGATCACTACATAATTATAAATCAAATACAATCTAAGAAATCTAAAATCCACCATCCAACCGTATAGTCAGAATCATAAGGCCCCTTCCTTCCTTCTCTCTATCGGAAGAGATATTCTGTACCTCTATTTGGACGTTGACAACCAACTGTCAAACCTTTCGCGCTATTATTCAAAATATTGAATTTAAATACTACAGCTCCGCCAGCCTGACACTTAATCGCCTCGATTAACTTATTAACACTATACTATAGAACTATAATAAAGTTTTTTTAATCTTACTGCGGTTGTTGAGGTAATACCCATTTCACTTTATCAGAACTTCCAAACTCATGCACAAGGTTTTTCATAGACTTCAAATCACAGCGATTCCTGCCCCTATTCCACTTCTGAGAACTGTAGGAGGGTGTCAAGATTTAAAAGGCCGATAAATCAAATCCAACTCAAAACTTTATTTGTCTCGATCACTACTCAATTATGAATCAAATAAAATCTAAGAAATCTAAAATCCACCGTCCAACCGTATAGTCAGAATGCCCCTTCCCTCCTTTTCTCTATCGGAAATGATATTCTGTGCCTCTATGTGGACGTTGACAACCAACTGTCAAACCTTGTGCGCAATTATTCAAAATATTGAATTTAAATACTACAACTCGGACTTTGAAAATATGCGTTTTCACATTTTGCAGCAATACTTCCTGTAAACCCTATCTGCCCTGCACAACACCCATATTCGCTCAGGTCCAGTAACTTTCTTGGGGGTTGTTCCCAAAAAATTTTTCTTGCGCTTTATGCTTTGAAGGTAGTTTTATGCATGGACAAGGGGAAGGAGAACCCCCCGTGTTTTTGGGTCAGGGGGCAGAAACCATCTTCGTCCTGGAGGTTCTTCCTCCCCTTCTGCATGCATACAATCACCCTCAATGCATGAACCACAGGAATCTTTTTATGTTCCGCTCTCTAGTGTATTTTTTGTTGAGTATATTTCCTGTTTATCAATTTACTTGTTTGAGTTTTGTATCCAAATTACTGTATAAATATTTATGTTAGAGGTCATGTTTTTGCTTGCCCTTCTTTACCCTATTTTTTACCATTGCTAATTAAATTAACTAACGTTTTATAACTTTTAATATAAATCTAAATCACTATAATATATTATTCTTGTGGAAATTCACTACAATTACGCACTTGCTGCATTTTGGTAACATAAGTGTATATACATGCATAGTATACAGTGCTTTCATTTTAAAACTAGCCACCCTAAATAATTTCTTTATCAAAGAAATCTGGTTAAAAAAAAACAGGTCAATTGGGATTTCAAGGGGCACGTTCAAAAACAGTACTTTCGGAATTTTACTTTTCACCCCCTAAGCTCCAGTCACCCCAAATTTATAATTTAAAATGACACCCCCTAGCTTGACATACATCATTTTAAAGGTATTTAAAATCCTAATCCAACGGCGTTTACGAATTTTAAATCCGCCGCCAACTTTTGAATTTAGAAGAAAAACGTCATTAAATTCGGAATATTTAAAAAAAAATTAATAGTTTAAGACAAAAACCTACTTTATTAAGTGCTCAAAGTGCCCTCCGTTGTTAGCTTAACAATAAAATAGTCGACTGTCGATTTTTTTTTCTAACATTTGAATTGTTTTTATCAATAATTTTTCTGAGCGTAATGCTGTTGCAAATTTAGCTCCCCGGTGCCATTTGCGGCTATCAATTTTCCTGGTACGAGGTGATATGGGAACGATAACGCCCAGGTCTAATTTAACGATAAATTTAGGATAAAATGAGCCAGTTTTACTTTCTTGATAACGTTGTTACTTATTCGTATTTAGTGTTCGATTTCTTGACGACTGCAATGAGTTAAAACCGAGTCTGTTGTGAATAAATTTTTAAATTTTGAAAACTTCAATCTCATTTAAATCATTTCAATTTAAAATATTTAATTTAAATAAAACTAACAATCATGGTTTACACTACACAAAAAAGAGTTGAAATAATTGACTTGTATGGTGCTCAGAATAGGTGTGCTCGTAATACCGCACGAAAATTTGAAGAAACTGGCTCAGTATGTAACAAAGCAAATAAGCAACCACGAGTTCTTAACGAAGCTGCACAAATTGAGGTTTTAGGATTTTTGCCGCTGAACCTACGACTTCAGTTCCAAAAGTCCCTGCATTAACGAATATTTCTGTCGGTTCCATACATAAACTTTTAAAACTTTACAAGTTCGTTCCTTATAAATTTACCATTCTCCATGAACTCGGCGAAGATGATTATGATAGAAGGATTCAATTCTGTGAATTAATGACTGCCAGAATTTAAGACGATAGGAATTTAGTAAAGAATATTTGCTTTAGTGATGAATCAACGTTCTTTCTGAATTGTTTTGTTAATAAACACAACTGTAGATATTGGGCTAATCAAAATCCACGAGTGTTTGTAGAGGGTCGTACACAGTTTCCACAAAAAATTAATGTCTGGGCGGGAATTTATGGAAATGAAAACTGAAAAAATGAAATTGTTTATTGAAGAAAATTTAACTGGTGATTTGTATTTACTTTTTTTTTTAAATTATATTGAGCCACTCATAACAGAGTCCTTAGAAAACCAACTTAATGAAGAACGCAATCCACTGCTGGATGAACAAAATTTGCACTATTAACAGGACGGTGCACCACCACACTATGCCTTACGTGTTCGCGGGTGGCTTAATCAAAGATTTTCCGACAAATGGATTGGCAGACAAGGCGCTCTGGAATGGCCCGCCAGATCTCCGGACTTAATACCACTGGACTTCTTCCTTTGGGGTTATTTGAAATCAGTTGTGTACCATAATCCTCCACCAGAGAATATTCAAGTTCTAAAAGATAGGATCACCCAAGCTTTCCGACAAATTACTATAGAAACATATGTTAGACAAGAATTCGTCTATCGACTATTTTATTGTTTAGCTAACAACGGAGGGCACTTTGAGCACTTAATAAAGTAGGTTTTTGTCTTAAACTATTTTTTTTTTAATATTCCGAATTTGATGACGTTTTCTTCTTCTAAATTCAAAAGTTGGTGGTGGATTTACATTTCGTAAACGCCGATGGATTAGGATTTTAAATAGCTTTAAAATGATGTATCGCAAGCTATGGGGTGTCATTTAAAATTATAAAGTTGGGGTGACTGGGGCTTAGGGGTGAAAAGTAAAATTCCAAAAATACTGTTTTTGAACGTGCCCCCCGAAATCCGAATTGACCTGTTTTTTTTTTAACCAGATTTCCTTGATAAAGAACTTATTAAGGGTGGCTAGTTTTGAAATAAAAGCACTGTATAATTGTTACACAACAACACGTTGAGTTTAATGAGGATAACACAGACAGTCGTTAATTTTAAAAGCAACATCGCTTATGTTTAAATATTGTTGGTATCAATATTACATTGCTGTAGGCATATTTTGTGGGCCCTTTATTTAAGGTGACTTAGTTATTTTGTTACATCAGGCAATTGTTTATAATAGTAGTGCCTATTAATGGGTTAATCTTTTCATTTTCTATTTTAGGCAGCAGAGTCTGACAATTTACCACAAGAAGTAGAAAATGAAAGTGAATCAGAAAGCAGTTGCCGTCTTCATATATTGAGGTTACAGTTACTTGAAAGACTAATTGAATATCTCCCAAAACTCAGAAATGTGGATGGTGTAAGAGCAATACCTTTCTTGCAAGTACGTTATTATTGTTTTGTTTTTTTTTAACCGTTTTAAACAGCTGTTTTATATTTTTCTTGTATAACTTAAAATGTTTTTCTCATAGGTTGTTTTGCAACTCACAACCGATTTAGATGGTCACTCTGAACGTGATAGGGCTTGTTTGAATGCACTGTTAGAGGCTATAACCCAAGAACTGCAGTTAGACAAGAGTACTGCTGATGATATATGTGCAAGAACAAAACAGAAGGAAGTGCAGCTTGTTCTAATGAGGTTACTTAGTAAGTATTTAATCTTTATTTTTGGTGTAAAATTTCATTCTACTTCGTTGAGGAATGACTGACTTCATTTTTTGACACTTC
The DNA here is from genome assembly GCA_964006375.1 of Tillus elongatus. NCBI lineage: Eukaryota > Metazoa > Arthropoda > Insecta > Coleoptera > Cleridae > Tillus > Tillus elongatus. The sequence continues at coordinate 222,575,233 of OZ023262.1, read as the reverse complement.
CTGCTGTTGGAATTACCATACATTTACAATTATCACAAAGTATTCAGCCTGTGTTGTATCTTGTTATATTTAAACAATATTGCGTGTTACAATATTGTTTAAATTAGTATTCAAAATTTTTGTTTAAATAAATTGAGTTTTTTATAAGATAAAACAAGATACAACACAGCTTGAATACTTTGTGTGTGTTGTTTTTTTTTGTCCCGCAGGGCTCGTCCGCAGCCTTGCCGCGAAACGGTTGTGTACACCGTTAACGTCCGGAACTTCCGTTCTGTAAGCGGTTCGAGTGCGTTGAGCACGCGACATATGAGATGTTTTCACGTTTAAATGTCATCGGCGACACACGTTAATGATCCTTCCGCAGGTTCACCTACGGAAACCTTGTTACGACTTTTACTTCCTCTAAATGATCAAGTTTGCTCATCTTCCCAGCAACATCGACGACGCCGAAACGTCACCGCGCACCTGTCCGAAGACCTCACTAAATCATTCAATCGGTAGTAGCGACGGGCGGTGTGTACAAACGGCAGGGACGTAATCAACGCGAGCTTATGACTCGTGCTTACTGGGAATTCCTCGTTCATAGGGAACAATTGCAATTGTTCTTCTGACGTGTTCCATGTTTCTTCTGGTGTCCCACAAGGATCTGCACTATTAATAATTTGGATTTTGTGTTTTCTGTTCCTCATTTATTGTATGCTCATGATCTAAAAAATTTTCTAATATCAATTCTCTTGTCAACTGTCAGGCCATACAGCACAACCTTGATAGGATTTCGGAATGGTGTGAAATAAATAAGTTACCTCTAAATCTTTCTAAACGTAGTGTTTTTTCTTTTCCCAATAAACATCACTTGCAGGTTTTCACTTATAAGGTGAATGGTGAAAATCTTATTCGTGTGTCTAATATTACTGACTTTGGTTTGATCATGGATTCACACTTAAAATTTAATTTTCATCTGAACACTATCCTTAGAACTTCTATGAAAAGCGTAGGATTTGTTGTTAGAAGCGCTGGGAATTTTTCATCTACTGAAACTCTTATCTGTCTATATAATGCTTTTGTCCGTTCTCGTGTTGAATATGCCAACTTGTGCTGGATGCCCTTCTACTCCTGCCACATTACGCTCCTAGAATCTGTCCAGCATAGGTTTCTGAAGTACTTGTCTCATTTTGTTGACAAAATTTATCCTCAAAGAGGCATATCTTACAATTTATTACTCACTAGATTCGGTTTTATGTCGTTTGCTGACAGGAGAACTCTTTCAGGTCAGTGTTTTTTATTTAAGCTTATTCATGGAATTATTGATGCACCTGAACTTTTCTCCCAGCTGCCTTTTCGCCCTCCTCTCCACGGCTGTCAGACTTGTTCTACTCATACTTTTTTACTTCTGATTTCCAGAAGTAATCTGCTTTTGAAATCAGGCTTGTATTCTATGTGTGCAGAATATAATTTTTTCAGTACTGACATATTTAGTCATGCTAATGTTCGGACCTTTTCCGCAGCCTCTAGGGAATCCCTGCTTCGCCGGGACACCACATCTTAGTTATTTTTTGTATTTTGTATTTTTTTTAAGTTTTAATCTATAGTTTTTAATCTCTCTTAGTTTATTAGTTCTTATATAAATCCATGTAAGTGGGCTCCTGTCTGTTTGGGTTGTTTAATTAAATAAATAAATATTGTATCACGACTTCTTTTATTTGTAGGTGTATTTATGTCCAGATGTAAAACTTCTACAACAACAAGCACTGCACCATCGAAATCCTCAACAGACAATTGTACATTTGTGTCTAGAACTACAGCTACATTTTTACACAAGGCAGGTATAATTAAACATTGCAACAAGCTTCTGGAACTGCTTCTGGACTACTGGAAAAATTCTGGCCAAGAAGAAAATGCAACTGGTGTTGGTGGGAATTTATTAAAAGAACACCTTCCACATCCACCACCAGATATGACTCCATTCTTTTTAAAACAGTTTGTAAAAGGTATGAATTAGATATATTATTTAAAAGTTTTTTTATAAACATGAATATTTACTTTTAGAACATGCCATCGATGTCTTCCATACATATCCTCAACTGTTAACCGAAATGGCCTTAAGGCTCCCTTATCAGGTACATAAACATTCAGAAATCGCAGAACCGATCAGTTCAGCATTTGACGGTTCATGGTTTACTTATTTATGCGAGTACATGATGACATCACAGACTCCATTCGTAAGAAGACAAGTGCGCAAATTGCTGCTGTTTATTTGTGGGAGTAAAGAAAAGTATCGCCAATTGAGGGATATGCATGCATTGAATGCTCATGTAGAGGTGAGTTGTTTTTATTGAACATAATTTGTAAATGTGCCTTAAATCCATTGTAATGTGTATTTAAAATGTATGTTTTATTACCAGGGAATCAAGGAGTGCTGTATAAAAGGTGGTTATTTAGATTTCATTGATATTGAAGTGGTGCAACACACACTCCCTTTACCTTACGATTCTCTGGTCGAATTAGTTGAACATTTAAAGGCATGTCTAGAAATCGCAACAAGTAGAACAGGAAATTGGCAGAGATACTGTGTCAGTCATAAAGACGTCATACCCTTCCTTTTACAGATTAGCTTTTTGTTGGACGAAGGTAAGAATAACGTTATATTTTGTGTTTTCTTTTGAAAAAAAATTATATCTCCGGAATTAACAAAGAGAGGGCAACCAAATTTGGTACGCAGGTTAATATCCTTATATGTAAGTTACCTACCAAAATTTAGCTATGTAGGTCAAAAGACAAAAAAGTTATAGGCATTTAAAGAAAAATAAATTGAGGTTTTCTTCAAAACGTCAAAGTGGCGATTTAAAATGTCAAAATTGGCAACATTTAGGCAAATAACTTAAATCTAATACGGGCTATAGAAATAAAGTGACTCAACAAGGATGTTTTACAAACCCTAAAGTCTTAGTTTCAACCGTCATTGTCCTTCATTTTACTAAAATATTTGCAGAAAATTCATTTCAAATAGGCCCTTTCTCTGATGCTTGGCAGTAGCCTTAGCTATAGACTCGTTTAATGGTATATAATTTTTGTCGAATTTTCGTAAAAAATCAATAAAGCTCAATATATCCGTTATTATATAAGATATGAAGAAAATTGGTATATATTAATTATAGGGTGTCTTGAGCTACATCTTAAAATAATATTTCTACAATCACAGGATGGCCCAAAAGTCGTTGGTGATACAAATTTCCTTTTTTTTTTAATCAAACACGCCTTATGTTATTGCATTTTTGCATTTTCCATCGAAATATAATGCATGTTTGTACGAAAAGAAAGTCTGGACGCAGCAAGTGCGTTATGGTAGCGAATTTTGATCAAATGTTTCATATTTGAACAGATCAATTTGCTATTAACCTATAAGGTTGACTAAGAAACGTGTTTTTTCGGGAACATTTTAAGTTAACTTTTGGAAATTTTTGTACATTTTCACACAATAAAGTTATTTTAATGGAACATGGCACATTGTTTTTACTATATAGGTTATATTGGTAACCAAATTTGATGCCTGCTTTCTTAAAAAACACACATATTTGTTATTAAAAAGATTTTTATGAAAATTTACTACCATAACGCACTTGCTGCGTCCAGATTTTATATTCTTTAAACCTTGTTTTAATGTAAGTAAATGTTACTTTCTTAATCGCAAAAATTCAGCTGCTTTAGGCAATACATTTTTAAGCGCTTACATGGGTGATCAGCAACGCCATGTTTAATTATTTTTTATACAGAGCCTTATGGGAGAAACAGGGAAATCAAAGCATTTCTGTGTTGATCGATGCATCAGTGAGAAAAAATGGATAGGGATCACAAGTAATAATGATGAAGAATTAACTCATGTGATATTTCATTGTCTAAGTGTCTTTTAATTAGGAAATGTAAATTAAAATCTTGTTCTCGATTCCTGCAAAATATCAAACTGGCTGAAATATCAATCGTCATATTAGTTTGGGAGTTTACATCACCTGAAAAGTAATTAGTAATAAGAGGATTCCTGACAGAATTCTTGCAAATTGCATGGAGAAATCTATGCAATTGTGAATATTTCAAAGAATAATGACAGGAGCACTGTTTGAAGGTTTGTTGTGATAGTTTTTAAGCTTAGAATCATTGATCAGTGTTCCATAGATGGATCAGTTCATTTGATTGATTACCTGCTCAAAATTTAAATCCTATTCAATTACAGCAGAAGCTCTATTATCCGGATCGCTGCTTTTTCCTGAACCAAACAGATGTTTAATTTCACTGCTTTATCCGGAACCGACAGTTTATTAGCTCTGTTTTATTTGGAAATAAAAAAAAAAGTTCCTGATTTATAACCTGCAGTGCACTTGTACGATGCAAGTGTACATAAACAAACTCACGATCAAGTTACGAATACGTACATTCCACTAATATAATTATTATTTCTGAATTGGCACAATTTCTTTGCAGGCTGTAGATCAGCCAACTAATCGCCCTGCAGGCAATATGAGCCGCCTTTAACAGGGTACCCAACGACCTGGAAAAGCGGGAAAAATCAGCGAATTAGAAATACCCACTAAAATATCAGGGAAATTCATAATTTTCCTCAAATGCCATGAAAATTATTCAGTAGACCTGGAAATTATATATTTGTACAATTCCGTCACTAGCAGATTCGTTGTTATTTTGATTTCATATATATTTTATGAATTTCTTTCACGTAAATATTTGTCTACTAAGGCTGTCGTTTGGTATATTAATTGAAACCGCCAATAAACGCAGCGAATGTCACATGCGCTGATATACCTAACTATAGCGTCTTCTTCATCTCAAACAAAAAATATATGTGGGAAAATGTATCTCTCTTATAGCTAATCTCAAATTCGGCTCTAATTTGCAAAAGTTACAGGATAGGCTACTAGAAAACCACCACCATCATAATGTTGTTACTGAAATAGGTGTTGGGAGGCTAGGATATACAAGGAAAATAATTCTGTGATTGCTAAATGGCTCCGTCGTCTTAATGTGTCCCATCTACTTTCAAAAATATGCACGAGTGAAATCTCCTGAAATTACGCTGTCGACTCAATGAGACCGATAACGAGTTTAAAGCGCCGCTACCGAGTTAAAGAGGCCGCAACTTCGCTACCTTTGGCAACATTCAATGCCTGTAATGTGAAATTTCGAAGTATTTTTGAGCAGCGAAATTCGAACTATTTTGAAGAATTACATATTTCGAACTTCGAACTACTTCAACATCGTTTGCGCGAACATATTTTCGAACTGAAGGTTCTATCAACCGTTCTATCGAACCGAAGGTTCGGTTCGAGTTTGGGTTCGGTTCGGAATTTCAAAGCTTCGCACACCTCTAATTTTTTCCAACCTTACCTCATGTTAGGATTGACGTCTAGTTCTGTGTGTATCTTAGCACAGTTACGAACCTGTTAGAGTAAATTTTTTAAGTTAACAGCTAACAGCATCAATCACATAATTAATCTTGATAGTTTCTGTACAGTCTGTAATATGAATAAACCAGAGTCTTTGGGGCACATCATGTTTGAGTGTCCGGTCTACGAGCCAGTCCGAAATTCGACAGTAAAAATCTTGAAAGGTTGTGATGGCCTGACCCTTGTCGAGTTTGGATAAGCACGGACTGAGGACGCTCTGCACATATATTGCTAATGTGTGTAAGATTTGTTTCTTTATTATGTAGGGGTGAGGGCGGCATCTGCTCTTTTCTTATGTGTAGAAAGTATTTTTTTAAATGACATTTGCATTACCACGAACACGAATTTTTTTTCTTTCTGTTGTTAATTTTTAAGTTTATAGAAATGGGCTTAAAAATGAAAACTTTTGTAATTCCAGAATAATTAGTTAGGTTAGATCATCCCAACTCTTGTAATAAGTTCTATCTTCTACAAATAAATTTTGATTTGATTTGATATGATCTCAAACATGTCTCATTCGTTCACGTCACTTGAATGTTCTTCCTTGAATGCATAAAATGCAAAATGCGTTCTAGTTATTGGTGGGCGTAGAGCTGCGCTGTGAATGTGTTTATTTGATTTTACCCTTTATGACCATGTAACATAGTGTTAAACCTAGAGTGAAAATATTGGGCAGTTTTATATGGGTATTTATATTGTTCAGCAATTATGTATAAACTAATTTTTTTATTCCCGCGCCTATTCATATAAGAATAGGGATTATTTCATTTTTACCTTCCTGGTAATTTTATATGCCAGCCAATCATGTGCGAGCATTCATCCCCACCGTGCAACGCACAAGTCTGCACAACCGGTAGCTTGTTGCTCAAGAAGCACCGTTGATTCAAAAATTCATTCGATTTTGTTTCCGCATCATAGTCAGATGCACACTATTACACGCTTAAGTTTAACCGCAATCTGCAATTACTTCTGCGAGTTTAATTACATGTGTGTTACCTAAAATCCATCCACTATGGGCCTCACTATTCACGTTACTGCAGTGTCAATCATCTGTTACTTCCTGTTGCTGCCTGTCATTTACCACCCACGTCGTCTGCCTGTTGCTGTCTTCATATTCGTGTCTGCCAAGTTCGACAATCTGGCCGGATCTGATACTCATTGTAGAAGCTATTGTATAGAAAAGATATATATGTTAACGCAGAAAACTTGAGATGTGAGAAAATTCTCACTTATCAGACATTGTTTTTGCAAGCATGCCGTATCTTCAATGGAAACCAATCAAGCGTCAATCCGTGTTATGCAGTCTGTGCAGTAGAGTTTTAAAGTCAGCTAGAGAGGGTGCTGGTTTAATAGGAACTACCATTTGGTTTTTCCATGCAATATTGAAACCGCTTAAGAAAAATCTTACATATGTAGGGCTTTTCTTTATCAGGATAGCAAATTGATTACTTAAATAAAACACTTTTCTAAAAAACATAATCTAAACCACGTTTTATTAACCACCGTCACTTACAATCGCCATAATAATAATGATCATTCTACCTTCCTGTTGAACATGTGACTTGTCAACATATGACATTCGCGGTAAATTCAAATTCAAATTTTGGCGCCTACAACTCGGCCTTCCTGACCAGATGATTGTCCCAATCATCGATCATCACTTCACAACACAGTAACGTTCATCATATGACACTCTCATAATATGTGCTAAGTTATCATCAATTAATATCAAAAGTCACAAGGCAGGTAAGTACACCTATCATCATAAAGAATGAGTACATAATTCATCCTGGTACATATGTAAATCAAAATCTTTAACTGATTTCACAAAAGGTATTACATAAGTTTAACAAAAATGGGTCATAAGCTCAAGTCAAAAAGTTTAACGATTGCATAATCATAACGTAACATAATATTTTAAGAATACATATGCCATTACTAAAAGATTTTCAAAAATACACAAACAATCATAACAATTAATAATCTTAAGTTAACATGTTTCAAAAGTTCATAAATCATAATCATACATAAGTTTTCTCAAAAATACATAAATCATAAGCATAAGTTTGATTTAACATAAGCCATAAGTTACCAACAGAATTCATAAAAATACAAAATTTCCAAAAGTATAAGTGCAGATGTCAATAATCATAATCCGTAATAAAGTAAAATCTTTCTAGTTACTTTCATAAAATTTCATACGAGATGCTTCAATCACTCCATCAAAAGGGATTTGAGTGCTTTGGAATCCTATGATATCATTCACAACATATCTGTCATTCGGTAAGACTTTCTTTATTTCATAAGGGCCTCTATATTTTGGTATAAGTTTCTTGTTCACACCGGGAGTTACATCAGTATTAAAAATCATTACATATTGACCTATTTCATATTTAACAGGACTTTTGTGTTTTTTATCAAACAAGTTTTTATTTTCAGTTTGAGACTTAATAATGTTTTCAGAAGCTCGCTGTCTCAACTCCTGTAAGCTTTCAAAATGATCTTCACTTTCTTCCTGATCTAACAAATATTTTCTTAGATTATCATGAACTTTACCAACTTGATCCCTGCCAAAAAGTAACTTTGCAGGAGTGGTGTCTATAGACCTATTGAGTGTATTGTTAAAAGCAAATTCTACACCATCTAGTAGTTTGTCCCATTCATTTAAATTATTATTCGAAACTTTCGCCAACATAGGGGTCAATGACCTATTAATTCGTTCAATCTGACCATTTGCACGTGGTGTTGCAGTAGCTATTAAAATATGTTTAATTTCATGACCCTGAACGAATTCTGCAAACAAATTTGAAGTATAACAAGATCCTCTATCTGAAACAATTACTTCAGGCACACTATAGTTACGAAAATATGAATCTAAAGATTTTATTACTTCTGAAGTGTTTGTCGTTTTACAAGCATAAAATCGAACAAATTTACTAAACCCATCTATTACTTCAAAGATATACTTAAAACTATTTTTAGTTTTCGGTATTGGTCCATAATGATCAATGTGTATAGTAACAAAAGGTTTGTTTCCTTTCGGAACACTATGCAATACGCCTTCCACTCTTCCTGACTTTGGTGAGTATTGTATACATTTTAAACAATTTGAAATATATTTTTTCACCTTCGATTTCAGATTAGGAAACCAGTATGTACGTAATATAAGCTCTGATGTTTTGCCAACGCCAAAGTGACCCATATCATCATGATAAGTATGCATAACTGAATTTTCCATTTCTTTAGGAACAAAAAAGAGTGCTGTATCACCCTGTTTCCTAAAAACCAAGCCATTACGTAGTTCGTACTTCTGATCCTGTCCATTTTCTAAACGAGCTCGAATACTACTAATTAACTGATCACTATTTTGTTTGATTGCTAAGTTCCTTTCCACTGTATTACCTTCCAAGATCAAAATAGAATTAACTCTGCTAAGTGCATCCACATGATTCATACGTGTGTTTGGTCTATGCTCAATAGTGTAAGAATAGTTTTGTAATTCTAAAGCCCACCTCAAAATTCTGGTATTAATTTCTTTTTTCTGTAGTGCTAATTTCACACTATTACAGTCCGTAATAATCTTAAAATCAATTCCATGCAAATAGACTCTAAATCTTTTCAAGGAATACACAATTGCTAACATTTCCAGTTCATAACTATGATATCTTGACTCAGCATCGGTAGTTCTCTTGCTGAAAAAGAATACAGGGTGAAACTTATTATCATCCTGCCTTTGCATCAAGATTGATCCATACCCAAAACTCGAAGCGTCACAATGTAACTGTGTTTCAGCTTTCGGGTTATATACTGCCAAAACAGGGTTGTTCGTTAAACTTTCCTTAAGTTTTTCAAAAGCTATTAACTGTTCTTCCCCAAAACAAAATGTTGCATTTTTCTTAAGTAGATCAGTAAGAGGTTTTGCAATGAATGCATAATTAAAGATAAATCTTCTAAAATATGAAGTCAAGCCGAGGAAACTATGTACTGCTTTAAAGTTGTTTGGCACGGGAAAATCTGTAACAGCCTTAATATTCTCTGGGTTTGGTTTTATCTCATTATTACCCACACTGTACCCCAAAAATATCGTTTCCTTATACAAGAAACTACATTTTTCAAGCTTAAGACTGAGTAAATTATCATTCAAAATTTTAAAGACTTCGGCTAATATTAAAATGTTTTCCTCAATGGTTTCAGTAGCGACTAGAATATCGTCAATGAAAATTATTACCTTATTTTGATTTAAAAGAGATCTAAAAATCTGATTAATATATCTTGAAAAAACAGCTGGTCCATTTTTTAATCCATAAGGGAGCTTGGTGAACTCATACTGTCTATCTGGTGTAACAAATGAAGTAAATTTCATGGAATCTTCGTGTAAACGAATATGGTGAAATGCATTTTTAAGATCAAGCCTGGAAAAGTAATATTTATTTTTTAACTTTAATAATTCATCATCAATTAATGGCAGGGGAAAGTTATCTCGTGGACACAATTTATTTAACTCCCTGTAATCAACGCAAAGACGTATTCCCGAAGGTTTCTTCTTAACTAAAACAATTGGTGAACTATAAACTGAAGTGCTTTCTTTTATAATTTTCCTTTCCAATAAATCATCAATAATTTTACCCACTTCAGATTTCTCCCAAAACGAAAGTCTTCTAGGTTTAAAGAAAAAGGGACTATGATCCGACTTAGTTACAATATTCATTTCAAAATCTGTTGCAGGTACTTGTGGCTTAATGTTATTGACATAATTTTCTAAATAAACATTTTCTAACTGAATTTTATAATGATGAGGAATATCAGAATTAATGTCTAAGGCAGAGCTTTGATTTTTATCATCCTCAGTACTAATTAAGAATATGTCATTACTATCACTCTCAATTAAATTTTCAACAACTTTCTCTATAGTTAGACTGTTGCCAAAAGTAATTTTAAATTTTGGATTTGAAATAAAGTCTCTGCCTAAGAGACAGTCATATTTAATAGTGTCTTTAGGTACAACATAAAACAAAACTTCTACGTCAACATCACAAACTTGAAAATTCCCAGTAAAAGTACTTGATATGCAAAGTTTTGATTTGTTAACGCCTTCATAACACTCACCTGCGGTGTACGGTTTTCTTAATCTTGGTGGGACCAGTGACTCGGTGATAAGCGAAATTGGACTTCCAGTATCTAAAATGGGTCTTAAGCTGATGAAGTCTTCTTCTATTTTCAAATCTACATCTATCTGATAAGACGGAACTGGTTGCTGTACAGGCATGTTTACTACCACATTAGTTGTGCTATCTGGCTCACGCTGTCTTCGCCTGGCATCCGTTAACTGTGGGCAACTCCTTCTTTGATGATCCATGGAACCACAATTAAAACAAGAGCCACGTTCCCGTCTTGGATGAGGACAATTACTGGCATAATGATCCACACCATAACAATTAAAACATCGGCTACGAAAAGGTGGCTGATTCCTCTGCTGCTGACTGGTCTGTTGTATAACGGGCTCCACTCTTTGACCTCTGTTTGGGTTACTTGATATAAAACTGCTGGCGACTGGATTCTGACTTATATTTCTTGTTAAATGCGTTCTTTCTACCTGGCTAAGAGAATTCATTACTTGCAATAAATGATTCAGACTCCTAAACTCTTTCATTTTACACTGACTCTGAAGAACAGGGTTGTCCATTGCTTCAATCAGATGCATAATCATTTCCTCTTCACTTAACCCAAGCTTGTTGCCAAGTATCACTTTTTCATGGTAATAATCACAAAATGGCTCACCTTTCTTCCATCTTGCTTCAAGTTTCCTCATTAGTGTTAATTTACTTTCCCTCGTAGCAAAAGCTTCCACTAGTTTAGCACGTAAATACCCATACGTTGCAGCTGCGAAATCATTTCTTGAATAGTACCATGCTAGTGCTTTACCCTTCAAATGTGAAACTACCTGAAACAACATTGTTTCATCAGACAATCGATAGGAAACTTTGAGCAGGTCTGCTCTCTGAAACCAAGTCTCGACATCATCATTTTCTCCATAATAATCTGGTAATAACGGTCCAACATCTGTAGGTCTCTGAACGGATACAGGGGCTACTGGAGGAGGGGTTAATTGCTGGGTGGCATGTATCGCTCTAATGGCTGCTTGGACAGCTACATGAATGATATCTTCCAAATTATGGCCAGTGTTTGAGTTCTGACCACCTACTTCTTCCTGCTCGTCGAGCGGGTGCTCCATCAGCTCGTCGACGCCGGCCACGTTGATAGACTCTTCACTCATTTTCAACAATTACAAATCTTCAACAAACACCGAGATTACAATAAGTTCTTCGTTCAATCCCACTTCTGAAACTTTGTAGGGCTTTTCTTTATCAGGATAGCAAATTGATTACTTAAATAAAACACTTTTCTAAAAAACATAATCTAAACCACGTTTTATTAACCACCGTCACTTACAATCGCCATAATAATAATGATCATTCTACCTTCCTGTTGAACATGTGACTTGTCAACATATGACATTCGCGGTAAATTCAAATTCAAATTTTGGCGCCTACACATATGCGAGTTCTGCAGGCCAAGACATTTATGTTACTTAGGCATAAACAATTGTTAACTCTCAAATAACATGCGCTTTAATTTCGTGCAATATTTACCATAATTCAAACTCAATTTTTATAGAATTTTGTTGTTATAATTGTAAATCATTTTGAGAAGACAGGAAATCGACAGGTTCTGTTAACAAATTTAATACATTTTGTTTATCTTTTATGTCTAAAATTGAAGTTACTTGTAGGTGTTGCTCCAACTATCCTTCAGTTACTACAGTGTGCAATTGTGGTGAATTCAGGAAACACCAAAAGAGCAGAAACATCTAAACAAACAGCAAGAAAAGACAGAGAAAAATCTGATGATTCCGCAGCCGAAGCTCTCTTTGAAGAAAGTAGTTGCATCGCTTTGGTTGCTCAAATAAACAAGCACGTTCGTAGACAAGTTTTTGCGAAATTTATTAAAACATTTATGCTCGAAACGAACACTACTAGCATCAGGTGGCAGGCACATGCCCTTATATTGTCTGTGTATAAGTAAGTACATACATTTTAAACATCTTGGTTTTATTTGATATCATATAAGCATATTTTTTTTTGTTCCACATCTTGTCTATATTCTACTTTTTGATGTTTGTCTTTAGGAATTCCCCTCAAGAAGAACAGTACAGTTTGTTGCAGCTGCTATGGCTGCTCTGGCCTCTTCTACCAGCATATGGAAGAAAAGCAGCTCAATTTGTCGATTTGTTGGGGTATTTCTCTCTTCGATATATTTTGAGCAACTCCAATGTCCCACAACTTACCGATTATATTGAAAAAGCTGTTGCTGTCTTAAGGACACAAAATGAACTTTTAGCTCATCATCCCAATGCTAATCTATATGCTCATATGAGCCAGTTTGTTGATTTAGATGGTTATTATTTAGAATCCGATCCATGTCTTGTATGCAATAATCCCGAAGTGGCCTTCTCAACAATAAAACTAAGCTCAATTAAGGTTGATTCGAAATTCACCACAACAACTCAGATTGTGAAATTATTAAGCAGCCATACGATTAGTAAAATCACTGTGCGCATTGGAGATCTGAAACGTACAAAGATGGTACGCACCATCAACATATATTACAACAATAGAAGCGTGCAAGCTGTGGTAGAATTAAAGAATAAGCCCGCCCTATGGCACAAGGCCAAGAAAGTAGTTCTTCAGTCAGGACAATCAGAAGTAAAGATTGAGTTCCCGTTACCAATTGTGGCTTGTAATTTAATGGTAGAGTATGCAGATTTTTATGAGAATATTCAGGCTTCAAGTGAAACGCTGCAGTGCCCTAGATGTAGTGCTGCCGTACCTGCCAATCCGGGTGTTTGTGCTAACTGTGGCGAGAATGTTTTCCAGTGTCACAAGTGCCGGTAAGTCTTTATTTGATGTGTTTGTTTTACTTAATTCAATATGCTTTTATTATTTCAGTGCAATAAACTATGATGAGAAGGATCCTTTCTTGTGTCATGCCTGTGGTTTCTGCAAATATGCTAAATTTGATTTTACGTTATTAGCCAAACCTTGTTGTGCAGTTGAACCAATTGAAAATGATGACGATCGTAAGAAAACTGTGTCAAGTATTAATTCACTGCTGGAAAAAGCAGATCGAAATTATAAACAACTTATTGGTAATAAACCTGCCTTGGAGGTAAGTAGCTAAATTTAAATATTATTTACAGTTTAATCCTATCTATTAACAAATTAATAAGTTTAAGGGGGGGTGATTTATGATAGCCTGCAAAGTATATAGTTGATGCCTTCGCCTCACATTTGAGCGCATTATACCTACTCTATTTCCGGCTCAAATTTTGAATCTGCTAATGATGCTCTTTGGCAGCATCTTTCTGGTGTACGAGTAAGTGATGAACAAGAGGTTTTAAACTCTCTAAGAAGATTAAAACGCTAACTAATTATTCTTAGTGCTCCAACTTTCAATTTTAGAGCAGCTAATTTCCGTGGGCTTTATGAAGCAATTCAGAGTATCGATTGGAGCTGTTTATATGCTTTTTCTAATGTTGATGAAGTATTATCTGTTTTTTACCGTGCTGTCTGGGATATCTTTGTTCTCAAGAAAAAATCCCAGTTGGAAAGGAACATTGCTTCAGACTGATTATGAAGCTTACTCGCTTTGCACATTGGACTTTAAGAGATGTCTGAATACTTATAGACAGCACATATAAAGGACAGAGATAAACATCAAGAATGATCCTAAGACTTTTTGGTCATTTCTGCAATCAAAACGAAATGGCTTGAGAATACCGGGCCACATGACTTATAATGGTACTACTCTAAGATCCCAGGAGAAAATAATGAATGCTTTTGCAGATTTCTTCTCTGACAGTTGTTCTGTCAGTGATTATCCCATCCAGATAAATTCGGCTCCTAATGTAAATACTAACGTGCTTCATATTCCGAATCTGGATACTTCTGATATTAAGCTAGTAATTAAGAAAAAACCTCAAATAATTCAAGGCCCTGATAATATCCCAAGCTTCTTAATCAAAGACTGTATAAAATGCCTTTGTGGAACCCCTTTGTTTTATATTTAACTTAGCTTTAAAAACCCAAACATTTCCTCAACTCTGGAAAATGTCTCAGGACAGTCCTATTCATAAGAAAGAAGATTACACTCTTATTGAAAATTAGAGGCAGGTCGTAATAATGTCGAATTTCCCTAGAGTTTTTGTATATTCTCTTGAAAGGTATTTATCATCACATGTATATCCATTTATGTCTCGCTGATCAGCACAGGTTTCTAAAAAATCGCTCACACTTACTAGCCTCTGTACCTTTATTCTGTATACAAGACTTGACAAGAACATTCAAGTTGATCCTGTATATTTCGACATTAGCAAGGCTTTTGATTCCATTCCGCATACACTAGTTTTGAATAAACTGAATAACTTTGGCCTCTCTGATTCTTTGTTGGCTTTCTTTTAATCTTACCTTTCTGAGAGGATACACTATGTCTCCTCCTATGGCGGGTCTCATTCTCAGGGGTTTGATATATTATCTGGGGTGCCTCAAGGCTCCTAGGCCCTGTCCTTTTCAATATATTCATCAATGATCTTAACACCATAATCTCTGTTCCAAAACTATTCTATGCTGATGATTTAAAAATATATCTTTCTGTAAATTCCAATGGTTGTCAACTTCTCTATAAGAACATTAATCTTATTAACACCTAGTGTCTTAATAATGGCCTATCACTCAATATCTCCAACTGTAAAGTCATGTCTCTTACTAATGAATCCGTACCATTTGAGTTTAGCTACCCTGTAAATAATATCACTATTGTTCGTGTCTCAACTATTCTAGACTTGGGAGTAACCTTTGATTCTCAGCTTAGGTTCAGTCAGCACCTAAGTAATATTTATCGTTATCGGTGAAATGCCTGGGTTTTGTAATCCGAAACAGCAAATTATTTTTTGATAATGCTACTTTAACGATCTTTTATAACTTTTTTCTCCGTTCAAGATTAGATAATGCTAGTCTATTGTTGCCTAAAAGTTTGTTCATCCGCTACTAAATTATCTAATTTTCTTTGTGTTGCTACTCCACAACACCACGCTAAGCCGTCTCCTATAAAATCGAGAGATCTTTTCCTTCTATTTTCAAATAGATCAAAAGATGTCGGATTTATTGTACTGTCTAATAATTTTAATTGTTCCCTAAACTGATTTTCTAACTCCTTTAGAGTAATACCCATTTTGCAAGTAACACTCGTTCTATTACATGGATCGCTAGTGGTGGCATGACCTTTGAAATCCTCCCAAACAGTACGATAAGTTAATGGTATCGTGGCTTCATACGCTATTGTATCTGGTAAAGTTTTCCAGTAAGCTCCGGAGGTGACCTTGACCGGCATTGCTGCGCTGCGTTGGCTAGCAAAGGCGGTAATGATAATCAATCTGTAACAACAGACATGTCGCAATTCTAGCCTGGTTGCTTCTTAAATGGTTTTAAATTTCTAGATAGGTGAATGTTAAATGAGGATAAAATATTACTCTGACCTCTTTACAACAACAAAAAATAAAAGAAAAGAAAGTGTTTATACATTAGTAATAGCTTCATGCAAAAATTAATTGCTGGTGTGTGTGTACCCGTAAAATTGATTTATATCACATGTTATATACTACTAGGAGCTAATCATCTGACGCAACGTTAAGCATTTGTTCAAGTTCATTGTCACCGTGGGGATTTCCTTCCGTGTTATCCTTATCTTTTAGCAGTTGTTGTGCGAGCACTTCATCTGACCAAGGCGCATGATACGGTAATATTCGACCGACATGTATAACATCATCAAAAGGCTTTCGACGCGTGCCCATTCTTACAACATAATTTACATCATTCCTTTTGTCTATAATTTTATATGGCCCGTGCCATCTTAACAACAACTTCTCGCTAAGGCCTACCTTGCGACGAGGAACAAAAACTTTTACTTGGTCACCTATATTAAAAGTGAGTTCGCGATGTCGAGAGTCGTATCGCGTCTTGTCTCGGGTTTGTTTTGCGGTTATATTATTTACTGCTTCTTGTCGCATTTCTTTCGTTTTTTCTAAATATTCTCTAACATCAAAGCCAGTTTTACTCATTAAATTCGCTTCCGTAGGTAGCACAGCTTCTCGACCATAAACTAACATAAAGGGTGAAAATTTAGTTGTGTCCTGTTTGCAAATATTATATGCGAAAACTAAGTGCTGAATATACATACACCAATCTGTTTGTTTCGTATTTGTATATAGACTTAACATGTCAGCTAATGTCTTATTAAATCTTTCGGTTAAGCCGTTACACTGAGGGTGATAACTAGTGGTAAATAAAGATGTAGTGCCCATTTCTTTAAGTAGAGCTGTGACTAATTCAGATCGAAAAACTAATCCTCTATCTGACAATAAGTATTTAGGAGCTCCATGCTTTGTTATTATGTAATCAACTAAAAATCGCGCGACGGGTTTGGCCTTGCCATCTGTAATGGCTGCAGCTGTGGCCCATCGTGTTGCGTAATCTGTGGCAACAACTATAAATGTTTTCCCTGAAAGCGATTTTCTAAAAGGTCCTAATAGATCAATACCCATTTTTTCGAATGGTTGAGATACACGTATGGGTTGTAATAACCCGGCGGGTTTTAAAGTTTGTTGGCCTTTTCGTGCTTGACAATCGGGACAACCTTTTATATATTTTTCAACATCGCGTTGCATTCCATCCCAATAAAATCTATCTTTTAATTTTAAATAGGTTTTTGCAAAGCCCAAATGTCCCCCTAACGGTTCATTGTGTTCGCTGTACATTAATTCTCCGCGTAAATTTTTCGGAATGACTAAAAGATTCTCTAAACCGGATGTGGACGTATTAATTTTATAAAGGATTCCTTCATTTATTTTAAAATTTCGACTACGCTTTCTTTGAGCAATAGATAAAGAGGGATCGTCCGGGTTTTCTAATGAGTTAAATATAGTGACTAAAAGAGGATCTTCGCGCTGAAGATTTGCAATATCAACTGTTGTTAATAAATACGTAGGTACGTCTTCGGCTTCAAATGCTTCGTCATCGTTAGCAACATGAACCGGGTGTCTTGATAAGCAATCCGCGTCGCGATTTGTACGACCTGCTTTATGAATAATATTATAGTCATATTCTGACAATTTTATTGCCCACCGTTGTAATCTACCTGATGAACTATTTTTTAGTGTTTTCATATGACAAAGGGCATGGTGATCTGTTACTATGGTAATTTTTCTACCATAAATTAAATGACGTAGATAACTAAGACTGTAAATAACTGCTAATGCCTCTAATTCTGAAATGGTGTAATTTTTTTCTGCTTTACTTAAACTACGGGAAACGTATGCGATAGGATGCCAACCGGTTTCGTGTTTTTGGAGAAGTATTCCGCCTATTCCTAACCCTGAGGCGTCTACTCTAAGCATTAGGTCTTTTTCTGGATCGTAATGTTTTAATATAGGAGCGCTAATTAGCCGTTGCTTTAAATCTTCAAAACATTGTTGCTGCTCAGCTCTCCAGGTATAGTCGGTGTCTTGTTTTGTGATCTCGTATAAAGGACGAGCCACCACAGAAAAATTGTATACGAACTTTCTATAATAATTACAGAGACCTAAAAATGATTGTAGATTTTTTACTGTTTTTGGAATGGGAAAATTTTGTATTGCTTTTAATTTCTCGGGGTCTGGAGACAATCCCTTGGCTGAGACAATATGCCCTAGAATCTTGATTTCATCATAAGCGAAAAAGCATTTTGATGGTTTTAAAGTTAAGTTTGCGGCTTCTAACCGTTGAAAAGCATTCTCTAACCTAATTAAATGAGTGTCAAAATCTAATGAAAATATAATGATATCGTCCAAATAAATCAAGACTTCTTTCCATTTTAAACCTTGAAAAACAAAATCAGCTAATTTTGCAAAGAGACTAGGCGCATTTGTTAACCCAAAAGGCATTCTGAGGAAATTGTATAATCCGTCAGGGCATATAAACGCGGTTTTTTCTCTACTTGTTTTTTCTACACCAACTTGCCAATATCCACTGTATAAATCGAGAGTTGAGAAATAACGTGCTCCGTTCAGATATGTTAAAATATCATCAATAACAGGAAGTGGGTATACATCTTTTTTGGTTACAGCATTTAGTTTTCTATAATCGACACAAAAACGGTAAGTATTATCTTTTTTCTTAACTAAAACTACAGGCGATGACCAACTACTGGTCGACGGTTCGATTACACCCGCAGTTAACATTTCGTCAATTTGATCTAAAATAATTTGTCGCTCTTTTTGGGACACCCTGTATGGCTTGCTGTGTACTGGTAAAGCATCACCGGTCTCTATTCTATGCTCAATGACATTCGTGAATCCCATTTCCGATGCGGTTTTCGCGAATAAATGATTATATTTGGTTAAAAGCGACTCGAGTTTATCGCTCTCTTCTGTGGTTAATTTATTACACAAATTATGATTTACATTAATTTCATCATTTTCCGTTATTAAATATAGTGACTCAGTTGGTACAATGTTGTTGGTTACTTTATAGAGATCCCCAATACATGTATTTACATATAAATTACAAGACTGCTTGTTTCTTAATTTACACGACAATGTCTTATCTTTTAGATTGATTTCCTCAAATTCTATGCCGTATTTAGCAAAAAATTTGTCATTTGGAATAAAAATAAAATCATCGAATTTTTCCAAGTGAATGCACTCAAAATTATCATTAACGTACTCTAAAAATACAATATTTACTTGGTGCGAAAAAATAGATTTATTTTCTGAAATGATAACTTTAAAGTCAGATCCAGTCTCTTCGTTTATATCATAATATTGGATGTTGTCGCTAGAAATTCCTTGTACCTTATTTCCTAAATTAAAATTAACCTTAACTAAACTAGTTTCCTCTAACCCTAAGCTTAATGTATTACAATTAAAATCTAAAATCGCGTGTGTGTTTCCCAAGAAGTTTATACCTAAAATAAGGTTTTCTGGTATTTCTCTAACGACAAGAGCCTTAATTTTCGTTCTACGATTGCCAATCTCAAGATGAATGCTAGTTTTTCCTAAAACCTCAATTTTATTTCCACTGGCTGAAATGAGATTTTTATGACCTGAAGGGTATAAATCATAATGATTAACAAACTTTTCTTGAACAATGTTCTCAGCACTACCTGTATCAATGACAGCTTTTACATTAATAATTTCATTTTCATTAATTAGCTTAAGATCGATTATTGGGACAGAGTTGGTTGGAATTTTTATTGGTTCATTTAAAAAGAAATTTTCGGAAAGTAAGAAAAAATATTCCGGAAAAGGAGAGTTTCTGTCAGAATTTAAATTGTGTTCCCCCTCTAAAGAAAAAAGTGGCGTCGCCGGCGCGGGGTTTATTGGTGACGCGTTTGCGAGTTTAAATCCCTTGTGGGAGTGACTGAGCGAGAACGGGGTGGTGTTCTATCATCCATGTTAAATCGCACTCGATCCGACGGTCTGCTAAACGTCTGATTTCTGGGATTTTGATTATTATTATTCTGATGATAATTTCGGTTATAATTATTATTATAATTAGTGTGAGGATTATTACTCGAATTGTTATTTTGCGGATAACGAAATTCTGGTCTAGGATTTCGCGAATTACCGGAAAAATTCCTAAAAGTAGTTGTATTCTGACAGGCCCGTGACATGTGACCGGGTATTCGGTATATTTGACTGAAAATTGTTTTGTTGTGTGAACCTCCTATTTGGCTGAAAATTATTTTGATAATTATGCCGGAAATTGGGTTGAAAAGTAGGCTGAAATGGACGATTCCACCTAGTGTGTGGCCTATTTTGAAAACTAGTTGAGGGTTGTGAGTTTAATTCCCCTATAGTAAAAACAGGTTGCGGTTTATTATGCTTTTCCGATGCCTCTATCAAATCGAGTTTTTCAAATTTTTTCATTAGATCGCAAAGGTTTTTGAGATCATTGTCTTTTTCTCCTAACTGAAGGTATAATTTTTGATATTTAGGTTTTAAACCACGACGTAAGATTCTGGATACTTCACTAATATTAGTTTCATTATTATTTATAAGTTTGTGTAATCTTAGGATTTCTGTATAGAATTCCAAAGGAGTTTCGCGATCTTTTTGTTTTCTAAAATCTAATTTTTCTCTTAGTTCTTCTTTTGCATCATCTTCATTGAATTCAGTTAGAAAGGCGTCTTTGACGTCTTTCCATGTTTTTGTCGCGTTTGCTGGTAAACTTCGAAAATCAGCAAACCATTCTTTCGCTGCACCTTTTAGGTATGCTGCGAAATGTTGCAATTTATTTTTTGCTTCCCAATTGTTTTCAGTCGCAATGGTTTCGTAATCTTTTAAAAATAAAACAACATTGTCTGTTAAAGGTTCGAATGTTGGAGGAGTTTTAAATTTTGGAAGGATAGGGTTTTGAATTCCTGTAAAAGCTTCATTAATTGTTGTATCGGCGGGATTAGCCATAGCGATAATAGTTATATTATTAATTTGAGTTTCGTTACTAAAATTTTGCGTATTAATATCTGGACTTTCGCAATCAAGTTCAGATCGTGTGAGACTGGTTTCGTGCGTGCTTAAAAATGTATTATCCTCTGTGTCTGATTCAGATTTTTCCGCTAAGTCTTGCGGAGCAGGTAAGACTGATTCAGATCTTTCAGCTAAAGTATAATCTTCTGGGTCTGATAGAATTGAGGTGTCTTGAGAACTTTCAAGAGAAGTGCTTTCTAAATTTGGCTTAAAACTACTATAATTTGGTTTGACTTGACCTGACCTTAAAAAATAGTTGTGATCGGACATATAAAATTAATTCTAGAAAATATAATTTGTGCTAAGGGAATCTATATAAAGCCTTAGGTGCTTAACGTTGGTCGATGATATTTTTTAGTTACATGAGTTAGTTCTGTTGTGTTTATATCATACTAAAATGTCTTATCTTTTTCAATAAGTAGAGTATACGTAACTCCGTCTTTCTTTAATATCGTTTCTTTAATTAAAATTTTATTATTTGTGATTGTAATATTTGTTTGTGTTTGTGAATGAGGGAGTTTTGTAAAAATTTTTAGTCTTTCCGCGAGCAAATTATACTCCTCTTGCTGCTCCTTAATGCAATGTTTTCTTTCTAAATAGTTTAGTGACGTTGGATCTGTTCTGAATCGCGTTTCTAAATCGGGGATTTCTGGTTCTACAGAAAATTTTGGCCAATAAATGCTGTTTTGCCTATTCATTTAATGAATGGAAAAATAGTAGGAAGGGATAACGTGCAGTTCCTTAATTACTCAACGAAATTAACGGACGTTGCTTAAAAATTGTAAATTTGTGATGAATGACTTATATTGCAATTTTAATGTATTTTTATAACCAATAATTATAAAATAGAAAAATATAACCGAGTTGTATTAAAAATGTGGGTCAAATATAAAAAAAAACTTAAATTCGGAAACACAAGTTCGATAAAAAATGGTATTAGGATATGAGTTAAAAATAAAAAAAAATTAATCAAAACTAGTAACTAGTTTGGTACACACAAAAAAATAAGGAACGGCAGCCTCCACCAAATTGGTGTAAAGAAAGAAAAAAAGGACGGCGGCCTCCACCAAATTGGTGTATTGAAGAAAGAGAAAAAAAAATAGGACGGCGACCTCCACCAAATTTGCCACACCAGGGCCGTAGCTCGCGAGATTTCCGGGATGAGATCAATAATTACAAGATAGCTTCATTTAATTATTACAAACCTACGTAAGATTAGAGATAAACTTGGGGTAAGATGTGGCAAGGTTGAGCTCGTATCAACGAGACTCTAAAGGGGGATTTTAACTAAGTGAGTAAAATATTTAAATAGCTAGTACGCGGGGTTATAATTATATGATTGACTTAAGGATTTAACTGGAATACGAAAAGATTCATATAGCTAAAGATTATAAAATATCAGTAAATGTATGATGCAAACACAGCAGTATATTTAAACACTATTTATTAAGTAAACAGAGAAATGTAGAGCTTGTACAAGATCTAAATATAATTATGAAAAAGACATATAAAAAATGGTAAAGAACTTAAACTAATACTTACAATCCTAAGAACATTTCTGGGAGACACACACGCGATACAAGTATAATCGAAATTTAGTAACTTATGCCAACATACAAGAACAACTGTGTCTAAAAATGGTTAAGAGGGACTTTTATACATTTTTCTAGGGTGTAGTCTTTCTGACGCATTTACAACTGTCTCGACCAATCAGGTCTAAGTACATAGTGACACAGAGCCTCCCGTCACAGACAGAAAAAATTAATCATCGTTCCATACTCTGACCCCATGCAGTCACGTTTTAACCGCACAAAAAATACTATGTTACCGTGATAAAAATATATCTCTCCCGCATCCTCTGGTCTGGTAATCTATTAGGGAGAATCATAGTCTAGTCATATGCATTAACCGCATAGCAGGAAAAATAAAAGAAATGTAAAAAAGATATAGCCGTTGGTCTGGGAAATTCAACATCTGCATCCTGTTTGGTTTCTAGGTCTGGTTGGGATTTATGATTTTAAGGGTCTTAGCGTGAGAACTGTAGGATTTAAGAAATGCACCTCTTGTAAGAATGGTGAACCATGATTATTATATACAGGGTGTTCACAAGTGGCGTGACACTATGCTGGTCTCCTTTCTACTGTGCTTATCCAACTTTCTTGGAGTCAGCACAACCTAAATTCCTGAAGTATTTATTTTTCATCAGTGAACACTGTTATCCAGATGGGGGTTTTTCCAACAGTTTGTTATTAGACAGATTTCAGTTTACCCCTCTAGAAAAAAAGACGAATAATACAAGCAATGTCTTTTTTGGATAAGCTCATCCATGGTAACATTGACTGTCCTCAACTTCTTTCCCAGATATCCTTCCGTACAAGATCCTCATAGTAGCACACTCAAAATGCATACACATATACTCTTCCTGTTCCAAGAACGAACATCTTAATCAAATAACCTATTTATTTTATGTGTCATCTTTATAATGACTTCCGAGCAGACATATTCAGAACTTATTTATACTGCTTTCTCCTAAGTCGGCCGTTTTTTTTTTTTGTGCAAACGTATGATGTGAGTCATTTGGGTTGTAGTTACATTCCTGTGAACATTGAATTCAAGAGAGTCGTTATTTTTAATGACCCGTACACATAGAAAAGGAAGTTTACTTGTTAACTTGCAATTCTTGGGTGAATTTTGTTGAATTAATTTGACAGTTGAGTCTATTAATAAAGTCATCTACTTTGCATATATTTGTGTTAACCACTGCAAAAATATCGTCCACATAACGAAAGCACACTCTATGAAAATAGTTACTTTCATTTTCTAAATCCGTTTCAAATCTACTCACGAAAAGGTCCACAATGAATAGAAGGGGGGGGGGGGGGGGGGTGCCCATTGTTGTGCCTTGAGTTTGTTCAAAAAACTCATTATTAAATTGAAAGATATTTTGTTTTATACAAAGGTTTGTTAAAGTTAAATATTCTTTGCACACCTCTTCACTTATGTCCAATTTCTGACATTGTTCTAAATACGTTAGTGTTTGTTTTGTGGGCACACTAGGAAACAAAGATGCTACATTAAATGATAACATCTTTGTGTCCTAGCGTGCCCACGAAACCAACGCTAACATATTTAGAACAGTTGTTGAAATTGAACAACATAAGTGGAGAGGTTTGCAAAGAATATTCAACTTTAACAAACCTTTGTATAAAACAACTAACTTTGGTTGTACAGTGCCATATATAATTCAAAGTATGCTGCCAATTTCTCAACCGATTTACGCTTTTGTCAGATCAAGCCTGAAATACGCTGTACAGGTCTGGTCTCCATACTACCAATAGTATAAGGACCCCTTAGAACATGTTCAGTGTTTTTAAGACACTAAGCATAACCAGATTGCAGAGCCCCAGGTGACAATCTTAGACTGGTCATTATGCAGGGAGTTAGCTACTTCAACTCTCATTAATAAGGAGCTAACAGCAGATATTGGGCGAGTCGTTATGTACATACTGTGAAGAGTTGTTGGCTGTCAGCAGAAGGTCATTCATATGGAAAAGAAAACATGTGGTAGCCAAAACAGAACACTGTGGAACACTTGTGTTAGTTTTTAATTCCTGATCGACAACAACATGCATGGAGTGCTCCTTCAGAAAACTAGATAACCATAAGGATAGTTTCAAGGGCAATCTGTATGATGGAAGTTTATTGAGGTATGCCGCATGCCAGACCCAATAGAATGCTTTAGAAATATCCAATGAAATTGCATAACCTCAAAATTTTTCGAGAGCAGAGTTCCAAAGATGAGTGACATATGTCAGAATATCAAATATCACTCTGATTTTTCAATGTATTTTATAAGCTCTGTATTGATAACTTTTTCCATGACTTTAGACAAAATTGATATGATGGAAATTGGAGGATAGTTCCCCACATCGGATTTGTCCCCCCACAGGCTGAACTTGTTTCCAGGAAGATGGAAATAGCCTCATCTTATAGGACATCAAAAAGAGGCGACATAAAATTGGAGTCAGTTCAGGAGCACACTTTATAAGAACTATTGCTGGGATTCCATCAGGCCCTGATGTTTTTTTGATTTTCCAATATGTGATAACAGTACGATGTCTAAAAAATATTTCTCTCATTATTGATTTTTAGCTAGTAATAGATGTTAATGATCATTTTTATTTTTAGGCTCTTGTATTAAAGATAACTGAACGTTCAGATAAGCGACCGGAAGAACAACAATCAAATAACTCAAGTGCCCCATCGAACCCTGTTACTGCCGTCCAGGCTAGTGGAGCTCAAGTAAAGGTATTGTATCAACATATGTCATCTTATTTCTGTAATTGCATATTTTATTTTTTGCATAAATAGGTAAATAAAACTATACAAATGTTGGCTCAACAATATTGCAATGAATGTAAGACATCATTTGAAGAACTTAGTAAGATTATACAGAAAGTCCTGGTCTCAAGGAAGGAACTAGTTGCTTATGATCGCAAACACAGAGAGAGAGAAGCTGTGACACAGCCATCAACTAGTCGTCAGTCTGTAAGTTTTCTAACATTAATATTCTTTAAGAGCTAATTTAGGTTTAGTTTTATTAAAAAAAAAAAAAACATTAAATTAATTTAAACCTAGTGGGGGTGTGCGAGCCCATGTTTTTTTTTTCGAACCAAACTATAAGTGAATCCAGGCAAATATGTTGCATAATCTCGG
The DNA here is from genome assembly GCA_964006375.1 of Tillus elongatus. NCBI lineage: Eukaryota > Metazoa > Arthropoda > Insecta > Coleoptera > Cleridae > Tillus > Tillus elongatus. Next base: position 222,549,448 of record OZ023262.1, on the reverse strand, counting down.
AAATAGTATGTCACACATACCCAGTCGAACTTCTTAAGAATCTAAATCCGAACATCGAAGTAACCAAAATTCTTCATTGGTCATTGGTTCTTGCTTCGGGGCCTGGTTGGCAGTGTTTCGGTTCCTGTTCTGAGGACAGCGTATTTCGCCGCTTTTCACTTGCATCTTTCTTATGCTATCTTGGTTTGGGGTCATGCTACTGGTGCTAAGCGTCTCTTTGGGTACTAGCGTAAGGCTATACGTGTGATGTGTGGTGCAGGTTACTGGGATGACTGTAGAGCGCTCTTTAGACACATGAGTATACTTACATTACCAGCACTCTATATCTTTGAAAATCTTATGTACATCAAGAAGAATGTGGGTGAATACCAGATTCACCGGGATATCCATACCTATGGTACGAGACAGGGGAAGAACATTGTGCCCATCTATTGGCGACTGGAGAGGTGTCGGAGTTGGGCCTGACTACTGGGCAATTATGTTATACAATAAAATACCTGCTTATATCAGAGACTTGCCGTTGCCGAAGTTTAGGAACAGAGTGAGGGAAATACTGTTAAGAAATTCCTTCTATTCAGTGGAAGAGTTCTTGAGGTTCAAGTTTTAGAATTTAGATGTGAAGTTTTCCAGGGTTTCTGGATGATTTTATGTTTAGCCTTTTAAGTGATTTTGTGTGTGCGGCTTTTTTTAGGTGATTTTACCTGTATTGTTTGTGACCTGTGCATATTGCTGTATGTAATCCTGGCACTAATAAATTATTATTATTATTATTATTATTATTATTATTATTATTATTATTATTATTATTATTAATATTATTTCATTAGATACAAAATTAAGGCATATTGTAGCATATAATATTTGGTATGCAAAAGATCCCTAGTCTTTTTACAAACAGCAAAGGTTCGACAACATTTTCAGGTTGACACTGTCACCTAATGTTGTAGCCGAAAAAGGCCCTGGGATGTTAGAATATATAAAATTTTTTATCAAAGATTGCTAAATGGTTGTCAGGTCTCAATGTGTCACACCAACTGTCAAAAATTGCTTTAGTGCAATCCCCTGAAATTATGTTACTGACTCATTCGGGCTGATACCGAGCTTAAAGCGCCACTCCCAAGTTGCAGCTTCGCTACCTTTGGCAACATTGAATGTCTGTAAAGTTCAATTTCGAAGTGTTTTTTAGCAACGGAGTTTGAACTATTTTGGTGGATTGCGCATTTCAAACTTCGAACTACTTTAACATTGTGTAGGGCTGAACAATTTTTCCAACCGAAGGTTGTTTTGTTCAAGTTTGGGTTCTGTGGATTACATAATTTCTCTGTTGCAATGGCCCTACAAACAATGATCATGCTATGCGAGTGAGGCAGGCATATCACATAGGTCTCTTTCAGATACTGCATTTGCTGTGTATATAAAACTGTTATGTTACTAATGTGTTCGTACTTTCACATATCTTGTTAAAACAACCGAATAGGTACTGTTACCGATGCTTTAAAAGTCGATATGCTATAAACCTTCTTAGTATCTAGTCTAGGTTTGACCTTTTAGTACATATGATTATGTCATTGTAATTTTTCCATTCACTATTACTTCCTTTACCTTTATATGAGACCATTATGATAGCGTCCTTCCACTTCATTGGTACTTTACCTACTTTTGTGCATATGTTGAACAGCTTAAATAGCCACACAGCTAATTCAAGCATCTATATTTTAACATTTCTCCATGAATTTTATGAAGACCAGCTGCTTTTTCATTCTTCAATTTCCTGTTCACTATTTCACACTCGTGCACTTCAAACGTGTCACATTTTATCTGACTTGCAATCAGCTGAGGGTTCTGATGTTCTTATTGCTTCCATATAGTTTCTCGTACTGTACCATGTTCCCATTCTGTTCACCCCCAATCATATTATTTATTCCGGTTGTCTTGTCGCTGTTATTCAATTCCAAAACATTTTCTTGTCACCTTCAAAATCATTTTGCATTTTCTGAACTGCTTTCACTTTCAGTTCTTGTTTAGTGTCACTGGCTATTTAGTGTCACTTCTCAATTTTCTGTACTCAACCAGGTGGTTCTCTTTGTCTCACACCTTTGACATTTACCATTCTTCTATATACTTTCTTTTTGTCATTCACAGCTCTCTTTACCTTTTCATTCCACCACATTCCTCTTAAAACATCCTATTTTTGCTTCAACACATGCTTCTTTTCCAATTATCAGATCTTTCAGGGTCGTCCATGCATTTTTCATATTGCAATCCAAGACATATTAATTGATAATTCATAATATTGGCAACTTAGTCATCCTTTTTTCCAATAGATAGGCATACAGTTTTTTTTTTCACAAGCATTAGAAGTACGTCGACTTTGTTTCCTCACTCTCTTTATCCATCCTTGTTTTTAGCTCTGGCAGCAATTATTCTTTCACTTAGTTCACACATGTCTAGCACCGCATTCATGTCTTTCCAGAAGTTTTTCCTCTCTCGATCACTGTTGTCATTTGTGGGTGCATAGCAAGCAACCAAAAACACTATGTATACCCGTTTTCATCTGTACCCATATTATTAAACTATACTACTATGGTGTGAGAGGTGTTGCCCTGAACATCTTGCAATTATATCTGACAAACAGGAGACAAATAGTAGATTGGAACAACAAAACATCTAGTAGTGTTCAACTGAAAGTAGGAGTACCACAGGGTTCAGTTCTTGGTCCAATACTATTTATTATATATATATATATATATATATATATATATATATATATATATATATATATATATATATATATATATAAATGACCTAACACATAGTGTTAATGCATATGGTGCATATTTATATGCAGATGATACAAGTTTCATGAGCAGGGCAGGCAGTACTCAGGAAGCAGGGTTAATTATGCAAAATTATATATGCCATGCTGGGAGCTGGTTCGAGGCTAATGCACTGAAGCTAAACAATAGTAAAACTCATAATGCAATTTGATGTAAAACCTAATGGTAATCCTGAAACAGCTAAGTTCCTTGGCATTGTTCTGGATACCTCTCTTAAGTGATATGCGCACATCGACTGTTTGTGTGGACGGCTGTCGAGTATGGTGTATGTTGTGAGGAGACTGATGAGGGTTGCAACTTACCGGGCAGCCAGGACAGCGTACTTTGCAAGCTTTCACTCTCTGGCAACATATGGAATACTCATATGGGGCTCTTCACCTCAGTTAGCGAAGGTGCTACTGGAACAAAAAAAAGCTATTCGTACGCTGAGTAATGTGGGACGACTGGAGAGTTGCAGGGAGCTGTTTAGGCAACATAGTATTTTGACGATAGTAAGTGCTTATATACTTACCTGCATTTTGTATATATGGGACAATAAAAACACAATGGGAAGAAATAACCAACATCATTCATATAATACATGATATGGTAATGAATTGTCCATTCCACTGCACCGAATAAAAGCCTCGCAGCATGGAACAAATCATCTGGGAGTGAAGTTTTTTAATGCACTGCCTCCTTTTTTAAAGACACTCAAAGTTAGAAATATTTTTTATAATAGAGTTAAGGACTATTTGCTGAATGGGACTTTTTATAGCATTGTTGAATATTTTGATTATAGTCAGGGTGTTTGAGTAAATTTTCCTGTATCATTGTGTGGCTGCTTTTGGCTTGCAATGTAGTGATATTTTATACATTTTTGTGTATTTTGTGTAACTGTGTTTAAGAAGTGCGAGTTTGTATACATTGAATTTTATTGTTGTGGTTTTGTATGTTTGTTTTGTTCATGGTGTTCATTTTATTTTGTTTGACTGACCATGTAATTTTGATGGTGAATAAATATGATATGATATATGATATTCTTGGAGGCATGAGCATTTTACTGCACACCCCACCATATGCATAGGTACCTATAGGTACCTAATTTCTCACCGCACCCCTTTCGTTTTATCTCACTTTTATATTCATCTTCTGCGAAATCTCATTTCCATTGCCTCTGGACATTCCAATACTCCAAGTATCTGCGATGTCATCATGGCCCTAGCCTATTTCAGCTCCGTCCTAATCATGACCTTAGGTGTCCGAGACTTAAGTTGTTGATTTTGCAGTGTTTAGATAATGTAGAAGTGGGACGAGTCACATTCGCAGTCCTGGCTTTCGCTTTGTAACACTTGATGAGGGAACGAATGCATGTTTCATAATTTGAGCCACTGTTGCACAGATAATGGGCATAATCACAGGTCATTTTCGGGTACATCTAAGTTATTCCTGACCACCCAGGAAAGGTCATCACCATATTGACTGCGCCTTTATAAGGAGGCACCTACGGAACTCATGATCTTTCACAAGTCATTTTTTATTTTTTAAATTATTGTATATATCTTTTTTAAATAAACATGAAACATTTCCCATTCTTATAATTCATGAACTTTATCTTATTCCAGTGTAGTCGTTCTGACAGTGAACTGTCATCATTGCAAATGTTTGCCAATAATTCATACACTAATAACAGATGTTTTGGTTGTGCCACAGCAGCCACTGAACATTGTTTAACATTACTGAGAGCTCTGGCAATAAACTTAACCACCAGACAAATACTGTGTTCGAAAGGACTTATACAAGAACTAGTTTGGAATAACTTACGTAAAGGTTCAGTCCAGATTCAAGAGGAAGTCAGACAGTTACTCTGCGTTCTGACAAGAGATAATCCTGAAGCTACTGACCAGTTGTGCAGTTTATTAATAAAACGGATAATGTTAAGTCTAAACGGGCACATTAATAGCACCGACTTGGGCACCACTGTAAGACATGAAATTGCCTTATTAGCGGCTATGGTACAAAAAGAAGATGAATGTTGGGAACTGAAGCTTAGATGTATGATGCAGCTATTTTTGAAAGCATGTGTGGACTCCAAGAATCCTGTAGTAATGAAGTCCATAGTTTTACCTTGCTTGGAAATTATCTATAAATTGATGAAGCCACCAGAACCTGTAGTTAAGAAAAATAAGGTAAGTTTTCTTTTTCTGTTTATTATTTCTAGATACTGTAAGTTCATTCTAGTAAGTATTGCCAAATGAGTTTTTGATAGCCCTGTAACTTTAAAAACGAGATAATAAGTAATCATATTTTATAAAAATATAAAACATATTTCCGTTTATGTTTTTTTAATTTTTTTTATTATTATTAACACGTTGCCTGCCGTGAGACAAACATAGAAGTTATAAAATGGAATACATATAGAAAAAAGCCTCTATTGACAGACATATAAGTGAATTTTTGTAAACATCGTTTTAATACTAAATATGTCTCCCTAATTCAAGCACGCATCAATCAGGCTACCGGTATATCCTATATAGTGGAAACAATGTATCATATTCTATCAAAATAACTTATGCGGTGAAAATGTACAAAAATTTTCCGAAAATAAACTTTAAATGTTTCAGAGAAAACTGGTTTCCTAGCCAACAAACCTTAGGTTAGTAGCAAATTGAGTGATTGAAATTTGAAGCATTTAATGAAAATTTGCTACCAAAACGCACTTACTGCGTCTCAATTTTTTTCTTACGAATATGCATCATATAGCAGCTAACTTCATATCTCAGCTGGGTAATTTTATTTTATTTTATTAAATATTTTATGCCCGATACTTTTTTTCTTCCCTTAGGGCTCTTCCGTGTCTTTGCCGCCCCGATAGCACTACAGCCTTTGGCTTATTGTGCATGCCCTTTGTCTTTTCTACTTCACACATTCCAAAATCACTGTGCCTTGAACTAATCTGCACAGCAATTGGTAGGGTGAAGTGCTCTGTCTCCGGTCTAGGCTGTCCGTAGATCAGTTGTCTTTTGCAGTCCAGAGCTTTACACTCACACAAGATGTGCTTAGCTGATTCGTCGCACTCGCCCCAGAGTCTGCATGCCAGGTGCCCCTCGGACCGCCCCATTTTATGCAGGTGTTTCTTCACAGCCATGTGTCCCGTCTAGAGTCCTGTTATGTTCCTGACCTGTCCTCTGCTAAGATTTAGCAGCTCCACAGCTCTCTTTGGACTGGGTTGCCCAATTAATGACTTGCCGTGTTTGAGCCCTGGACAATCTGCCCAGCATGCCTTGTGCTGTTCCCTGACCCAGGACTTGATGGTTCCCCTGGCCGTACCTTTCGATACGCCCAGGACTGGTTCTTTATTTTTTATTTATTTATTTATTTATTCAACGGATCAACCATTTACAATAATAATAAGAACACCTAAAACTACATTAGTCTTAAATAACCTATCTCAATATGAGAACATAACAAAAAAGCAAAACATAACCAGTAGACCGTATGTATGACACTTCAATCAATAACACCTCTCAAAATGCCTCTAATCGAACGGTCAGAATCATTAAACATCCAAGAGCTCCGAATACTCATTTGCAGCTCTCGCTGCTCTCAACATTGGACTGAAAAAGCCATAATTGGTTTGATGGAAGGGAACCACAAAAACCTAGATTGCTCTCGTGTGGTCCGGAATCATTAAAGAGACTAACTCAAGCAAAGAAGGACTATCAATTTTATTCACAAATAATTTATGCAAAAAACAAACATCACTGACAATCCTTCTACCACCGAGTGACTGCAAGTGCAGCCGATTCTGCAAATAAGAAAAGTTAAGATCATTTCTCTGCAAGCCCATTCTGTAAGCACAAATTCTTAAGAATATATTTTGTATGTCCTCAATCTGATTGATATAAATATTGTAATTCGGACTCCAGACTACAGAAGAGCATTCCAACAAAGAGCGAACCAGACCACAATACAGTCTTCTCAAGCTATTGCATGAAAAGTCCAGAGTTGATCTATGCATAAATCCTAACATTTTATATGCTTTAGATACAATGTATTATGTGTGATCCTTAAAAGATAATTCCCTATCCAACACAATGCCCAAGTCTTTAATCATGATGATCTGATCACATAAATGGTTATGCTGATCATTTCTTCGTGAGACTGTCAGCTTCTTCATTGCCTTTGACCCCCCCCGAGTGACCCGGCACCCAGATAAGGGTAACCTCATCCTGCCCAGCCAGGTCCCTCGTCTGGTCTCGGCATTCACTTACCAGCCTGAAATTTACCCATGGGCTACTTAGGGCCTTAAGGGCTGTCTGTGGCTATAGGGATTCGCTTGTTGGTATAGCCCCTCCTCTTGTTCTCTCACATGCAGTGCAAGATGGCGTACATTTCGGTCTGAAAGACCGTTGCATGAGGTCCGAGGGAAATACTGTGACTTACTCTCGGTCCTTCTGAATAAACGCCTGCCCCCGTCTCACGCTTCCCCTGGATCCATCCGTGAACCAGATGAGCGCGTCCCGTGGTAGGCTCGGCGTCTTCCCCCGTGATGCCTCGCGGTTGGGGATTACCACTGTAAACTTGATATCCCTGTAGATTCGCGGGCTCACAGCTCGCGAAGTCAGACCTTATTTCAAGCATGGGCTCCTTTACTATCTCCTGAATTTTGCAGCCTGGGTTGGTCTTCAGTCTATCATTGCAGGCTAGTCTGTATAGTCCTAGCGTTGCCTCCCCCATGATAATAAGTGTGTGCTGGGGCGGGGAGGGGGGGGGGGCAGATCCAGCAACACCTCCATGGCGGCTGTTGGGGTTGAAGACATGGCCCCTGTGATGCCTAGGCAAGCCATCCTTTGGATCTTGCCTAGTTTTTGTTTGGCACTGGATTGTGTCACCTTAGGCCACCACACCAGTGCCGCGTATGTTAACGATGGTCTGACCACCCTTGTGTACAGCCAGTGGGCCATACTAGGTCTTAGTCCCCACGTTCTTCCATATAGCCGCCTAGTGACAGCTAGGGTCATAAGTGCCTTGCACAGTATTTTTTCAATGATTTCCTGATACTTGTTTCATTTGGAGGTTATCTCCACCACATCTATATCCAATCCATTTATATCTTTCAAGTTCTTTTCTTCTATCAGACGACCAATCTGCATTATTCTGTTCATTATCTGCTTTTTGGTTGTTCAAATCAATTTCATTAACTTCTGTTTCACTAACCTATTACATTCTTATGGCATGTCCATTTTACCCTATTTGCTTTTATAATATTGTATAACTCTTTATTAATTAGACCTGCATGTTTTACAACATACCACTCTGCCATGAAAATTCAGGTAACAGTAAATTATGTGATAATGTGGCGTGGCTACATCACATCGACAGCATAACCAATATTACCAAATCGAATGAAATAAGTTTCCATGAACAGCCTTGCCTGAGCAGGGGCAGAGGAAGAACATTTGGTACCTAGGTAGTGATTTTTTATATAATATACATTTAATGGAATGCTGTTGAAATTTTAAGTTTTAATTAAATGATTAAATCTTTTTTTGTTGTGAAATCGCGAAAATCGTAAGATTCCTGTAATCATGTAAAAAAAACGTAAATCTTGGAATTACATGATTAATGTGTATTTGTGCGATACTGCCTACATATTGGGTTATTCTCCTCCACCTTATATGATGAAGGGGGTGAAAAGTTCTTCCTTCAAGGTAAAAAACAGGGTGTGAAACACAAAAGTTCGAGAACTGCTGATTTAACAGTCATAATTTGTAGTCTATACTAAGTGAAGATTGGAACCTGTGATGAGCTCTGATAAGTACACATGAAGAACCCAAGTCACCACAACACATATTTTTAAAGATCTGATGTTCGTTTCAGTAACAAAGTTAGCGTCATCAGAGGATGAAAAATTCTAAACTACTTACAACTAAACGTCACCTTTTATACTGAGTCTTAGGTAAAGCCCTATACCGAAAGGGAGACGAAATCGCAGACAAATCTTCTGTGTATTGTACGTTAATTGCCGGACGAGGTTTTTGAACTTCACCCACGAATTAGAAGTTAACTAGATGTGCTAGTTATTAAAAATAATGACTCTTGAATTCGATGTCCACAGGAAGGTAACTACCACTTGAGTTATATTCCAAATGACTTACATCATACGTTTAATACGTTAAATTTCTTAGTAAATAGATTAATACAATTTCTCTTCAGTAAAAGTAGATACAGTAGAGAATTAGAGTACATTAAAAACGTGGCCAAATATAACGGATATTCAGATTGCTTAGTGGAAAAATTAATAGACAGAACAAAGAAAATGTTAGCGGAATCCATAACATTCAGGAAAGATAAAATAGAGAAAAAATTGTTTGCCTACCGCTATCACAAAGGGTCTTAAGATCATTTTTAAGAAAGCTGATTTGCAGCTAACTTTTTCGACAAAAAATAACTTTAAAAATTTGTTAGGTAATACGAAAGATAAAGATAAAGCCACTGAAATGTCGAGTATCTATGTGATAAGTTGTAAAGATTGTAATCTTAAGTACCTTTGTCAGACTAAAAGAACCATCGAGACCAGATTTGGGGAACATCTGGCACAGCTAAGATGCGTTTGTGTAGACAAATCATGTGTGGCACAACATATTTGGGCTAATAACTACCGCATAGATAAAGAAAATCTAAAACTGATCAAAAATGTTAGATAACCAGCGAAGTTAGATGCGTACGAGAGTATTCATATTTCTAAGGCAATAAAAAACAATGTATCTTAAACCGAGCACTGCCACTGATTTATAGCCCTTTGTTTGCATTCTGTCTTTGATATAGAAAATGTTTTGAAACTTGACAGGTAAAGTTATAACGGAAGTTCAAAAACCTCGTCCGGCAATTAAAGTACAATAGACAGAAAATTTGCCTGTGATTTCGTCTCCCTCTCAGTATGTCTTTTCTTAAGACTCAGTATAAAAGGTGATGTTTAGTTGTAAGTAGTTTAGAATTTTTATCCTCTGATGATGCTAACTTTGTTAGTAAAGCGATCATCAGGTCTTTAAAAGGATGTGTTGTTGTGATTTGGGTTCTCCAAGTGTACATATTGTAGGGTCTATGCTGAAACATATTTTCATCTGCCAAGGCTAAATTATCACTTTCCACATAATACGTACATACATAAAACATGTAAGCCTTGAATTTTCAAAAATTTGTAAAACAAAAGTAGCTTTGGATGATGAAAAAAAAAAGGTGTTAACTGGTGCAATTTTATTTGTTATTGGCTGAAAAATGTTCGAAATTAAACTCTACTTATGTTTTCATAATTTTAGGACAAAATTAACACTGTAACAGCTAAACAGACTTTATCTGGCATTACTGTTGATGTATATGAGTGGCTTGAAAAGAATCCCCAACATACCTTTGCTGGCTGGAAGGCAAGAATCCCACAGAAAGCAGACACCACTCAGACTTTACCAACAGGCAAAGAGGAGGTAATTTGTGTCTTTTTATAATATCACTTCAGTAAAGAACTGACTTTTTTATTCTTTCCTTAGGTGAGGGCATTTTATCTCAGTGAAAAATATGGAAAGAAATGGAGGCTCAAGACTAAGCGTACTTATATCAATCCTTTACTACAACTTAATGATACAACTTGGCTGAAAGCAGTGCTTTTTAATCCCAGCTCTCGTTTGGCTCGACGGGTTGTATGTAATATAATTGAACTAACAGCAAGGAGTCCTGAAAGGAAACGTGAGGTAACTATTCCATATTTATTTCCTTCTATATATATATATATATATATATATATATATATATATATATATATATATATATATATATATATATATATATATATATATATATATATATATATATATATATATATATAATTTTTCATGGTTTTACTCTTTACATTATTCTATTTACAGATTCTTCTCTTGCTTACTTGTTTCTTGGAAGAGTTAAATACTGCAGGTGAAAGCTCTCTAGAATTTTTGCTACTTTACCAATCCCTCATCCAGGAAACTCCTTGGAAACAGTTCTTGACAGTTCAGGGTGTCCTAATAGTTCTTGCTGACTTGGTGACACAAGAAATTGAACAGTTGCATCGGTTAGAAGAGACAACTCTTACATCTGACCTTGCTCAAGGCTATGCACTTAACCAGTTGACTGAATTACTAGCTTCATTCCTGGATGACCCGGCAATAAGGAGGCAGTATAAGGGAAGGCTTGTTGGTGCTGTTCTTAATGGTTATTTATCATTGAAACGTTTAGTAGTGCAGAGGACTAGGCTTATCGATGATACTCAAGAAAAACTTCTTGAGCTTTTAGAGGAAATGACCACAGGTAAGTCCATTTATAACACCTTCATGCCTAGAAGCTCAAATCATTTGTTGTGCAAAGAAGACAAGCAGTTCGGTTCATCATGCCACACTTATCGACAGCTTCGCAGAATTTATGCATAAACATGGCCTAATACTTATAACATTTTGGAGAATTCAATTGACCACAACACATTTTCCAAAGCTGAAGATTGTTTCCTTAACAAAGTTAGCATCATCAGAGGGATAAATAGTTTATTACAAGCATTATTACAGTCTGTTAACATTACATACACACACTTTAAAATTCTTAGATATATAATAGATGTTTGCGATCCCATGTTTTTTTTAAACTGAACTATTGCATAACCCAAGCAAATAGGTAGTCTTGAACTTTGAACCTTGGAAATAATATATCTATTGTTCACAGTTGAACTTCAAATTTCTTAAAATCGAGCATTGAACTAACCAAAATCCCTCAAACTTCATATACTATTTACTTGTACAATTCAACTCCACCAAATCTCAGTCTTGCTTTCTATCTCATAAGAGATACACCAGCCCTAGACCCATCACAATGAACAACCAAGTTATTCAAAGTAATGAGTCCTTTTCACTTGTTGGCATTTCTGTGGATCGGAATCTCAATTGGCACCAACATGTCACATTAATTGCAGAAGCGGCTGCTAAGAAATTACGTTTCCTCTTCCGGGCTCGCAAACACTTTTCATCAGCTAAGCGCTATACCTTATATACTTCACAGATAAGGCCAAACCTCGAATACTGCTCCCACATCTGGGGTGCCACTGCCGCTTCTACACTCACTATCCTGGACTCCATTCAGAAGAGAGCTATACCTCTCATCGGTGACCCTACCCTCACCCAAAGGCTGCCACCCCTTGCCCGCTGTTGGTGACCTCTCTCTGTTTTATAGATATCTGCACAGGCACTGCTCAGAGGAGCTTTCTTCCATAGTTCCTCCACCTGCTGCCCACAACAGATTTACCAGGGGAACAGAGCGAATACACCCTTTTACTGTCCAGGTCACCAGACATAGAAAATCTTGTTATGTCCGCTCTTTTGTCCTGAGGACTTCCAAGTTGTGGAGTTCCTTGCCGGCACATGTTTTTCCTTCTCCTCCGAACCTCCAAACCTTCCAGTCCAGAATTAACAAGTTGCATCTTTCCTCCTTGTCGACACCCACGGTACGATAGTATTTAGGCTGTGAGCCCTCGTGGTGTGTTGTTGAAATAAAAAATAAATAAATAAATAAAAAAACAAATATAAAATTTAGGTATATTGTAACATTTATCAATTATTATTTTTTTTTAGTCTCATTTCACTTTACCCTTATCTAATTAGTTTGCTGTTATCCCGATGAATTGTTTAGGGAGTTTTTGTATAGAAAATAATTAGACAAAGAGGAGATGAAAGTTTTGAGACTTAATTCACTTTGAATAGCGTATCTGGTTCTTTGTTCTTGCCCTAACTTAGTGAAACCGTTTCATATTTAATACAGTCGTAGACTTTTCCTGTGGCTTCAAAAGTGCTTGTTTTAGTGAATTTTCTTTAAAAAAAAATTCACTAACGAGGAGCTCCAGACTTGAAAAAAATTCTTCAAGTGAGCGTGAACTAGGCCCCCTAGAACCCATATCCAGGGTCAGTTTCAATTTTATATATATATATATATATATATATATATATATATATATATATATATATATATATATATATATATATATATATATATATATATATATATATATATATATATAAGGGTGAACAATTTACCAAAACTTAGGTCTGTAAGTTTAAAGACAAAAAAGTTAGAGGGATTTAAAGATAAGAAATGGGGGTTTTCTTCAAAACCTAAAAAGTCACGATTTGAAATGGCAACATTTAGGCAAATAACCTGAAAGAAATACGGATTATGTAAAGAGTGTTCTGCAAACCCTTAAGTTTCAGCTTCAAACATCATTGCCCTTCATTTTAATAAGATATGTCCAGAAAATTCATTTCAAATTGACACTTTCTCTGATGCTTTAGAAGTAGTTTTAGTTAAATTTATGGTTTAACGGTCTATAATTTTTAGATAATTTTCGTAGAAAAAATTCGTTAATGAAGAAACCACAGCTTTTGAATTCTAAAAAGATTTCTTCAAATGAGCGCAAACTAGGTCCCCTAGAATCAATATCCCGGTTTACTTTCTGTTTACATATATACAGGGTGACGCATTTCTACGGTAAAGCTCAATATAATTGTTATTATGCAAGCTACGAGAAAAAATTGTATACGTTACCTGTAGGGTGTTTTGAGGTGCATCTTATACAATTATTTTGACGACAGGATGGCCCATAAGTTGTTGGTGATACCTACATGTTTTTTTGAACATTCCTTATTGCATTTTTTAATTTTTCATCGAAATATGCATATTTGTAAAAAAAAATCGAGACGCAGTAAGTGCGTTTTAGTAGCGAATTTTCATTAAACACTTCAAAATTCAATAACGCAATTTGCAATTAACCTAAGGTTCATCAGCTAGGAAACGTGTTTTCTTGGAACTCTAATTTTTGGGACACTTGTAACAAAACTTGCTTATAATAAAACTGGTACAAAATTCCCATACAAACTCATTATAAGCTACTTTTATTGTATTATAAATAGTATTAGTTGAGGTACACATATCTTTTTTTTAAATTGGCTAACAAATATCTCACCAACCATTTTCTTGTTTGTAGGAACTGAAGAGGAAACAAAAGCATTTATGTCTGTCTGCATAAAAACAGTTGAGAAATACAGTTTACACGATATCCTAACACCAGTGTTTATATTTGAAAGGTTATGTTCCATAATTTATCCGGAAGAAAATGATATTGGCGAATTCTTCCTCACATTGGAAAAAGATCCCCAGCAGGAAGACTTCTTGCAAGGTCGTATGTTAGGAAATCCGTACTCCAGTTTAGAGGCGGGGCTTGGCCCTTTGATGAGAGATGTGAAAAACAAAATCTGTCAGGATTGTGAATTGGTTGCATTATTGGAAGACGATAATGGTATGGAACTCTTGGTAAACAACAAGATAATGAGCTTAGATTTGCCTGTAAAGGATGTTTACAAGAAGGTAAGGTAATAAGTAGAGTGACTAAATAATTAGGTGATTTTCTGTGCTTTTAATTTTGTGTCTTATGGCATAAAGTATTATTAACCCTTAGCTAGTAACATCCTTCTTCTGTACTTAGGAGCAACATCCGTCTTGCTTCTCAGTATTTAGCGTTACAGGTAACATCCGTCTCTCAGCCGTCAGATGGATTTAGAATTTGTTTTAATTTTTCACAAGGTTTTTTTTTTATTATTAAATAAAGACTCAGCTACTTTATTTAAACACAAGTTATTATTGTATTTTTTGTTTTACATGTTTAATAATTTACTTTTATTAAACATGTGCTTTTTTCCAATTAGCAACAAATCTTCGTCAATATCCGAATAGTTTTTGTCGCAATCTGCAAATTCTACTTGATCATTGTCTTCCCTAAGCGATTCATCTGAGAAAAATTCTTCGTCACTGGCATCATCACATGGAGATGGTTCTAGTAGCATGATTTTGCAAGTTCTGTCTCATACAGATGAAAGTGAGGCTATATTTTGCGACTATAATTGAAATTAGTTTTGATTGGTGCTTATTTGCATGTATGTAAAAAACATATCTATTTCTTCACAACGCTTTCCAACTGATATAATAACGGCAGTCACAAAACATGCACATTTTCAGTAACAACTGACTGGCAGTCGGTTGGCATAACGAGTTACACCTGTCTCACAGACGTGCGCTCGCGACGGTGGCTATGCACTTACTAATAACAAACTAGTATAGACCTAATTGGAAATATTTGTGTGATCATTCGTGTGGAATCAGTAAAGCAATAAAACTAGTTGTCCACCTGAAAGTCGGATGTTACCAGCCAAGGGTTTAAGTAGTGAAATAATTTTTACATGAACATTAATTTTTTATTGTTATTTTTTATTTATTTATTTAAATATACATTACCACATATATAAACTATAGGTGTGCGAACCCATGTTTTGTTCGAACCTAACTATGAACGAACCCAAGCAAATATGTTGCCTCGAACTTCGAATCTCTGAAAATCTAAGGTTCACAGTCGAACTTCGAACTTCTTAGACATTCAAAATCAAACAGCGAACTACCCAAAATTCTTCAGTGTTCATATATCATTTCCTTAAATACAAAATTTTGGAACATTGTATACAATATGTAAAAGATTCCCATTCTTTTTACAAAAAGGAAGGGTTCGACAAATTTGCAGGTAGATTGGGTGAAAATGGTTACATCAAAAATAGAAAAACAAAATTGAAACTTTTTAGCTTTCTAGATCTATAGATAAGCTCAATTATAAATATGTTGTTTGGTATTGGCTAGGCAGTTTTAGCAAACAGATTGAGAGGGTTCAAAGTGGGCATAATAGGTATAAAATGACCACTTACAACTTTGAACTGTTTCTTGATTGTGAATATTTAACTGTTTTGGCTCATTGTGAAATAAAGCATGTTGAAACTAGTGGTTTCCAGAGGAAATCTGCAACTATCCTCATAAATTCTGAAAATTTACGTTACCGATCACCTTCGAACATCGCCATCACAATGTTGTTACTGTTGGGAGGCTAAAGATATATAAGAAAAATGATTCTGTGATTGCTAAATGGCTCCGCCGTGTCTCAAAATGTCCCACCAACTGTCAAAAATATGCATGAGTGAAATATTCGAAATTGCCCTATCGACTCAATCAGACCGATAACGAGTTTAAAGCGCTGATACCGAGTTAACGGGGCCGCAACTTCGCTACATTTGGCAGCATTCAATGCCTGTAAAGTTAAATTTCGAAGTATTTTTGAACAACGAAGTTCGAACTATTTTCCAGAATTGCATATTTCGAACTTCGAACTACTTCAACATCACTAGTGCGAACATATTTTCGAACCGAAGGTTCGTTCGAGTTCGGTTCGAGTTCAGGTTCGGTTCGAAATTTCGAAGCTTCGCACACCTCTAATATAAACCCAATTACTAACGTAAACAAAATTAAACGAATGAAAATGTAAAAACTAAAATAACAAGAAGCAAAAGAAGATTGACCTAAGTATTAGGTAGAAAGGCTCTGAAGCTTAGAAGAAAGCAGTGTTATGACACACACACACACACACAAAAACAGGGGATTTGATGTTCGTTCTTGGGACAGGAAGAGCAAATGTATTTGCATTTCGAGTTTTCGAATAGTTTGAGGATCTTGTACGGAAGGCTATCTGGGAAAGAAGTTGACGACAGTCGATATTACCATGGATGAGCTCATGCAACAAAGACAGTACTTGTATTATTCGTCTTTTTTTCTAAAAAGTTGAACTGAAATCTGTCTTAATAACGAACTGTGGGAAACCCCCTTTCTGGATAATGGTGTTCACGGAAGTAAAGTAAATACTCAAGAATTTGTTGTACTGACTCCAAGAGTTTTATAAACAGAGTAGAAAGGAGACCAGTGTAGACGAGCATATTCTAATCTTGAACGGATAAAAGAGTTATACAAGATGATTAAAGTAGCATCATCAGAAAATAATTCACTGTTTCGGATTAGAAAATTCAGCCATCTCACCGATGATGACAAAATATTACTTACTGACTGAACCTAATCTGAACATAACAGGTCACTCCCAAGTCTAGAATAGCTGAGACATGACAAATACTGGTATTATTTACATGGCAGTTGAACTCAAGTGGTGTGGCTTTATTAGTAAAAGACATGACTTTACATTTGGAGATATTAAGTAATAGGCCATTATTAAGACCCCAAGCGTTAATAAGATTAATGTTGTTCTGGAGAAGTTGACAGCCATTAGAATTTACAAAAAGATATATTTTTAAATTGTCAGCGTAGAATAGTTTTGGAACAGAGATTATGGTGTTAAGATCATTGATGAATATATTTAAAAGGGCAGGGCCTAGGATTGAGCCTTGAAGCACCCCAGATAATATATCAAACCCATAACAATGAGATCCGCCATAGGAGACATCGTGTATCCTCCCAGAAAGGTAAGATTCAAAGAGAGACCAAAGTTACTCAGTTTATTCAAAAGTAGTCCACACGGAATGGAAATAAAAGCCTTGCTAATGTCGAAATATACAGCATGAACCTGAAGGTTCTTGTCAAGGAAATTAGATACATACCGAGTAAAGGTACAGAGGTTAGTAATTGTGGAGCGATATCTTAGAAACCTGTGCTGACTGGGAGTGATAAATTAATATACATGTGGTGATAAATACCTTTCAACATAATATTCAAACACTTTAGCGAAATTCGATATTAGTACGAGCTGCCTGTAATTTTCAGTGAGGGATAATCTCCTTATGAATAGGACTGGCCTTAGACATTTCCAGAGTTGAGGAAATGCTTGGGGTTTTTAAGGATAAGTTAAGTATAAAACAAAGGGGTTCCACAAAGGCATTTAAACAGTCTTTGATTTAGCATACAATGGTTTAAAAGTTTGTTAACAATGTTAACAAATCAAACAATAGGATATCCTAATAACTAAAATACAGTGCTCAACAATTGAACTGGAAATTATTAATTTTTAAAAATTTGCATTTAAAACTATTGTATATGATTTCAATGTATTGTAGATTAGATGTAGATTGTTTAAAGAGTCGTATAGGTCTTTTGCTGCAGCACCAATACGTCTTTTGTGCATATAGTTACCCAAGAAGTTCAGACTTTATGTAGTCTTACTATCTTTTTGGGAGTTATTTTACCTATTTCCTGGTGTGTTAAGGTCACCCCTCCAAGGTATTTGAGGCTTTTGCAGAACAGCCATACTGTTACATAGCAAATGTTTTGTTGTTTCTGTTGCCTCAGTGCAGTATCTGCAGTTTTCACTGTCAGCCTTTACTCATAAGGTGATACCTTACTGGGGAGTGTCATGTAAAAAGTCCTGTGATTATTCTCATTCCTGTTCAATTGCAAGAAACAGTTCAGACCTCTGTTAGTATGGTGATGAACCGTTTTGTCTGTCTTAAGCCTGGTGTTTTCCTCCAGTATGACAGCATTTGGTGCCTCTCCCAAGTGTCAAGTTCATTTCTCGCATGGCTTTTTGTTAATCCACAACAGGACTCTAGACCATAGAATGGTGTTGTCCTTTTTGCAAGCCTATTGTTAGGATCATAGTAATGATGATCACTTTAATGTTATATTTTAACATTTTTTATAAGTCATATAAGGTATAAAACAGTAAATTAACAATCATTTCTTAATACGTGCCATGTGCTCACATCTCACACTACATTTCATTCTTATCATTACATATATTCATTCGTGCTCTATTTTGCAAACTATGATCTATGACATTTGACATATATGACGATTATACCTACAACTTAAAATATCTACTAAAATAGAAAACAATCAATGTTCTAACAGCCATCTGCTTCCTCATTTCCTTCAATGCCTTGATGCCTTGGTACCCACATCAAATCCACTTTGTGCAGTCCCAGGTCAGTTTTGAAAGGTCTTTAGTACTGCCTGACTGTCTGGGAGGATGCAGATCTCTCTATTTCTGAGTCTTCTTTGTATGTGTTCTTCTACACAGCGATCTATAGAAAGCATTTCTGCTTGGAAGATGGTGGAAGCTTTTCCTAGGAACTTAGAGAGTCTGATGTTAGGTCATCTTACTCCCAGCTCTGCTCTCTCCATTTGTTTAGACCCGTCTGTATACCATACAGATGAGTTGTTTGTCAGCCTTTCACTATCTGTCCTGTGCCTGGCAGTCACTTATGATCACGTCAGGTGGTCTGTTGGTTTGGTGAGTGACTCAAATGGAATAACTTTCAGGATCTTTAAGTAGCCACTACAATGTATACTGAGAATAAACACTGTTTCTAAGGCACTTTTTTAAGGTTGCCTCCCTCTCACTTGAAGGCTAGAAGACATGCTACTAGTCATGGGTGTGTAATGTAGTAACACATCTTTGTATTTGGTACTTTGGAATACTCAAAGTAACGAATACCTGCTTAGAAAAGTTGTAGTACTTAGTATCCACTTGGCAAAACCACTTGCCTTCACAATGACAATATGCGGCGATATTGCTCCCGATAATTTTATATCCAGTACCGCTGTTACACTTAAAGGAATATTGTTTATTTTCTTTTCTTTATGATAATAAATAATGATAATAAAAAACATTATTCAAAATTACCTCAGCACACTTATAAAAGTTACTGAATCTAAAAACGATTTGTGTCAAAGGAAAAATAATAAAATTAAATTAATTTGAATCAAAAATAAAGATAAACACATACACACAATGGATAACAAAGTACAGATGATTTCACACAGTCTGCACACTATTTTTGACATACTCATTAATTGAATAAGGCTTAAATCAATTAAATATTCTAACAACATTTTTTTAAATTCCAAATAGTTGTAACATATATTCACTAATCAGTAGATTACCAATACCCTGGAAATAAAAGGCCTCTATCTTTAATTATGATTTATTCAAAAATAATAGAAAATATGGGAATACATAGCATTGCACATAAACTTCTATCTAGTTGTTTATTTGGCAGAAGGCAAAGAACTGTTGTGAATAGTAAAAGAAGCACCTCAAAAATTGTAAATGCGGGTGACCCCCAGGGATCTGTATGTGGACCAATTTTGTATTTGTTGTATGCACAGAATCTATCTTAAGCAAAATTAAAGGCTACATACATAACTTTCGCAGATGACATGGTGCTGTTATATTTACACCCAGGATTCATTGGAAAAAATAGTTAATAACTTGGTTACATATTACAGGTGGTTATTAAGTACTAAACTAAGGTAAAACAGTATACATAATGTTTGCACCAAAAGGTAAATACATACATTTTAGATATTAATATAAACAATATAAAAATACAAATGTAGATAACTGTAAATACCTTGGATTAACAAGCAGTTGAATTTTGACAAACATTTAAATAAGGTAAGGAAAAAAGTATCTAGTCTTGACTGGAGCCTTTAGGAGGTGTGAATATTATTTAACAGAGATATTGATGTAAATAATATATAATTCAATCATAGAACCATACATGACATACATGATGGTTGTTTGGGCTTCTGAGCCAAAGGTGAAATACAATTACAGAGAGCACAAAACCGGGTACTAAAATATTGTATGGTTTAAACTGGTTTTATCCCACTAAATGTTTGTATACAACATTAAACTTCTTAGAAATTCATAAGCTTATTAAGCTGTGAGAATGTAAATTAATGTATAAAATATGGAATAATAAAATTAAAACAAATATTTAAATGGTAAGGACTGGTGAACTACATATGTATTCAACAATGCCATAGACAGATCCACGTGTAGTAGCATCAATAACAATTATAAAACTCAACAGGGTGATTACAAGGAGCATAAGATCATTTAAGGCTATTCCAGAAGAACTCTGAAACATACATCAGATGCACAGATTCACAGTGAACCTAAAAAGACATTTATTAAATGGACAAAACAGTTTCCAGTTATAGAGAATATAATTTCTAAAGTATCTACTTGACATTGATATAATTTAAGTTAATCTCAAAATCATAGGTAATTTTATGTTATTAATTGTAGAACTTGTTACCAGTGCAAACCCAAACAACAAATTATTAACCAAAATGTTGGCTTGATTGTCATAATCACTACAAATTTGAAAATTCAGCTCCTAATTAGCATATTTTTGACTATTAAAATGACTCTAAAGTCAGTAACTTACAAGTAACTAAATTGGGGAGAGTTTGGTTAAATTTTACCTATAAATATACTTAAATATAATGTTGAGTTTCAGTTCCACAATTGGTAATTTTTGGGTCGAAGTGTGTCCTAAATTGGACTGAAAACTGACTACTAAGTCCAGATTATATATAAATACATATATATATATATATATATATATATATATATATATATATATATATATATATATATATATATATATATATATATATATATATATATATATATATATATATATATATATATATATATATATATATATATATATATATATATATATATATATATATATATATATATATATATATATATATATATATATATATATTACCAATCTAACTGCAATACAACACAGGGAATATTTTGGGCACTAAGATAACCTAAAATGGCTTTCTGATTGGCTATATAGTCATAATTGCTGCAGAGATGGTCTTCCAAGTCAAATTGCCTACATCAAAGTTGAAAATACCCATAAAATCTTACTTCAAATAAAAAAGGTCCTCAAAGTTCAAAATGGTATCAATTTCTCAATGTTGAAGGTGTTTCAGTTGATGAACATAATTAATAATAAAAGTTTTATTTTTGTCACAGTCTCTGTGTAAATCCTAAAAACATATGACAACTTCATAGGCTACTACTATATGGATGAAAATCTGTTGATATGAAATCAGCACGTTTACCCCTTCTCTATATAGGTAAAAAAAAATAACTAAATTAACTTTCAGGTCAATAATGTTACAACGGCAGCCATATTAATTAAACTATGTTTGCGGTATGCATCTTGATTGTATTGAAAAACTAAAAACCATTTTTTGTTGAATCTAGTGTAACTAAATTTTTACTGGAAAAAAAAACATAAAATAATGCTTGTATACAATGAGTGTAGGGTGGTTTTCTCTTGCTTACATCACCAATTCTCAAAATCAGAATTTCAAGAATTCTGAATAGTTTTTCATTTTAACTAATTTTACTTTTTACAGAGGTGCTTGAATTATATCAAAGTATCATAATTATGTTAACAGAAAAAACACAACCGCAGTGGTTTTTTCCTTTATACAGTGTGAATTACCTTTATCATTGATCCAAATATTCAAAGTATCTTCTTTGATCATTCAACATGTTGTCATTTTTTAACAAAGATAGACATACCTACTTGCTTAAATCTACTGTTTGTTAATACATACATAACCACAAATCCTACAGAATAATGTCACATGTGCAGTTTGTTGTTAAGAATTTCACTGTACTCGCGCCCAGATGTCGGATTCAAGCAAAGCGTTGCACGTATTTACCAATAAATTACGTCCATTGGCACAATGTAGAACGAAAATGCCCTAAATTTATATTTAGGGCATTTGGTCGAAATGCCTTGCTAGACCTATTATCGACGTCGCTATTATTTTTAGTTTATTCCCTACATTGGTAAAATACACTTAAATTTTACTTTAAAATAACCTGTGGTGATTTGGTCGCCGACCAATTAATTGTTAGGGCGATTTTACGTCAATTCGACTTTAAATGTTGCTTGGGAATATACTGTTTCGAGTTCGTAAATAAAGAATATTGGGGGAAAAAACATGAATAATTTCATGTTTTTTTCTTCTTAATTGTGCTTAAATTATCAACATATATTTTGTTGTTAGTGTATTTTTTTTTGAATCTCCGTGAGTTTTCATTTATATATTACACATTCTATTTGTAGGTTTGGCTAGCTGAGGGAGGTGATCCCGATTCTATGAGGATAGTGTACAGAATGCGTGGCTTGTTGGGAGATGCCACAGAAGAATTTATTGAAACTCTCAATAACAAAACCCAAAGTACTGTAGATAATGAAGAAGTTTATAAAATGGCTAATGTCTTAGCAGACTGTGGAGGGCTGTTGGTAAGTAAAGTATAGATTGTCTTTCTCCACTCATGTTTCTAAATTTTAAAATTAAAAAAAGAATCATTTTTTAGTTATTTATTAGGTAACTAAATTGTTACCATCTTTTATTATGTGTATTGTATTACAAATTAAAATATACTTATTAATTTGTCCTTTAAAAAAAGAAATTATAGTTACAAACATTGAATTATTTCAATGAGAGCATTAGCTATGCTGTGAGTGAAAGTTTGATAATTCTCTCTTAATGGCATCTTTTTTAATAATTTTATTATTTATTTGTATTGCGAGGTTTATAATCTTTAAATGTCACTACCAGGAGAATTATTTAAGAAATTGTTACCAGTTTATTTAAGATTTTCTTTCAGAAATAGAGGCAATTAAAGTTACTGTGCTTACTAATTTTGTTTTGTTAAATTTAAGGATGAAACTTCGCAGTGTTTAAATTTTTTATCTAGTTTATCTTCTATATTTTTTCCAGAGAAACATTTTTGTTAACCATATTACCTTTGCTTTAGGTTATGGTCAAAAGGTTAGGTGCAATACAGAATGTCTGGAGGGCGAGGCCTTTATTACAAGTGTTATTAAAGTTGTTCAGGTTAAGTGTTAAAGTCAACAAGTGTCAAGAAGTCCTTATAAACCCAGAACTTGGAGCGATGGAGGTGTTCCTCAGAACGCTTCAGTTGTGTCTGGAAGGAGAACCTGATTCTAGTCAAGCAGCTGTGACTGAGCAACTTTTGGATGTAAGTAAACCTCTTAGTAAACCTTGATAATTTTTATTTCATTATTAGTGAATTTTCATTAAGAAAACACTTAGTCAGACTTTGAAAAGATGTGTTTTTCACATTTTGCAGCAATATCTCCTTTAAACCCTGTCTACCCCGCACAAAACCCATATTCGCCCTAGGTCCCGTAACTTTCTCGGGGGTTGCTCCCAAAAATTTTTCTTGTACTTTATGCTTTGAAGGTGGTTGTATGCATGTCCAAGGGGAAGGAGAACCCCCGTATTTTTGGGTGAGGGGGCAGAAACTTTCTTCGCCCTGGAGGTTATTCCTCTTCTGCATGCATACAATCACCATCAATGCATGAACCACAGGAATTTTTTATGTTCAGATTTCTAGTGTATCCTGTTTATCAATTGCTTCGTTTGAGTTTTGTACCCAAATTACTGTATAAATTTGTTAGAAATCATGTTTCTGCTCGCCTTTCTTTACCTTATTTTTGATGGTTCCTAACTAAATAAAGTAGCTTTTTATAAGGTTGAATAAAGGCTAAATCACTAATATATTATATATCATTCTTATGAAAATTCACTACCATAATGCACTTGCTGCATTTATGGATTCCAATTAAGGTTTACATCTTGAGTTTTCAACAGAATTAGGTTAGATTTGTAACCATAACTTGATTATTTCTTTCAGATAATGGAAACTGTGTTATCAAAAGCAACAAGTCAGTCATTTGAAGATTTCAATAAATTCTCTCTTACATTTGGAAGTCCAGAATACGTAAAATCTTTATTAACTTGTACTACACATCCAAACGTAAGGAATAACCAGGCTGTTTTAATTCACCTTACCAGAGTTCTTGCCGCACTCGTTTATTGCAACCAAGAGAAGATGAACATATTACTTGATTACTTCAAATCGGTCTTAGACTTCAACCGGTTCGATTTTGAACACAACACAGATGCACAGCAGAAACTCGAAATGTTCTGTGTCCTATGTAACGGGATAGAAAGGAATGCTATAGGAAGCACATTGAAAGATTATATTATATCGCTTGCGGTTGTGAAAGATGCCTTAGAGTATATTAATATGCATGCACCTTGTGTCAAACCAACACTTTTAAGAACAGACAGTGACGAATTGAAAGATTTTATCTCTAAACCAGCTTTAAAATACATTTTAAGATTTTTAACTGGACTGGCACATAGTCATGAAAATACTCAGGTAATGATGAATTGATTTCTTATTGACATTAGTATACCTAAATTGTGATTGTTGTCATTTCAGTTGGCTGTTGCTGCAGCAGAAACTATCCCAATTATCCATAGATTAGAACAGGTGTCTTCAGATGAGCACGTAGGATCACTTGCTGAGAATCTTCTCGAAGCCTTATGTACAAATGTGACTGTAGCAAAACAGATTGAGGAAGTTCGAGACTTCACACGGTCTGAGAAGAAACGCATGGCCATGGCAATGAGAGAAAAACAACTAGGACAGTTGGGGATGTGTACAAATGACAAAGGACAGGTATGTTTTTGCATCTTTTTTAATGTGACTTAGCCGATAGTTAAATTAATTCTGTTAAAATTGTTTATATTGTGTATTAGTTGAAATGAAACTAGATAAATTTTAATTTTAAACTAACAAACGACACAGCTTTGTTTTCTTAAATTTTCTTTTCACTGTTATTATTTCTCAAAAGACAGAGCCTCAGTGGTCAGTGGTAAGAATGTGTGCCTCTGAACGGAAGGGTACTAGGTTCGATTCCATGGTTTTCCTTTCACTTTTTCAGTACAAAATGCAATCTTAACATCAAGCACCACGGTTGTGGCATTGTATTTGTGCAAGTTGAATATCTGTGAATTTCCCCTTCGGAGGGAGTGTAAAGCTGTCGGGCTCATGTGCTGTTGGGCAAGTTATATATCTCTACCTTCCTTACAGAAAGGCAGGGGTTTGTCAAAATTTCCAGGATAGTCAGGTAAAACTGTTCCCTGGCGTCGGAGATAGGCCATACTAGCGGAACTAGACTAACGTTAAAGAAACAAAAAACACATACACAGCCTAAGTGTCTTGAAAACATCATGAATTTAATTTTTGTCACAAGATGTGTCTTTACCCACTTCTTGAATAGATGGAGATTATAGTGAAGTCCCCTGGTTACAATTGAAGAGCTAGCTACTAAGGGTAAAAAAAGTATAATTCGCTTAGTTGCTAGCATTTTCATGAGAGCTCGAATGAGTCTCCTTTGGAAACAAGCCATTTGTAATTAAGTTGTTTTAACGACAAACAATTTTTAGTGCCCAAAATTAAGTCTTTCAGAAGCAATTTGATTTCCAGTCAATTTTGCTGGCAAACGATATTTTTAAAACGATTAGGATTTGGTTCACTGTTAATGCTGCGCTGTGTGTTGATCTTTCATTCTATGTCGATTCTGTTAGCTGAGCATTCCTACCTGAAGCTCTGGCTTTAATATGTGCCCTCTGTTATAAAAAGCGATTAACGAGTAAAAAAGTTAAACAGAAAAAGGTCTTTTTTGTAATCATCCTGTAAACAAAACGGATAAACGGAAAAGGCAAACACCATCTTGTGAGTTGGGTGCTATTTCATCATGGTTTTGGTTGAAATTCAAGGAAAAATTTTTTTTTTCAAACGGGAGCTTGATTATTTGGAAAAAATTCAAACGTTTTATTCAACACCCTGTATACAATTTATGTAAAATACCTGCTGTTTTATAAAACAACTGGTTAATAGTGAAATGATCGTGCTTGCAAACGCTTTTAACATATTTCAAATTGATCGCGGCAATCGAATGTTACATCAAATTTAAAAAGGGCAAAATTTGTGAGTAATATACTTTTAGAACTACATGAGGCTCTGACATTCAACATAACATAACAACAACCATTACCCGAATGCAAGAATTATTTTATATAGAATGAAATGCAACACAAAATTAACTACTCACCTGAGTCCTAAACGAAATCAAAACATTTAAAACAATAACAGTCAAGTCAAATCAGTGAAATGACTAAATGACCAGCGAATGATCATTTCAGTATGTAGCACATGTCAGTCAATATTTAGACAAAGAGACAAAGTTCTTCGTCCATGTCTGTGGCGCTCTCCAGCTTAGCTAAGAAATACAGGGAAAGAAAGTGTCCTTGACTATGCTTGTGGCGCCCTCCAACTCAACTCCAAACTATAACAAACCCCCTTCCCCTTTTTACTATGGGTGTTACATATGACTTGCTTTATCTATGGGTTCACATTTATCATTGATTTTTTTGTTTTTGTTGTAAACAAATTTCCAAACAACTAGTGGAGTGCCTCAGGGTTCGATCCCAGGACTGATGCTGTTTTTGATTTACACTGCAGATTTACTTGCTTCACGCTGCAGTACTCATGATGCCTATGCCGACGACTGTAAGCCGTTTGGCTGTCTGACTACATTGGGTGATGTGCTCCAACGGGATCTGGATGCAGTCATGACCTGGACAGGAGTTTGGCAAAGCCCTCTGAATGTTGCTAAGTGTAAGGTGTTGTGTTGATCGCAACAACCCTCAGTGTGTTTACCACCCAGGACCGGATGTCGTCGCACACTGACCTGCGTAATGCTGTGATGTCAGAGCTGGCATGGTCCGCCGAGGCGACTGCAGTGACAAAGAAGGCTAACAGTATTCCGCACATGTTCAAGAAATCATGCCCTCGTCCATCACCTGAGTTCGTTAGGCAGCTATACGTCATGTATATCCGGTCGCATTTGGAATATGGGATACCTGCTTGGTGTCTGGCTCTGGTTGAGGACAGCGATAGATGTTCTCAACGCGTTGCACCATGATAGCCGCAGCAGATTAGGCTTCTCACCTACCAGGAAAGGCTTTCTCCCCTGGAGCTACCTTTCTGCCAGATGCAGGTGGACCGATCTTATGTATATGTATAAACTAACGCATGGTCTTTCATGTACCTAGTTGTGTGTCCTGAACAGTAATTCAGGACTTCAAGGACACCGATTCAAGCTGAGGAAGGTACAGTTCCATACCTCCTATAGGCAGAGCTTCTTTGCCAGTCGCTCATTTGATGCCGGAAGATATTGCTACTGCCCCAAATATAAGCAGCTTCAAGAATCAGTTGGATACTTGCCTGGGACTGGTGTGGGTGGACACTGAGTGCTGCGTGTTTTTTTTTTCTGACCTAATCAGTTGTACAGTACAAACACTTTGTTACAATAGAGGCTCTGCCTTTGTAAATAATCTAAATAAATAAATAATATGTTATTCCAGTATATTTACTTACTGTTTTCTATATTTTGCAGGTAACAGCAAAGTCAACAATACTAACACAGATAGAAGAGTTAGGTGAAGAGTCAGGATTGGTGTGTTGTATCTGCAGGGAAGGTTATAAATACCAACCAACGAAAGTTTTAGGAATTTACACATTCACAAAAAGATGCAATGTAGAGGAGTTTGAGTCAAAATCTAGAAAAACTGTTGGATATACAACTGTTAGTCATTTTAATATAGTCCATATAGATTGTCACATGAGTGCAGTCAGGTAACTATTTGAATATTTTCTCTTAACCATTTTTTGTTTTGTGTCATAATATTTAGAAGAATCCAATTCGTATAAATATTCTAATGAACTGGTATTAGCAAAGCATAAAAATTAAGAGGAAAAAAAAGTGTAAAATCAGCATAAAACTAGATTCCGAACACTGTAGGGTAGAACCACCAAATAAGGGTGAAACAAATTTCTCAATACCCCAAAATTATAAGTAATTCAAGGAAAGTTATTTTTCTATTACAAATTTAATTGTGTTAAAATAATCTAAGATAGTCATGTTGCATATCAAAAGGTTTGTAATTGAATAATGAACAAATATGGAACACTCGTTTTAACGTTTACTTCAACTAATTTTAGAAACAACCAAAATTTTAGAAAATCAGAAAATTGTACAGGTTTGTCAAATTACGTCATAATTAATAGAATGGAAGGACTTGAGGGGTGGCTTGTCAAAATGCACCAATCAAAAGATAAAGGTGACAGGGTATTTAAAAAAAAATTGTCTCTGAATTCAGAGGAAGTTGCACAAGATCACGAAGCAGAAGACATGCGCAAGAGTTCCCGGTTTTAACTGTTTATGTATACCTTTCTATTTCAGGTTAGACCGGATGCCAGAAGTTTGACAAGTCAAAATTTAAACAAAACAATTTCACGCAAATAGAATTATAATTTTTTAAAGGATCTTATAAAGTTGTGAATATCGTTATACAAAAGGGCTGAGTAAGGATTCAGTTTAATAGTAATCTACAACCAATAAAAATCAACTTAAATCCTTCTATAGATTGTAAACTCTCACCTCTTATACTTCTATTTTCACCAATTAGCTGTACATTTTTGTGTTCTTTAACTGACATTATTTTGTTGTCACATTTGACTAGAGGTGAGCGAACCCATGTTTTTTCGAACTGAACTATGAATGAACCCAAGAAAATATGTTACTTTGGACCTCGCAAACCTCATAAATAGTATGTCTTGGGTTCACACTCGAACTTCGAACTTTCAATGTTTACCATTTCCTTAAATACAAAATGTGTGTATATTGTAGCATATAACATTAGGTCCGTAGAAGATATCTATCTGTTTGCAAAAAAAAAAAACAATGATGTTTGTTGTGAACATGGGTCCACATTGAATCAAAAACACAAAATGGGATGTTGAAAACTTTTTTAGATTTCTTCATTTATAGCTAAGCTCAATTATATATACCTTTTGTTGTTTGATATTAGCTAGGCCAGGGCTGTCCTACATGAGGCCTGCGACCTCACTTTTCGCGGCCCACTGGCCGCAAAATCTATAAATGACCCTCAAATACCAAATATGCAAAATTCTTACATTAACGAGGGCGAGGCGGTTTGGCGACGGAACCGAGGAAGAGTAGAGCATGGTTGCTGGGGTTGACAAAAGGCATTGTGGCCTTCTTGCTTGGCGTTGGCCTCCCCACCACTGCTGCTACTACTAGTTAATAATTGTTCTAGTCTGCGTTACACACCAATTCTAAAGACTTTTGAAGTGAAATATGTATTCGCAGAAAAGAAAAATAACGAACGAACATCAATTTTATATTGACCGTTGGGAATCAGACTATTTAATCACAAACAACAATAATAAACTTCAGTGCATCGTTTGGCTGCAAGTACTATCAGTTGCTAAATAATATAATATGAAATGCCATTACACAATGTTACAAGAGCAAACGTTTCGGCAATATAAGGGGGAGTCAAGAAAGGCTATCATTACGTATTATAAGAAAAAACAACAAACAACATTGTTTTACAAAATCTGACCTTGATAACAAGTGCAGTACTGCCACTTCTTACGAAGTAGCGCTGGAAATTGTCAAAGCGAAGAGACCTTTTAGTGATTGTGTACTTATTAAAAATTGTGCAATGAAAATGGCAAAAAAATTCAATGAAACAAAAATTGACAAAAAATTCGAAGCAGTCTCAGTGTCACATCAAACAATTGCAAGACATGTGGACCATAGTAATCACCATGTATCCAAAAAACTGTATGACCTGGTGGAGAAATTAAATATTTTTCGCTATGCCTGGATGAAAGCACTGATCTGTCTGACATTATACAGCTTGTAATTTGTATTCGAACTATTCAAAACGACTTCAGTGCAGCAGAGGAGATGCTTGATCTTATTCCTCTCCATGGTACAACCAAGGGTACCGATATTGTTGAAGCTGTAAATAAGATGGTATCAGACTATGGGGGATTCAATAAATGTTCCTGTATTGTCACTGATGGAGCCTGCGCTATGATAGGAACTGGAATTGGATTTGCAGGACTCTTGAAACAAAACAACACCAAATGTCCTGTGATACACTGTATTGTTCACCAAAAGGTCGTATGTGGAAAATCCTTACGTCAAATGGATGTCATGAAAGTGCTTGTTAAAATAACTAATATAATTAGAGGGGGCAATCGTGCTTTGACTCACACAAAGTTTCGTGAATTTTTAGCGGAAGTAGATGCTACATATGGGGACTTGTGACTTCACACCGATGTTCGTTGGTTAAGCGCCGGATAGTGTGTGCAACGATTCTTGGCTCTACGCAAGAATATTCCTGTTTTCCTTAAAGATGTGTGTGTGTGTTTTTGTTTCTTTAACTTCGGCCTATTTTCGCGACTATGGCCAACCACCGACGCCAGGGAGCAGTTTGACCTCGCTATCCTGGAAATTTTGCCGAACCCCTCCCTTTCTGTAAGGAGGGTAGGGATCTTTAACGTGCCTAACATCGCATGGACACGGGACCGACGGCTTTATGCCCCCTCCGAAGGGCGGAACATGCTCAATTACAATGCCAGAACCTCGGTTAATGTTAATGTTACAGTTTGTACTGAAAAAGTGAAAGGGGAATGCTGGGATCGAACCCAGTACCCTTCGGTTCAGAGGCACACCCCTGAACCACCGAGGCTCTTTTCCTTAAAGATGAAGTCAAGTCCAACAAGTACGGAACTGGAAAATCAAATGGTAGATGCACAATTTTTAACAGACCTTGCATTTTTAACAGACCTGACATCTCACTTTAACTAATTGAATTTTAAGCTACAAGGAAAACAGCAGAATATTACCAACTTATCTGGACACATAAATTAATTTGAGAATAAAATTAAGCTATTCAAGTCTTCATTACAAAAAAATGATTTTTCATTTTTCCCAAGTTGTAAACACATAAAATACATTGACACAATTGCAGAAGAATTCGAAAATCGATTTAGCGACTCTAAAAAAATCGAAAGAGGGATTTCAGTTTTTACTCAGCCCCTTACAATTTCATTTGAGAATGTAAGCAGAGCAGACCTTCAACTGGAATTGTGGGATTTGCAACCCGATCCTTTTTACCAAGGAAGAACTGAAACTGGATTGGACTTTTTCAAGTTGCTGCCAGAAGAACGATACCCCAACTTGCAAAACTTAGGGCTTACACTGGGCTCAATGCTGGGAAGTTTTTCCAGCCTGAAATTTATAAAGTCAAAATATAAATGTTTCCTCTCTGACAAGTCACTAACTCAGTTGCTGCGTTTATCGGCAACCAATATTTAAGTTAATATTGAGGCATTAGTGAACATCCTCAAATTTACAAAAAAAAATTTGTAATTTGATATTTTTTGAATAAATTAAAAGTTAAATTATTAAAATAATAATACCCACGTGTTTTTTATTTCATACCTATTAAAACTCACTGATAAAGTTGCATACGAAGTATTTTATAATGCAGCCCTCCAAACCGTATGTTTTTTTAAGCGGCACTTGCAGTTGGACAGCCATGGTCTAGGCCATGTTAACAGTCTGTTAGATTGAGGGGTTACAGTTGAACATAATAGGTATATAATAACCACTTGAGATTTTAACTGTGTACTGATCGAAAATATTTAACTGGTTTGGCTCATTGTGAAATAGTCACTTGGAGTCACTTTTGTGAAGAGAAACTCTCCTTGCCAAAGTTGTGGGGTTGGTCCCACATAATTGAGGTGGCAGTTGTCACATTCAATGTAGTAAACCACATCTCTGGACTTTCTTTAGTCACTTTTGTGAAGAGAAACTCTCCTTGCCAAAGTCGTGGGGTTTGTCCCACATCATTGAGGTGGCAGTTGTGACATTCAATGTAGTAAACCACATCTCTGTACTTTCTTTACGTGTTGGGCTAACACGCACCTGGCGCTCTGGCACAAGTATTTTCAACCTATTATTTCCTTGAAGGCATCTGGAGTTATCGTCATAAATTCTGAAAAATTACACACCGATCGCTTTCAAACACAGTCATTCTAGTGTTGTAACTAAAAAAAGGCATTGGGATATTAGGATATACAAAAAATAATAATCTGTGATTGTTAAATGGTCTTGCAGAGTCTCAATGTGTCCCACCAACTGTCAAAAATGTGCGTTCCACTTTTGTGAAGAGAAACTCTCCTTGCCAAAGTCGTGGGGTTAGTCCCACATAATTGAAGTGGCAGTTGTCACATTCAATGTAGTAACTTTGATGATAGAAAACAAGAGGATAGAATTTGTAAAAGAAATGAATTATTTGGGTTTTGTTTTGGATGAGGCACTTAGCTAAGAGTCACTCTGAGTACATAAGCAAGAAAATAAAGAAAAAATTATTTTTGTTCAGCAGACTCAGTCACAATTTGTCGGCGTATGCTAGTATCACTGTGTATCGCACATTGTTACAACTTCATTTTGATTACTGTGCTACCTTGCTTCACGTAATGGATCTGAACTCTCTGAATGTGTTACAGAAACTGCAGAATCGTGGAATGCGAATTGTCTTAAAAGTGAGCAGATATACACCTATAAAATTGATGCTAGTGACTGAACTGGCAATTGCAGATAGACTGTACTATTTAACGATGATATTTGTTTTTAAACTTGCGAAGAATCTGTTGTCAGCTTACTCTGATTCATTTCTGGTTTTTAACAGACATTCACCAATATAATACAAGGGGTGCTGATGGTCTGCACATATATAGAACCTATACAAGCGGAGCAATGAAGTCAGTGTTTTTTAGAGGTATCAGCGAGTTTAACAGCTTACCTGATGATTTAAGAAATTGTGGTACATTGGGTTTATTTAGGAGGAAACTTTTTCGGTTATTGATGTTGAGAGCACATGTATGATTAAATGTTAATTTATTTGTATGTATTAGGATTTCCTATATTGAAATAAACTTATTATTATTAATGTAGTGTTGTTCTAGATTTTAAATTATTTAAACTTATGTAAAATGGGGTTACCTGTAGATGAATAAATAAATAATAACTCCTTGTAGTTCATAAAGGTTGCGGTAACTGTAACAGAGGTGGGCCAGCTTTCCCTTAAATCTTATCTAATCTAACCAGTGCCATAAAGTGTTCGTAAAACGGGGTTCGAATTAAAAAATTCAATTTACAAAATAATGTTTAGATGCAAAATCCTATTCAGTTGTATATATCAAATAACAGATTAAAATCAGTGAAAGTTTCTCGCAGAGAGAGTTAGTAC
The DNA here is from genome assembly GCA_964006375.1 of Tillus elongatus. Lineage (NCBI taxonomy): Eukaryota > Metazoa > Arthropoda > Insecta > Coleoptera > Cleridae > Tillus > Tillus elongatus. Next base: position 222,515,831 of record OZ023262.1, on the reverse strand, counting down.
TTGGTGATAGTTTCAGTTTTAATAATTTCAAAGACAAAATAGGACAGACCTTTTATTTCTTTTAAATAAAAACAAAAGTTTGTTGAGGTAGAAATTGTAATTTGACTGCCATTAACAAAGTATTTTGTTAAAGAGTTCACTCAAGCAAGACATTTTTAAAAATAATTGAATTAAATTAAATAAACGTAAACAATGAACTTCTGATAGAAGTTTCAACAAAGAAAACTTTCAGCGAAGTAACAAATCTTTTTACTATTATTTTTTTGTATCATGCAATTGATGATGGTTTAGTGTTGTGTGTAGTGACTAAGTCGACTTTTCCTTTCTAGATTAGCAAGAGCTCGTGATGAATGGGAATCAGCTGCTCTGCAGAATGCCAACACTAAATGTAACGGACTCTTGCCGTTGTGGGGTCCTCAAGTACCTGAGTCAGCTTTCGCCAGTTGTCTAGCGAGGCATAATACGTACCTGCAAGAGAGTACAAACCATCGTGATATAGGCCACAGTTCAACCATACATGACTTGAAGCTGCTCCTGCTCAGGTTTGCTCATGAGAAATCCTTCCATGAGGACACAGGAGGAGGTGGGCCTCAGAGTAACATGCACATGGTGCCTTACCTTGTTCATGTTGCATTATATGTTATAAATACGTAAGTATATAATCTATTAAATACTAGTAAACATAAAAGCCACGGCCTTACATAAAATTTAATTTCTTTTTGGCATGGGATCTGTTTACAATTTGTTTCAGGATAGGGGAGTCAATCCCGTAGTGCACTAGTGACCCCTAGTTCTTAACTACAAACTAGCGAAGTTGCTTTAGATGCATTTTGATTGTCATTAGTATATCAGAAAGATGAGCTTCATTTTATTTGCTACTGTCATCATTGGCAGAGTTCACCAGGCGCCAGCAGCTGTTAACAGTTGAATTGTTATGTCAATGTTGAAATTTTTTGTTGATAATAAATAATTAACAAGCAGATTTGAGTGTAAATCGCTGGAAAACGCTCAGGAAAGAAAGAAAAACTGTTGACGCGACTCAAACATTTATTGTACTGATTTCTGATCCCACTTATTCCTATTTACTTTTGGAACATGAACCGTGGCTATGCTCCCATACACTCGAAGGTGAGTGACATTCGGCTTTCTGACAGACCACAGTTCATATGGGGTTTTCAAAATTTTTGAAGATGCTGAAGGATTTGTTTAGGTAACAAGCTTCACAACAAGCTTCAGCCCATAAAGGTTTGCTCATGTTTTCATCAAACATAAGGCATTTTGTGTTCTCAACAAGAGTGTGATTAAAGCACTCAGCTATTATTTTGCTGCAGTGTATGGCTATTCGACGTTTGATGTATAATGCCAGCATTCTTTAAGTGCCTGTCAAAATCTTTATTCCAGAATTCACCTCCGTTGTCACTTCTCAGCACTTTGATTCACATTGAGGAGGTACAAGTTCAGCCCTTCATAATTAAAAATTGTAGTAAGTTCCATAACAAAAATGGCACTGTACATTGTTTATTTTTCACTTGTATGTTCCAAGCTCGAATGTGGAGCACTAATTTTGTATCCATATTATACTTCTCAAAAGTGTTACTTCAAGTCAGTCCAGAGGACATTGCCGAAATTTTTGAGATTTAAAGCTGTAGGGGAATATCCTCTTCGTGGATTTGATCATTTGATTGTGCTTCAGGCATGTGGTGTTGATAGTCTCGAGTCTCAGAGAGAGAGGTTGCTTCTATAGGGTTCCTTTATAAGATTTTAAATAATTATTATTATTATCATTATTAAATACTCCTCATCAAGGAGAATAGTATAGAGTATACTCTAACTGCCTCCTACACTCTGTAAATTCCATTGATGCTTCATTATTCAATAGAAAACATAACTGACCGATTAACAAAAAAGAAAACCAAAAAAAATAATTGGTAACCAAAGATAACTCCCAACTGGCACAATTGGTCGCTGGAACGTGGCAGCGACTGTCGTGATAATTTCTAAGTGTTTCCTATCACTGAGCAGCCACCAAAATGGGGAATGGCGCCAACTTTGATGTGAAGTATCAGGAACCACAATAGCCACTTGTCTCTAGACATATAACTTGGGAATGCAGACATGTTTTCGTCAAACAGCAGCATGGTTTTCTTAAAGGAAGATCTACAACAACCAACCTTCTTCTTTACCAGAATGTATTGGTCTCAGCTTTGGAGGGTAGGTTACAGGTTGATTCGGTGTATACAGATTTCTCCAAAGCTTTTGATAAGGTTAATCATGCCTTATTATTGTCAAAACTTGTATTGTTGGGTTTTAATGCCAATTTGTTGTCTTGGATACTCAGCTTCCTTACGGGTAGGTCCCAGAGTATAAAGATTAGAAACTTCATTTCTGATAGTATTACTGTTTCTTCAGGAGTTCCTCAGGGTTCACATTGTGGACCAGTCCTCTTTAATCTTTTTATCAATGATGTCATACATTCACTTAAGCATAGTCAGATTTTGATGTTTGCTGATGATATCAAAATTTTTAAGATTGTTCGTTCCAGACATGACGCTTTATTTTTACAGGAAGCCTTAAATCGTTTTGCTGGGTGGTGTGGTGACAATCTTCTGACTCTGAATGTTGATAAGTGTTTCTGCATTACATTCACTAGAGCTCAGTTTCCCATTGACTTTGTGTACTTCATAGGCTCTAATGCTTTACAGAGGAAGGAAATGATTAAAGACTGGGGTATTGTATTGGATAGGGAATTATCTTTTAAGGATCACATAGAATACATAGTATCTAAAGCATATAAAATGTTAGGATTTATTCATAGATTTTTCATGCAATAGCTTGAGAAGATTGTATTGTGATTTGGTTCGCTCTTTGTTGGAATGCTCTTCTGTAGTCTGGAGTCCGAATTACAATATTTATATCAGTCAGATTGAGGCCATACAAAATAGATTCTTGAGAATTTGTGCTTACAGAATGGGCTTGCAGAGAAATGATCTTAACTTTTCTTATTTGCCGAATCGGCTGCACTTGCAGTCACTCAGTGGTAGAAGGATTGTCAGTGATGTTTGTTTTCTGCATAAATTATTAGTAAATAAAATTGATAGTCCTTCTTTGCTTGAGTTAGTCTCTCTAAGGATTCCGGACCGCACAAGAGCAAGGGAGGTTTTCGTGGTTCCCTTCCATCGAACCAATTATGGCTTTTTCAGTCCAATGTCGAGAGTAGCGAGAGCTGTAAATGAGTATTCGGAGCTCTTGGATATGTTTAATGATTCTGACCGTTCAATTAGGGGCATTTTGAGAGGTGTTATTGATTGAATTGTCATACATACGGTGTACTGGTTATGTTTTACTTTTTTTGTTATGTTCTCATATTGAGATAGGTTATTTTAGACTAATGTAGTATTAGATGTTTTTATTATTATTGTAAATGGTTGATCCGTTGAATAAATAAATAAATAAATAGACCTTATGGTCGTGGTGGAGGGACCGGTATGGCCTACTCACATTCAAACCTAACCAGGAACTTATCCAGCTATGTTCCTAGACCGTACCCTTCACGTAGCGATAACATAGAGAAACAGTAACAGCCACTATCACGGGACATAACTACCTAATCTGTCTTGCACTTGCTTTTCTTTGTCTCGAAAATTATTCCCTGGAATAATATCTCTCAAACTTGGTGTTCTTGAAGCATCTTTGTCTTTTATTCCTATTCTATAGATACTAGCGAGGCTACAAGTCAATAGTGATAATTAGATTTCTGATGCTTTTCTTCTGATTTCATATTTGGGTATCTTAGATATCTGGAGTGTTTTAATCTAAACTAATGCAAGGTTACTGACAAAATATAATGATTTGCGTATCCAGCAATTACATGCCATTGAAATTTGCAGTTTTTTGATAAAAGTTGTATATCGCATAATACCGACATTCCATATGTACCCTCAAAGTGCTGCAATTTGTATTCTAATTTACCTTTCTATACATAAAAAATAATAAGTTATAAAAATTTGCTGTGATAACTGCAAAAAAAGCAATAATTTAATTTTTAGATATTTATACTAACAGCAGAGGTCACTAACTGAGTGGTGAACGTGTCGCCACCTAGTTGCAAAACCAAGTAGTATGTTGTCACGCCAGCTCCAAATAACACGAAGTGCTAGAAAATTAGAGACTGTATACAACCAACTAACAATTTAATAAATTGTCAGCCCTGGCCCATTTCTACCCTAATATAGGGACAAAGTATGTAAGGCTAGATGCATTCTCACAATAATTAGAACCGTAGACCGGTTTCGCTCTCATTAGAGCTCGTCAGTAGGGCATACTAATTGCAGCGAAAATACACCTATAAAGTAATATGGCTAAAGTAGCCAGCACTAAGTGAGTGGTGAACGTGTCGCCACCTAGTTGCGGAACCAAGTAGTATGTTGTCACGCCAGCTCCAAATAACAAAGTGTTAAAAAATAGAGACTGTATACAACCAATTAACAATTTAATAAATTGTCAGTCCTGGCCCATTTATACCCTAATATAGGGACAAAGTATGTAAGGCTAGATGCATTCTCACAATTAGAACCGTAGACCGGCTTCGCTCTCATTAGAGCTCGTCAGTAGGGCATACTAATTGCAGCGAAAATACACCTATAAAGTAATACGGCTAAAGTACCCAGCATTTCAACACTAAGTGAGTGGTGAACGTGTCGCCACCTAGTTGCGAAATCAAATAGTATGTTGTCACGCCAGCTCTAAATAACACAAAGTGTTAGAAAAATAGAGACTGTATACAACCAACTAACAATTTAATAAATCGTCAGCCCTTGGGCTGGCATGATAACATACTACTTGGTTCCTCAACTAGGTGGTGACACGTTTACCACTCACTTAGTGTTGAAAGGCTGGCTACTTTAGCCGTATTACTTTATAGGTGTATTTTCGCTGCAATTAGTATGCCCTACCGACGAGCTTTAATGAGAGCGAAACCCGTCTACGGTTCTAATTGTTGTGAGAATGCATCTAGCTTTAGCGGAGGTAATAATTGCGTCTTAAATCTCCATCCACAAAATGGCGCATTTCAAGACAAAGACAAAAGTTACATTCACTATAACACGTTACTTGAAGTAGTTACACAGCTTGTCTTTGGTGGCGAGTACTGAAAAGCCAGAACTTTAAAATTTCTTTAACTAAAAGCTACAAAGTGGGACTATGACTCAACATTGTATTTTACTTTGCAAGTAATGGCTACATTGTAATTAAGTAAATGGGTGTTTATAGTGCCTGTTTCCACTTTATGGTTCCAAAAACAGCAGATACTTTTGAAAGTCTGTGGTTTACATGTGTCTTATCCTTGTGCTTTATTCGTGATTACTTTTTTGAAGAGAAAAGGAAAGTGCTTTATGAAAAACACGAATCGTCAATAATATATTAACTAACAGCAGTCCCCTGTGGGTCCCGGGACTGACTAAAAGAATAGGCCCAAGCTAACTCCTACCTGTCGTAAGAGGCGACTAATCGGAATCAAACACGGGCGGGGATCATGTCCAGGTCCTCTAGGGAGTGATGTGCACCTGGATTTTGAGGCCTCCACTCTGGGCTTAGAAATAGACAATTTACCTCGCATGGTTGTTACTCGGGAGCAGGGTTCCAGATGATACGGCCTTGGGTTGAGTGCTGGCGGGTGTCACGTGTCCAGACGACCCAGAAGGGGTTGAGATCTCTGATAAGTGGTATACACCCGGAGTTTGAGGCCTTCACTGTGTGCTCGAAACGGGTGGACAGCCTCACTTGGGTGATGCCCGTGAGCGGGACTCAATGGGATGTCGCCTTGAGTCTAGCATTGGTGGGTGTCGAGTCTATACAAACCCGGAGGAGAGCTGAGATCTTTAGGGGTGGACTACAACTAGAGATTGAGGCCTCTTCTGTCAGCTTCGAAACCGGCAAACGACCACATTTCGATGCTGCTTGGATTCGGGCCTTCATGATACTGCCTCAAGTCAAACACTGACGGATGTCTGGTCCAGACGAACTCGGAGAGAGGTTATCTCTCATTTAGCTTTGAAACGGCCAAGTGACTTTGCTCAGATGGCAGTACATCTGTCAAACAAAGTTTCACCTCACAAATATCGTCTCCTGCAGGAAGCTCGATTTGTTGGGTGAAATTTAACCAAACGCTGGCGGATATCAGGTCTAGACGAACCCAGAGGGGGACTGAGATCTCTAGTGGTGAATTACACTGGGAGACTTAGCCTACTCTGTGAGCTTCGAAACGGGCTAACAACCCCCATTGGATGCTGCTTAAGGGCGCGACTTCATGATACTGCCTCGAGTCAATGAAACCTTGACGGGAGTCTGGTACAGGTGAGCCTGGAGGGAGGCAAATATCTCTGGGGAGTGATATGCACGCGGATTTTGACGCATCCACTGTCAGCTTAGAGATTGACAATTGGTCTCGTTACTCGGGAGGGGGGTTCCAGATGATACCGCCCCGGGTTGAGCGCTGGCAGGTGTCGTGTGTCCAGACCACCCGTAGGGGACTGTGATCTCTGATGGGTAGTATACACCTGGAGTTTGGGGCACCCACTGTGTGCTACGAAACGGACGGACGACCTCGCTTGGGTGTTGCTCAGAAGCGGGACTCGATGGGTTGTTGCCTTGAGTCTAACACTGTTGTGTGTTGAATTTAGATGAGCCTGGGGGGAGCGGAGATCTCTAGGGGTGGATTACAACTGGAGATTGGATGCTGCTCGAGAGCGGGACTTCATGATACTGCCTCGAGGCAAACACTGATGGATGTCGGGTCCAGACGAACTCGGAGAGAGGTTATCTCTCTTTAAGCTTCGAAATGGGCAAGCGACTTCACTCAAATGGCAGTACACCTGCCAAACCAACTTTCACCCTCAAGAAAAGATCGACTCCCGTAGGGAGCTGGAATTGACGGGTGAAATGTAAATAATAAGACATAAGCCACAATAGACCTAAGGTCACAGTGGACGGACTGGAATAGCCCACTCACAATAAATCTAATGTAATCTAATCTAATACCAGCAGCAGAGGCAATAATTGCGTCTTAAATCTCCATCCACAAAATGGTGCCTTTCAAAACAAACACTTTAAAGATTCATTATAATATGTAACTTGAAGTAGTTACACAGCTTGTCTTTTGCAGCGAATACTGAAAAGCCGGAACTTTTAAAGTTTCTTTAACTAAAAGCTACCAAGTGGGACTATGACCCAACATTGTATTTGATCCTCATCAGGTTGAAGAGAGCGATCTCATTAAGTGGCGGGTTAGCTGATGGACAGTTTGGGTTTTGTGATGCCAGGCAAATTCTTGACGTGCTCAAAGAAGTTTTGCGGATAGCTAATGAAGCTTCAAACTTTTCACAACAACACAGGAGGCTTTGTGTGATTATTTTACTAGATATGATAAATGACTTTAACAGCGCCTCATGCCAGATTATCCTGAACCGCTTGAAAGTGCATCAAATTGATCCCGGTCTGATCAGCATCGTGGCATCCTATCTGTCAAAGAGGACAATAATCTTAGAAGCAGAAGGCTCCACCAAGGTTCGAAACATTAGTGGTGGAGTGCCACAGGTTTCGGTACTGTGTCCGACCCTGTGGAACATTTTGTACGATGAACTTCTCAGAATGGGGATGTCAGCTGGTGTGACCTTGATAGGCTTTCGGGTGACTTGGCAATTATAGTGACTGGAAGTAGTGAAGAAATCATTATGCATTCAGCAAATGCAGGCCTGCAACAGGTATCCAATTGGATGACAGAGAATAAACTGTAGGTAGGAACCACAGAAAACAGAGGCTGTATTGTTGAAAAGCAGGTGTAAAGTATCACCAATAACCTTTAAAATCAACGGGATACAAATATCACTGAAGGGAGCAGTCAAATAGTTAGGAGTTTGGTTGGGTACTAAATTACGTTTTGCGGAGCATGTAAATCAAGCCATTAAAAAAGCAGGTAAAGCAACGAGAGCGCTCTCAAGATCACTGACAAATATTGGAGCGGCTAAGGCATCTAAAACAAGAATATTGTCCAGTGTGGTACATTAACAACTGTTACATGCGGCTCCAATCTTGTGTGAAGTAACAAACAATAAGAAACTCATGCAAAAGCTGTCTGGAGCACAAAGAACAACGACTCTCAGAGTCTGTAGCGCATACAGAACCATTTCAGCAGATGCGGCTGCAGTCATTGCAGAAATACCACCTTTGGATCTCCAGATACTACAAAGGATAGAATCTTACAATGGAGTAGATAGGTGGACATCCAGAGCCAACCTGCTGTGTAGATGGGAGCAGAGGTAGGAACAGGCACCGCACGGATTATGGCCGCGAAATCTTGTACCAAGAATTGAGACATGGCTGCAGAGACCCTACGGAGAAGTGGATTACTCTTTAACTTAAGCTTCTGGTCACAGATGCGTTAGAAAATATCTGCATAATCACAACCGAACTGATACCAACGCCTGCCCCTACTGCAACCAGACTGATGATGCTGAGCAATACCCTCACTGTCCCCGATGGAATGGTGAAAGAGATAACTACCACCAACAAACTAGAAATGTGTTTGATGCGCAGAACATGATGTTGAGCTTGACTTAGAGCAAGAACACCTGGAAGCAAGTTCACGGCAGCATCCGGCGTATAATAGCGACAAAGGAGAGAGAGAGAGAGAGAGAGAGGGAGAGGGGGGGGGGGGGCAGATAGTTTCCCAACAACTGTCTTATAGCAAGGGGAGATAGCAATGGTAGACTGAAGATCAACCCAGGCTTCAGGGGCCACTACAAAATTCAGGAGATCGTGAAGGAGCGTGCCCGCGAATGTGCAGGGAAAACAACTTTCCCTGATAGCGAGGCATGGCGGGAGGAGACGCCGGGCATGCCACGGGACGCGCTCGTCTGGTTCACGGATGGATCTGGCGGGGAGCGTGGGACGGGGGCAGGTGTTTACTCGGAAGGACCGAGGGTAAGTCATAGTATTTCCCTCGGAGCCCATGCAACGGTGTTTCAGGCCGAGATGTACGCCATCCTGCACTGTCTGCGGGAGAACAAGAGGAGGGGCTACACCAACAAGCGGATCCTCATAGCCACAGACAGCCAGGCAGCCCTTAAGGCACTAAGTAGCCTACGGGTAAATTCCTGGCTGGTGAGTGAGTGCCGAGACGAGACGAGCGACCTGGCTGGGCAGAATGAGGTGACCCTCATCTGGGTGCCGGGTCACTCGGGGGTTAAAGGCAATGAAGAAGCTGACAGTCTCGCGAAGAGAGGGTCAGCAGAACCATTTATGGGACCAGAACCGGCTCTGGGCGTGTCAAAGAGCACTGCCAGGGGAGCCATTAAGTCCTGGGTCAGAAACCAACACAAGGTGTACTGGGCGGACTGTCCAGGGCTCAGACATGGGAAGTCAATAATTGACTGACCCAGTTCAAAGAGAGCTGTGGAGCTGCTAAACCTTAGCAGAGGACAGCTCAGAAACACAACAGGTCTCTTGACGGGACACATGGCCGTCAAGAAACACCTGCATAAAATGGGGCGGTTCGAAGGGGACCTCGCATGCAGACTCTGCGGCGAGGGGGAGGAATCAGCCCAGCACATCTTGTGTGAGTGTATAGCTCTGGACCGGAAAAGACAACTGATCTACGGTCACTCTAGACCGGAGACAGAGCAATTCACCCTACCAATCGCTGTGCAGACTAGTTCAAGGCACAGTGATGTTGGAATGGGTGGAGTAAGACTAAGGGTATGCACAATCAACCAAGGGTTGCGGTGCTATCGGGGCGGCAAGGCCGCGGACGAGCCCTGAGGGAACAAAAAAAGGGGGGGGGGGGAGATAGGTAATAAGTAACGAGTGATATGCAAGAACATTCTCCTGTACTCGCTCCTGAACCCCTAATTTCGGGGGATTTAGGGCAATACAAGTGAAGAAAAGTTAAAAGGGAAAAAGACAGCCGTTGCCATGAAGCAATGCTAACGCAGTTCCATGGCTTGGGGAGCTTCGAGTGACCACTTAGTTTGGTTAGCCTCTAAGGGCGCCAATTACGCCTTAGAAAAAAAGTTTTGCAAAGAAAATATAATGGCTCATAATTTCATCAGAGTTTATGAATATAAAAGAATTTAGAAAAAAATAAGTTCAGCTTACATTCATATTTATTTAATACATTATACTTAATTATCTCTCCTGTCTAAGCACCATACTTTATATGAAAACTTTTAATCTTGTGTGCTTCACAGCTAAGTTTTTGTCAGTTCATTTACGAATTTTTCTCACTGTTTTTAATTAAAATTTTAATTATTTTGTTCCAGAACTCGGGTTAGTAAGAGGGAAGAAGGTTCATTGTTGTCATATTTGGAATGTACAAACACAGAAAAGTGGGTGGAGTCTGCATATGAATCAGAAGGTCCACTGTACTGGGCTACAATGTCCATCCTGATACATTCACCTCAACAGTGGAAGACGCATCGTGTGTCCCACATTAGGAGGTTGATAGTATTAGCGCATGCTCGACATTGTAGGCCTACAGTTTGTAAATCATTATCTGATAAAGCAGAGAAAGAGTACAGTGTATATAAACCATATTTAGTATTTTTTGGACTTATAGATGGAATTTATAGTTATTTTTTTAAGGTAAGCATTTTTTAAATTTATTTTCTTTGAGGTGTTTAATATTTATCTTTTATAGAATGTAAGCGGTGCAGATGATCAGTGGCCCAACAGTCTGGCAGACTACATTCGCCACAATGATGAATTGCTGATGAAAAATTCAGAAAAATTACTGTCTGTGTATACTGAGGAACTATTGCCATGTACTTCCTTCCCAGAATTCTGTGATGTAGCAGGTTAGTAAAATATTTAGTTAATTAACAGTGGGTTATAATATATTTAGAGGCTATAATGACAGTCTAACGGCATCGTCCAGCCTTATCCCAACCGTGACTCTTGACCTGACAGATATTTCTTCAATTTAGTAAAAATTCCGCTTGTCAATGATTTGGCTTAGTTTTTAAGAAGGTTTCCTCTTGATCCGTCTTTTTTGTCTAATTTGCTTTCTTCCAACATTGTGTGAAAAAGGTTGAATTTACAACAATTGCAGAGAACACGAAAACGGGTACTAAAAATATTATATGGGTTAAACTGGTATTATCCCACTAAATGTTTGTAAGTAACATTAAACTTCTTACAAATTCATAGCTTTATAAAGCTGGAAGAATGTAAAGTAATGTATAAAATATGGAATAATAAAATGAAAATGAACATTAAAGTGGCAAGGAGTGGTGAAGTACATTGCATCAATTTTTTCCTTTTTCTATGCCTGTATTAAAAAAAGTTTTGTAGTGGCTTAAGATGAACAGGTTTTTTTTAAATTTTAATATTTGCCCCCGGCTGGATCCCTAAAAGAACCAGCAAAAATATCCAAAATTAATAGCTTAACAATAGCTTCTAATAAACCCACAAAAAAAAACAATGTTACAATATATATATATATATATATATATATATATATATATATATATATATATATATATATATATATATATATATATATATATATATATATATATATATATATATATATATATATATATATATATATATATATATATATAATTCCTCAAAATAGTATGTAATATAATATAATTACTAATTGTAAAACTTGTTAACAGTGCAAATGTACTGTTTTGAGTTCGTAAATAAAGAATACAAAAAACCAGGCAGCAGGGAGGCATGTTATGCGTTGAAGGAAGAGTTCCAAAATTATCCAAACTTTTTCTAAGGTCATCACATGTGACGAATAATGGTGCTATGCTTACGACCCTGAAAGGAAGCAACAATCAAGTGAGTGGAAGCCTCCAAGTTTGCCTCGCCTCAAAAAAGCGTGTCAAGTGAAATCAAATGTCAAAATACTGCTGATTTGTTTTTTCGATGTGAGTGAAGTTAGCCATTCAGAGATTCTTCCACAGGGTCAGACAGGCAACCAGGCTTTCTACCTGCAATTTTTGAAAAGATTGTGCAACAGTTTGCGGCAGAAGAGGTCTGACTTGTGGCAGCCAAGCGCCTGTTTTGTTTTGTACCACAATATCGATCCTGTTTACACAGCCCTGTCAGTGCGCCAATTTTTGTCCGAAAGTGGGATAACCCCCCAATCACCCCACCCTCCCAATAATTTCCCTAAATAAAAAAAGGCTTGAAAGGAAAGCGTTTTGCTGATGTTGCTGAGGTGAAGAAAAGAACGATGGAGGTGCTATGGCTTTGTGATGACAGAGACTGGGAAATTTGACAGAATGTAAAGTTTCAGAGCCCTGGTTGCGATGACATTTCAATTTTTGACGATGATAATGACACCTGTTGTTGTCTCATAATACAATGAAGCTGTAGAGTGTGAAAGATGCAAATAAATTCAGTATCTGATTTATTGTGCATATTTTTTTTTAAACACGTCAATTTTAGATTAAAAAATTACATCTTGCAACGTGAAAACTTCACCCCTGTATTAAACCTCCTTCGAATGACAGTTGCAACCCCTAAATGTTTAAAATGTTTAAGTAGGGGCTTGTGATACCCCATTTGAAAAATCTCTTCATTCTCTATTCAAAAATGCTATGGTTTCAAAAATATATTGCAAAAATTAACAGTAAAAAAAGACATTCATCTGATTGACGAACTTCACCACAACACACAGACAAAAATTAATAACTAATCACGTTTCATTCTTGATAATGAGGGAAAAAATGTTCATAAAAATGTCTTCTAATGTTAATCAACATCTGAGGTGTGACCGACCTGATCACAATCGTTATTCTTCTTAAGTCAGTTAATTTGTGCGTGGTTTAGTTTCATATACCATACTTTCACATACTCTTAAAAGAAGAAGTCTAATAGCCTAAGATCAGGTGTTTGCCCTAGCCATTCTAACTATCCTCGCCTCCCTATACACCAATTTGGAAATGTTAAGTCGAGGTACTGCTGGACATTTGATTTGGTAATGTGCTGGTGCTCCATGCTGCTGGAACCATATCACTTTCCCTGGAGCTCGTGAGTTTGCTCAATCAGGATATAAGTTTGCCAAAGTTAGCACAACATTATTTTGGAGCAGTGCTTTTTTTTCCCTCAGGGCTCGTCCGCGGCCTTGCCGCCCCGATAGCACCGCAACCCTTGGTTGATTGTGCATAGTGGAGCAGTGCTTAATATCGATTCAAATTGCTAGCAATGAAAAAAGAAACACTGATATGGTTTTCAACTATTCCTGCCCAAACATTTACCTTTTCAGGCTATTGCGTATGTTCTGATTCCCCTAAAATCAAGAGAGGTTAGATCAGGTGATCTTCATGGCCATCTAGAGAGCCCATTACTTGCTATCCACCAATCTTCAAACATATACTCTAAAATGTCTCAGAGATTTCGAGTGTGGTGGTACTCCGTTTAACTGATACCATGCAGCGGCACACTGGTCTGGTGGACTTTGCAATGCAACTTGCATAAAAGCCTGTAGTATTGTACAATATCTACCACCATCAAGATTCTTACCATAAAAAGATAATACTAAAACTCTATCTTCTTTGATGGTGCAAAATACATGAAAACTTCAAGAGTCTTGAAAGTTCCTTTGCTGCAGGACATGGGTGTTTTCAGTGCTCCATTGGTGACTTATGGTGGTTGTACCAACCGTTTCGTGAAGTTTGCTTTATCGGTTCATACTATTTTGCTGGTGACTGTAGTATTATCTTGTGTTTGTAACCAGAACCATTGAGATAACTCAACACGACGATTGAAGTCTTCATTCAACAGGTGTCTGACAAGAGTTGGTTATAGGCTTTCCTAATTCTTGTACAGCTTGTCTCACATAATTTTTGGGGTATGCTGTGAAGTATCCCAGAACATTTGTAGATAACTCTTGGTTTTCCAACTGTGGTTTATGCTTATGTATTTTACCCCAGAGGGTTCCTAAATGCTCGAGATTTGTAAGTTCTTGTTAAACTATCTTTATCGTAGGTCTAGGGCGACTTAGAAAGTGTTCTGCAAGTACGTGACATCCTGACAGCAATTCTGTGATATTCACCATAAATAATAATTAAATTTAGCAGGTTGTTATTACTATATATTCCAAATGACAAAGCTGTAATGATTTTCACTTAAACTGGGATCAGCAAAAAACAGTACTGTTACTTGAAGTTAGAATCCATCATATCTGATAACTAGTGTTTCATAGCAACCTTGTAGGCAAAACTTGAAATACTATACACATAATACTAAAAATAGTTTATTTATTTTCCATTACACAATTTTCTGCATGTTTTGTGGATTTTTTTACAAAATAACTAATGAAAATTGTGTTCTACAAAGTTTGTGCATTTTCTCACCCAGAATTTATTTTATAGTATCAGATCTAAGAGAACATCCAAAAAAGGGACTCGCATTCATACAATAATAAAATACTTTGGTTAATATGTGAAAATAATATAACATAATGTGTGATATTTCAGAGCACAATTAAAGGCCGATCTTAAATATGTAATATTATACAAGATTTTTCATTTGAAAAAGTTAAATTACTTTTGTTGTGAGGTTTCTAAAAAATAATAATGTTCTGGGTACACCTGTATAATTTTGTCAGGAACTGTCAACTGCTTGAAACAAAGTAATATTTTAGCATTAAGGCCTAAGAAAATTGTAGCTAAAGAATGGAAACTCATTTAACAAAATAGATTTTAAATCAGAGTAGTTGATATACGGTTAATGGTCCAAATTCATGGGACACTTGTATATAAATAAATACGTTTGGCGATTCGGAAAGTCAAAAATCACTAAGTTAGGGTATTGTCAATTCAAATTGAGCTTTTTATCCCATACCGAGATCTCATTATTTGTAAAACAGATTATGTGTTTTCCAATTTTTAACTTGTTTTATCTGCTGCCTTTCACTTTTGTTTTTATTTATACTTTGAATTTATTTTCCATTTAATGATATTTTTTAATTTGTTTGCAGGTTTGTTGGATGTGATTACCAATCCCGAAACCTACATAAGTGATCTTCTAAAGGGAATTTCTTAATTGTTGAATAAAGATTTTAAATCTAAATGCTGTATGTATTATTTTTTATTTTTGCTTGCAGCAACTGTTAACCTGTAGTATAACTATAATATGTTGACTTGATTTTACTACTGATAATATCTAAATTATTGTACTTTACTGAAAAATAAATAATAATAATAATTTTGTATGTTTTATTCTTTAAGTTTAAGACCAGGATTCGAAAGTGGTAGTAGTAGAAATCTCCGTATGTGGGGCTACTGTGTCATTACTTGAATATTGATATACCTTTTACCGGTTTAGAAATATCCATAGAATATTATGCCTGCATAAACCTATTTTAATTCATGAGACCTCCCTTCAAATCTGACGAACCAATCCAATAAGACGACACATGTGGCGCGATATTCAACCTTCTCACAAAAAAGTTCGAAAAGTGAAAGCGGTAATTTAATGTTTATAACTGATCAATTACATAATGTTTAGTATCCCGTAATTAAATAAGTATTCTAATGCTTTATTTTAATTGTTATTATTAAAGCGTCTATTAAAGAAATTATATAATTAATAAATTAGAAAAAACCTAAAACAATGTTATATTTCCCTATTCCGGTTCATTTATGGATGGATTAAATGTAAACAATACCCTTTTGTTCTTATGCAGACATCAGTTTTAAACAAGGCTCTACTCCAGCGTTTGCTAGAATATGCATTTTATGTTGTATTTGGCAAAGACATAATTAACATATATTGTAACTGGCATCATTGTTATTTTATTTCTTTTTATTGTAACTAGAATTTTGAAAGTTTTGCACTGTTATTTATTCCAGGACGTGTGAAACCATAAAATAGTATATGTAAAAAACGCGATTAATGAATATTATAGGACAACTATGTAAACACAATACCTCTAAAAGATTAAATGTCTCGATCAGACCTAACTGTTTTTGGTACGTATGCAATCAATACTTCAGAGTCAGAAGATTAAAAAACCAACCTGATTGGCATATACTCTGACATTCTTTTTAGCTGTTTTTTAATTTTTGACACAAAAATAACGAATATTCATTTTTTAGTGAATTTTCTTTTAAAAAATTCACTAATGAGATCGCGACTTTTTAATTTTGAAAACATTTCATCAAATGAACGCTATTTAGGACCCCTGGAACCCAAATCCGAGGTCGGTTTCAGACTATATGTTTATATACATATATGTTTATATATTTATGTGTCACACCGCTAACTTAAAAAATAATGGACCGATTTTGATAAAACTGGGTGAGTACCTTTCTTTCGCAAGTGGCTTGGATAAGTTCGTTAGCCAGGAAAATCGTATTAGTTTTTCCCGGAAAATTTTGCGTTTTTTTGGAAATAACAAAGTTAGGGCAACCATATTGGGTACGAGGATTTATGCCATAAAAATAAAGCCATGTACCAAAATTTGCATCCCTACGTTGAAAGCAAAAGAAGCATTGTAGTTTTTCTTCTTAAAACGTAAAAAAGTCGTAATTCAAAACGCCAAAATTGACATGTTCTAAATAAGGAACTCGAAACTTACATTACGGGCGATGTAGCAGAAAGTTTGTAAGAAGTGTGTTCTATAAAGCCTTAAGTTTCAGCTTCAGCCACCATTATCCTTCATTTTACTTAAATATTTGCAGAAAATGAATTTCAAATAGACCCTTTTTCTGATGCTTTAGCTGTGGTTTCAACTATAGGGTTATAATACATGAAGAAAAACTTTGTACCTACCCCTTGTTAAGAACATTGCACGCACGAAGCAATATGATATTTCGCATAGTTAAAGTGTATATAAACAAGGAGAGCAAAAAGATAAAATGTATGTATAATATGTGATTAATAGATTAAACATTGCTTCTAATTAGACGAACGTCTCGCGACAGTAAAAACTTTGATGAATTTTTTTGTCGTTTTAACGAAATAAAAGACCTCCCTGGCTGAGCTGTGTACACACAATCCTCACAGCTGACCTGCCCTGACATCAATTTGCCTAATCAAAAGCTAAAAGAAGTTAAAAGGGAAAGGAAAAGTTCATTATGCTCACATAACCTTGATATATGACAGGGTTGATTTTCCTTCTCCTTTTAGCTTTTAATTAGGCAAACTGATGTCAGGGCTGGTCAGAAAAGTCAGTTGGTAGGATTTTGTGTAGCATCACGTTAGGGATTTCATTAAAACAAGAAAAAACTCATCCAAGTTTTTACTGTCGCGAGACGCTTGTCTAATCAGACAGTAGGATTGATTCCCAGTGTGACGGCTAATATATTCATGTCAATGTAAAACACATATTACTCCTTTGGTCGAACATAACAGTTATGGGCAGTTAAAGAAAAAAAAATCGAGTTTTCCTCAAAACGTCAAAGTCGCAATTTGAAACGTCAAAATTGGCAATGTTAAGAACGCGAAACAAATACGGATTGTGAAAAGAAAATGTTGCAAGAAGAGTGTTCTGCGAACCCTTAACTTTCAGCTTCAACCGTCATTGCCCTTCACTTTACTAAAATGTTTACAGAAAATTCATTTCAAATAGACCCATTCTTTGATGGTTTGGCTGTTAGTTTAGTTAAGTTCATGCTTTCGCTGTGGGTTTAGTGAAGTTTATGGTTTAACAGCCTATAATTTTTAGCTAATTTTCGTAGAACAAATTCGTTAATGCATTTTTGCATTTTTTATCGAAATATGATGCGTGTTTGTAAGAAAAAAATCAGGACGCAGTAAGTGCAATTTGGTAGCGAATTTTCATTAAATCCTCCAAATTTCATAACTCAATTTACTATTTGTTGGCTAGGAAACCAACATTTAAGTTTAATTTCGGAAAATTTTAGTACATTTTCAAACACTAAGTAATTTTTATAAAATATAGTACATTATTTCCACTACATAGGCTATACCGGTAATCAGATTGATGCCTGTTCGCATTTGCTATTACAAACATTTTTATGAAAATTCACTTCCATAACGCGCTTGCTGCGTCCAGAACTTTTTGCAAATATTTATACACGATTCTAAATATACACCCTTGTTTCATTACTTTTCTAAACACACTTATTTTAAAATTTACCGTCATCTATCATCAAACAAGTTTTTCTAGTCTCATTACAGTAGGATCAAATTTTCTTCAAAATATATTTGATGATGCTTTAAATGACTTGAATTATCTAGGGTTGGACATTGTTTAATGTTACTAAATAGCATTCTGCAATGTGAATTCAATCCCAACCAATTACCATTTTACTTATCATCACTTACGGGCTAAATTTTGCATTTCTGACATGGAATATAGCGCTCTGTTTGGCCAAAACAATAAGTCAGCGATTTCTGGAATTAACTCATCCCGATCTTTATAAGCAATATAGCCATTTGTGTATTACTACGTTACAGGTGTGCGGAATCTAACTGCGACTAACCTGAGATTCTCTTTTATTTATTTGTTATTTATTTTTCCATGTGCTGAACATATCCCTCCTCTTGGAAGTGGCTTTAAAATCGGCGTCAAAGCATCGAGATATCAATAATTTTAAACGTGGTTCTGGCAGAGAACCCACTATTTCACATTCAAAACAGCAGGACTATATATATATATATATATATATATATATATATATATATATATATATATATATATATATATATATATATATATATATATATATATATATATATATATATATATATATATATATATATATATATATATATATATATATATATATATATATATATATATATATATATATATATATATATATATATATATATATATATATATATATATATATATATATATATATATATATATATATATATATATATATATATATATATATATATATATATATATATATATATATATATATATATATATATATATATATATATATATATATATATATATATATATATATCAGCTATTTAAAAATAGAAGAAAGCTCTTTTTTTCTTTTGAAAAAGCTTCCGCAATGATAATTGTTATACATTACTGCTTCGTCGGTTCCTAAAAAGAAAGAATATAGGTAAATATGCAATAATTATTACAGAAAGGTACAAAATACTTACTCAATTTCTTGTAGGGAAGTATTTTGAACATTCCTATATTGATTATTGTATATTTACATTTTTTAGTGATTGACAAAGCAATAAAGTAATTGCGAAAGCTTTCAAAAGCAATTTCTAAATATCTGATACCCACGAGTTAATATCACATTTTATTAAATTATATATATATATATATATATATATATATATATATATATATATATATATATATATATATATATATATATATATATATATATATATATATATATATATATATATTTGTGTCTATGCGGAAGTAGCTGGACCTTTCTCTCTTGGGATTTATATATGTTTATAAGGAAGTAGCTGGACATTTCAGCCATAAAAATTGATATGTCCAAAAGGAAGTAGCTGGACCTAACCTCACAGTGTTGCCGCACTTTTTAGTGGGATATATAAAAGTTTTCTGGTTAGTTTTATGTTGTACGCTTAAACAGGTAGCATTACGGTTTTAAGGTCTGCTTGCTATATACAAAGATAATATGTTTTAATTAATACATTATTTATTCTCTTTACCTTGACAGTTTTACAGTGAAGCACTTCGTGAATAATATTAAAATTATAAAAAGTTACTACAAATTATTTTTAAATTATTTGCCTACATAAATTATCACACCGGTGTGGTAAAGCAGAAAAATGATAAAAGACAAATTTTGTGTTGTAATTTTTTACCAGTTATTTTAAATTAAATAAATTGTGGATAAAAATGTATTTATGACAGTCTTGTCTAAAAACACACGTGTTTTATCTCAAAATGTAATACATTGAGTTCCTAGAAAACAAAATTATTGTAATTAGTTATCTGGATCTGAATACATTGCATGTGATCTGTTTTCTTAATGGAAGTAACATAATTCAAACTCTTAACAAAACTATGATGACCAAAGCTTTTGCATAAGTTACATATGAAACACAACTCTTGTGTTATGGTTTGAATTGAACGTGAGAAATCAGTGAAAATAGTTGTCGTAAATAAATAGAAAATGCAGAAAAAATGGAGAACTCAGGAATTTAGTAGAAGAAAATTTGTACAAAGTAGGCAAATTTATAAAATGTAATATAAATAGTCATTGATGTATTTTTATGTTATTTTATTTTAATATAGCTAAAAAGAAATATTTATCATATTGTCTGTCTTTTTTCGTGCTACTAGAAATGTAAGGTTTTAGAGACTGGGGAGTTCGTTTGTTTAACACTGGACAATTTTCAATCAGAAGTTCACATTCAGCTATCGAGGGGTTGCTTCCGTCCTTTAAATGTCTTCTAATGGTCTCCTTAACTGCTTCTCTTTGAGGAGAACTCCATCTTGGTCGTGCTGCTGTGAAACAATAATCATAGAAGATAGCTTTGTACAATGGGTGAATATTGGAACCTGTGATGAGCACTGATAAGTACAATTTGGAGAACCCAATTCATCACAATACAGTTTTTTGACCCGACGATCGTTTCGCTAACAAAGTTAGCGTCATTAAGGGGATGAATAAGCTTAGTTTATTCAAATGTTAAAAATTAAAAAATTACTTTAAGGAAGACGCAGAAATTGAAGACATTATTCCTTTACCTAGAGGAAAACAGTAGCATATTGTTTATGCTAAGCTTATAGTAAGAAGTGCAACAGTGATAGAGTGTATACTGCGGAAGCTACTTTTAACGGGTGTTTCATAATCATTGTTGATTGTTAACTTTAAATACTTGATATTTAAATTTCTGTACAGGTTAACGAAAATGTAGCAAACAAAAGGCTTTTCTTTGCCAAAAGAATAACCATGTTATATGTTATATTTTCTAAATTTTATCGAATTATTGATCTATTGATGTAATTGTTTTCAATTTTTGATCATTTTAAATGTTTTACCTTAGAATATAAATTTTTGCAAATTAAATTTTATGCACCCCATAAAATCCCATCTAACAGGGGAGGAGTCATCCGACACGATAATATGTATTTTATAATGCAAAATGCAACGATGACACTTCGCACACATTACATTATAGTCTCGGCTCCCATAATGCCTTTTTGTAGGGTGTCTTGGTTCCGAGATTATAAATATATGTACTTACATTATTTAACTGTTATAGTAGCCTCATAATAAACGTTTAGTTAACGCACATCGTCTAGTGGGCAGTATCCAACCCCCTTGCTCCGTAATTGCTTAAGAAACGCTTTAAGAAAATTCGGACATAAAATGTTTTCTAACCACAAGGTCATTTGATTAATGAGTACACCAACAAAACATATTGTAGGCTCTGTCTAAAGAAAGCACTGGTAATTTAAAACTTACAACTATTTAGTCTGCCTAAGAAATAAAACTTGTTTTAAAAATTTTCTGCCAAAGTTTATTCTCAAAAAATATTCCGACCGAAATTTTTAATCGACATGGTGTATAAATTAATAAGTCAGTCAAACTGATCCTGGACTATTTTCAGTAATTATAGTAGATGTTGGGGCGTAACGTACTTAAAGGGTTATTATTATTATTTTTTAATTTTTCAACAACACACCACGAGGGCTTACAGCCTAAATACTATCGTGCCGTGGGTGTCGAGAAGGAGGAAAGAGGCAACTTGTTAATTCTGGACTTGAAGGTTTGGAGGTCCCGAGGAGAAGGAAAAACATGTGCCGACAAGGAATTCTACAACTTGGAAGGTCTCGGGACAAAAGAGCGGGCATAACAAGATGTTCTATGTCTGGTGACCTGGACAGTAAAACGGTGCATTCGCTCTGTTCTTGGTAGATCTGTTGGGGGCAGCAGGTGGAGGAACTATGGAAGAAAGCTCATCTTAGCAGTGTCCGTGCAGATATCTATAAAAGAGAACGAGGTCACCAACGGCACGTCGGTGGGCAAGGGAGCCTTTGGGTGATGGTAGTGTCACCGATGAGACGTATAGCTCTCTTCTGAATGAAGTCCAGAATAGCGAGTGTAAAAGCGGCAGAGGCACCCCAGATGTGGGAGCAGTATTGGAGGTTTGGCCTTATTTGTAAAGTATATAAGGTTTAGAGATTATCTGGTGAAACGTATTTGCGAGCCCGGACGAGGAAACCTAATTTCTTAGTAGCCACTTCTGCAATTGATGTGACATGTTGGTGCCAATTGAGATTTCGATCCACAGATATGCCAACAAGTGTAAAGGTCTCATTACTTTGAATAACTTGGTTGTTCATTGTGATGGATCTAGTGCGGATGCATCTCTTATGAGATAGAAAGCAAGACTGATATTTGGTGGAGTTGAATTGTACAAGATTTCTACTTCCCCAGTATAATATTTTTTGAAGTTCCACAAAGGCAGAACCCTCCATGAGTCTGCGTTCCTCATCTAATTGAGCTAAAGAGACAGGCTTAGAATATTGTATATTTGATAGGAGGGTGCTGTCGTCCGCGTAACTGTGAACTGGGTTAGATGTGCTAGAGAGGAGGTCATTGATGTGGAGAAGAAACAAAGTAGGGGCTCAAGCTGAACCTTGAGGGACTTCTGCATTAATTGGATACAGTTTAGGGGAATGGCCATCCACGACAACAGAAATGTTTCGGTTGGAGAGGAAATTTGCTGTCCAGGTACAGAGTTTTGGTGGTAGCCCAAAGACCGGAGGTTTATTAAGCAGCGCTGCGTGCCAAACCTGGTCGAATGCTTTGGATATGTCTAGAGCGACAATCTGGCATTCACCGTGTAGTTTCATAGACTTGTTCCAAGAATGGGTGACAAAGGAAAGGAGGTCGGCAGTTGATCTGCGCTGACGGAATCCATACTGCCTGTCATGGATTAGACTGTGTTTTTCAAGAAATTTTAGTCATTCGGTCTTTATATACTTTTCCATCACTTTAGAGACGACTGAAAGGAGATAAATGGGCCTGTAGTTGCTAGGAAGCGCTTTAGATCCTTTCTTGGGGACGGGTTGTACTCGAGCAGTTTTCCAGTTACTAGGGAATATGCCTCTATTGCAAGATGTCTAAAACAGACAGGTCAGGACAGGAGCAAGTTCTGGTGCGCATCTTTTGAGAACAATTGCTGGGATCTCGTCAAGGCCAGAGGCTTTCCTGGTATTAAGAGAAGAGAGCATCTTTCGTACCTTTTTTTTTGTTTTGTAATATAGTATTTTGAATTAAAATTGAACCAACTCCTGCTTTTTTTAGAAGATAACACAAAAACTTAATTCGAAAATAGGACAACGTGTATAATGACTGTTGTTTTATAAACTTACGAGATCTACTTTTAGTGTTATATATTTTAGATTATTGTATCCATTTGTTGCAAAAGATATTTTACAATTATTATCAAAAAGCCTGAGTGATCCAGTGGTAGGAAAGTATGCCGCTGGATCCAAGGGTACTGGGTTCGATTTTCAGGGTTCCCCATTCATTTTACAGCTCCTACTGTAAAATTATCATTTAGTTGGAGCAGGTTGAATTTCTGCAGGTTCCGATTCACTGAGGAGTCGTGAAGTCGTTAGTCCCGTGTACCGTGCGAGGTTGGGCACGCTGAATATCCCTACCCTCCTTATAGAAAAAACGGGGTTCGGCCAAATTTAAAGGAAAGTGAGTTGAAAGTGCTCCCTGTCGTCGGTGATTGGCCATAGTCGCAGAAATACGTCGCCGTTGAGGAAAAGACAAAAAAAGATAATCAATTATCAGCATTATTACTGCCATATTACACAATGCATGTTGGTAACGTAGAATACATTCAGTTAATCGAATACACCTTTTTCAAATGCGCGAACACGTCCATTAGTGGTTTTTAAGCTGTGATCTTTCTTTAATAATATGAAGTTGTCCCAAATTTGAGATATGACGTCGATAATTTGTTTAACCGACAATCCCACTGTTTTGTTGGCTATTTCTAAAGTACATGTCAAGTTATGCTAAACCACCAAGTTTATATTCCTTCCCACAAAAATATACATTATATTATTTTGAAAACAGAAATAAAAAATAGATAATCTAAATCATTTTGCTTTAATAAATTCTTAGGTTGTTGACGATTGACTATTTGTTAGTAGTATAAACGCAATTGAAATTCGTTTTACACATTTCTGGTTATCTTGGGAAAATAAGTCAACATTCATTTCTTATTCGTGCTACTAATTCCTTTAGATTTATAATAATAAATAAATAAAGATTTAAAATCTGCTGTTTTTTTCAAATTAATGTGTAGGTTAAACCTATTTAAAAAATTTAAACAAACTAGGGTAGGATTTGAAAAAAATATCGATGATGTCGTACCTTAAATTTGGCACACACTGTATGACATTTATTTTATTTTTTGAAAAGACCGCAACATAGAATGTCTATCGACATGTCTGCGAATTATTGGAAAAAGATAGCTGTATCTGATTAACTGAATTTATTCCATGTTTTAAACTCGCGCTATATGTATATAGCTGTCAAAAAATTATACTGGCAGGTTTAGCCAAACAATGTACATATTTTATATTATAAATAAAAAGTCGTAGGGGTAGAAATAGTAGCATTGGTAAGTAAATAACTTAAAAGCTTTATTTTCTGGAAAGCCGCTGCATTTTAAGATTCACATAGTTGCATTTGCATCATGTTCGATGCAGAAGAGATAAGACATGTTGAATATAACTGGAATAAATTTTGCGTGAAGTTATCCATAAATTCCGAGCCGTAGATTTACACGTAGGGTCAGCAGAAAGCGGGATGGATCATCGCGATCACAATATCAGTGAAGCGGATTCAACGTAGTAAATTTATGGCTAGCCATAGATGCCAGCCATATATTGCTATATGCTACTACACCTTACCGAAGAAAAAAGAATTTGTCTTAAGTGTTTTGCAATAACTTAATAACACTAACCCAATCGTTTATTATTAATATAGTCATAGAGGAAAACTAAATTTTAGTATGTATTATTTGTTATTTTGGTTACATGTACCCAAATGACAAATATTGGACAATAAAGCCAAGGCCCCAATATAAAAATAGACACAAAAACAAGTTACGAAAGACCTAGTGTATAGCAACCTAAGCAAATTATTTTTTGACACACTCTGGAAAATAAAAGAAAATCATTTGAACATCGAGTTACTTATTACTAAGTTTTTTCAAATATGACTCATTTTTTGATATTTACAGTTAATGTGCAACATCATAAAACCACAAAACTATTACCAAGGCCCTAATGTATAATAACTCATGCAAATTATTTTTTGTCACTTTTGCAAAAGTGAAAAAATACATATGAAGTTCGAAATAGCTATTACCACGTTTATATTTTCGCATTTGCAGTAGATGTGCCAAAATCACAAAAACGAAGATCGGTATAGCAATTAAGACGTTTCCGAAATATGAATTAATTTTTGATATTTGCAGTAGATCTGCCAAAATCATAAAAACAAAAAATGATTACCAAGGCCCTAGCGTATAATGAGATATGCAAATTATTTTTGTCACCCTTTGCAAAAGTGAGAAAAATGCATATGAAAATCGGGATAGCAATTAAGACGTTTTCCAAATATGTATTATTTTTTCGCATTGGCAGTTAATGTGCCAAAATCATAAAAACAAAAAATTATTACTAAGGCCCTTATGTATAAAAAACAATGAAATTATTTTGTGTCACCTTTTGCAAAAGTGAAAAAAACGCATAAGAAATTCGGGATAGCAATTAAAACGTTTCCGAAATATGTCATATTTTTTGATATTTGCAGTAAATGTGCCAAAGTCGTAAAAACACAAAATGATTACCAAGGCGCTAGTGTATAATAAGAGATGCAAACTATTTTTTGTCACCTTTTGCAAAAGTGAGAAAAATGCATATGAAAATCGGGATAGCAATTAAGACGTTTCCGAAATATGAATTATTTTTTGATATTTGCAGTAGATGTGCCAAAATTATAAAAACAAAAAATGATTACCATGGCCCTAGTGTATAATAAGATATGCAAATTATTTTTTGTCGCCCTTTGTAAAAGTGAGAAAAATGCATATGAAAATCGGGATAGCAATTACGACGTTTTCCAATTATTATTATTTTTTCGCATTTGCAGTTAATGTGCCAAATTCATAGAAACAAAAAATATCACTAAGGGCCTGACGCATAAAACCTCATGCAAATATCTTTCTGTCACCCTTTGGAAATATAAAAAATGCATTTGAACACCGGGATAGTTACTACCACCTTTTTCATTTCAACATTAATGATTCTGTGATACTTACTGCTAATGTGGTAAAGTCACAAAACCAAAAATCATTACCAAGGCCCTATTATGTAATACTACACCAAATTTATTTTTTGTCACCCTTTGCAAATGTAAGAAAAAAAAGAATTTAAACATCGGGATAGCAGTTAAGACGTTTTCCAAGAATGTATTTTTTTTAAGTCAATGTGCCACATGAAAGGCAACGGGAAACCACCTTATTTTAACCTATCGTTGCGAATACTAAGCGACTTTGCCTTCAGTCAGTGAGTGAGTGATACAGATTATTTTTATTATGTTTTGGAAAAATGATGAATTTAAATAAATTTATTAAACATGTTGTGTATACAAAGAAACTACCCCAATCTCGTTATAAGAATATGTTTATTATAAAAATTTGCTATAAATTAGGTTTAAAGTGAAACTTATTTTTAGTGGCATAAAGTTAGCATAAAGACTGTTTCTTATGCTGTACTGCATACTTGAACAATGCAACATAAAAATTATGAGAATCTAATTAATGTTAGTCACTCTAGTATAGCAGTTAGCGGCTGGTCATATTCAAATATTAAACCTAGCATTTTTTCTCAAATACTATGTATTTGTATATAAAAGCGTCGCATAGATAAAGAACGTTTGGGCTTTGATATACCGCTTTTACGACGTTGATCCCAGAAAGTTTTACAGCTCTGTTTCTGTACCCTCCTTTTGTAAATTTTAAAGCTTTTACCTGACCTGTCAAACATATGTTTAGAAAAAATTGAAAAGTAACTGCATAATCAATCAATTATTATGCTGTGACTGTATATTAGATTTTAGCGCGTTAAAAAATCTGCAACTTGAAAAATAGGAATAGAGTCATATTCAATTCATTCTAAAACTGTCCGAGTTGAGAGTTGTGTATGCTGTAGTATTATACACTAGGGCTTTGGTAATAGTTTTGTGATTTTATGATTTTAAATGTAAATATAAAAAAAGGTTCCTGTTTAAAAAATTGCAAATGTCAAAATGCATATTGCGGAAACGTATCAATTGCTATCCGGATCTGTTTATGCATTTTTTTTTACTTTTGCAAAGGGTGACAAAAAATCGTTTGCATATGTTATTATATACTAAAGCCTTGGAAGTCATTTTTGGTGTTTATGATTTTGACACATGCGAAAAAATAATACATATTTGGAAAACGTTTTAATTGCTATCCCGATTTTCATATGAATTTTTTTCACTTTTTCAAAAGGTGACAAAAAATAATTTGAATATCTTATTATAGACTAAGACCATGGCAATTATTTTTTGTTTTTATAATTTTGGCACATCTACTGCAAATGTCAAAAAATAATTCATATTTCGGAGACGTCTTAATTGCTATCCCGATCTTCATATGCATTTTTTCGCTTTTGAAAAAGGTGACAAAAAATAATTTGCATGGTTTTTCATACATAAGGGCTTAAGTAATAATTTTTTGTTTTTATGATTTTGGCACATTAACTGCAAATGCGATAAAATAATAAATATTTGGAAAACGTCTTAATTGCTATCTCGATCTTCATATGCATTTTTCTCACTTTTGTAAAGGGTGACAAAAAATAATTTGCGTATCTTATTATACACTAGGGCCTTGGTAATTATTTTGTGTTTTTATGATCTTGGCACATCTACTGCAAATATCAAAAAATAATTCATATATTGTCTCTTCCAAAACATTATTTTTACAAACCACCTGTAGATTTTTTGCTATATTACATGAATAGTAACTTATGCAATAATCATTTTTAATCCAGAAATTCGTAAGAAATATCCTGACGATATTATTATTAAATAAAGTCTTAAGTAACTCCATGATTTTTGCGGTCCTATTGTACATAAAATTCACTAAAACATGTAAATATTTAAATAGAATTAATATTTTGAGCATTTGGCAACACGGCACAGGCGCATTAATTTTTACTTTTAATGTTCTCATGAAATAGGTCCAGCCAATAACGCATGTACATATTAATACTAGCATGTTAATAGCTGGACGTCCAGCTATTGCACGGTTGGTCCAGCTATTATACACTTGGTATACGAAATGGTCCAGCTACTTCCGCATAGGCATAAGTATATATATATATATATATATATATATATATATATATATATATATATATATATATATATATATATATATATATATATATATATATATATATATATATTATAGTCAGGCATATTATTATTACCTTCTATTCTATTCTATGTCTATTTTGTTTGGCCTAAGACGTAGGTCCATTGAGCCATTAAACGTAGTCTAATCTAGTGACGGTTGTCGATTGTCGGACTTTATATTGGCATTGCCATATTTTCTCTATTATGTTTGATAGTCTGATACGTATTTAGCGTAGGTGCGGCTGATTGTAATAGTTGTAGAGTTTTTATTAAATCTTAATGCTGTTTTCTTTAAAAAATTCATTTATTATCTTAATTGTTTTAGTGTTTAGTTCAGTTAGGATTTGTTGGGTGTGAATTGGTGTTGTTATGTGATTTTTAATAAGTTTTTTATATAGGTCCTTATTTTGTTGTGGGCGGTTTTTACAGTTAAAGAGCATATGTGTTATGTCTCCTTCTTCTCCACAATCACAGTTTGGTGTTTCTTTAACTCCTCTCCTATATAAATGTTTTGGGGTTGAGCAATGTCCTGTTCTCATGCAGATAATATTTGTTATGTGTCTTCTGTTCGTGTATGGATATCTATTAAACCAAGGTTCCAAAGGCAGACAATTTTGGATGGATGCATATCACCTGCTTTGGTTTTTATCCTTCCATGTTTCTTCCCATTTGGTTTTTATTTCATTTTGTAATGGTTGCGTTAAGTTGGACGTGTTTATTTTAGTTTTCAAGGGGATATTGAGGTTTCTTCCAATGTAAGCTAGTTGGTCTGCTATTTCATTTTCTGTTATATTGGTGTGTCCTGGTATCCATGTCAGGTATATTTCTTTTCCTTTTTCGCACATTTCTATTATTGTTTGTTTGGTTTGCAACTGTAGTGTTTCATTTTTTTAAATATTTTGGCTGTGATATTTTTTCGATGGCACTAATCGAATCTGAGCAAATAATGGCATTCCTTATGTTATTTGTATTTATGTATTTGCAGGCGGTTTTGATAGCTACTATTTCAGTGTTGCATATGTTTGTGAAGTCCGGTATTCTGGCTGAGAATTTGTAGCTTTTTATGTGTGATGTTATGCCAATTCCTGCTTTGTATGTTATCGGGTCCACAGATCCATCCGTGAAAATAAATGTGTATTCTTGGTGTTCGTTTTGTATGTGATGAAAGTGGTTTCTGTTGTTTTCTTCTTTTCTAAGTTTGAACGCTTTTGTTGGGACGGTGCTCAGCTGTGTTTTGATCGTATATTGGAAGCAAGGCAATATGTTTGTGATTTCTATTTTTGGTGTGAATGAATTGAGTGTTTGAAGCGCCGTTATAAGATATGGCTGTGTCCTCTTTCTCCAGTATCCATTTTGATGCATACAATGGTTGTACAATGATTTGGCTAATATGATTGTCAGTCGATTCTTAATTTTGATAATGTTAAGAGCATATTTTATTGCTAGCCACCTTCTTCTGAATTCTAACTATTTTTCTGCTGCTTCAGCTAATAATATGTAAGTGGGGGTGCTTCTCATGCAACCAAGTGCCGTTCTTAATGCTTTGTATTGAATTTTATCTAACTCGTATGTGATATTTTTACTTGTTGGAGTTAGTAAGCTGGAGGCAAAGTCTAAATGCGAGCGTACTATTGATTTATACAGGGTAATTTGTATGACTGGATCCGATCCCCACCAGGTACCACATAATGCCCTTATTATATTGAGGCTTGCATTTGTTCTATTTTTATTACCTTATTATTGAGCATAAGAAAAATTTAGCAAAAACAAATTTTAGTTGTCGACAAAAATATGCCTAAAGAAGGTACTTAATTGTACATTCTTTAGAAAAATTTGTATTTATTGTAAATGTCTCAAAGAATACTTATTGGCAGTATAAACCATCTTTACAATTATGGGAACCTATGTTTAAGTACTTGCTTCTGCGTTTTCACGTCATTTTTTTCGATTTTAACAAAATTTGTCTAGTTGCGTAGCAAGAAAGAAACTGAGAATAAACGCCACCAATCATGTCTCAAGAAATAGTTGCCGATATGAAAAAAAAATCTTTAAATACTTATGAGAATAATTTTTTAAGGGGTTGTTACTTTTCCCAGTTTTTTTATCAGTTTTTAACAAAATTTGTTTGTGTACTAGCTTATAGAAATTTGGGGTAAAGCCTACTGATCCTGTCTCGAGTAATAGTTAGCAATATCAAAAATATTTTAAATCATAAGAAATTTTGTTGTTGTAAAGTGCATCTTTTTATGCTTTTTCAGTTTTCTCCTACATTTTTTTGGTCAGGACAGGTCGGGTTAGGCCAGGTGTCAAGTCAGGTCGTTCAGGTCTGACTTGTAGAGTGTTTAGTGCATAAATGACAAGAAAAATATTGTCCCTTCAACCCCCAAAAAGCCGTGGAGCGAAAAAAATTGTTAGGAGGAAGTATTGATAAAAAGTGAAAAAGACTACCTTTATATTTTCTTCCTCACCGAGCACCTCTATTCACTCTGGGTCCTGTAACTTTTGGAGGGGTTGATTTCACAACATCTCTTTTGTTGCTTATGCATACAGTGGTGCTTTGAAGCGCATTTCCCGTTTTTTTCTTCAGAAATCACGTATGCCGCTCTTCTGCATAATTACTGTTAAATGTCTTTTACTTGCCCAAAAAAAGAAACTGGTTTTTGTGGATTATATTCATTATTGCATCCATACACAGCACCAAATTTAATCATTTTTAAATTTAAAAAATGCAAGGGTACAGCAGCTTGAAGAAGCAAAACAAGTCTGGACGCAGCAAGTGTGTTATGGTGGTGAATTTTCAAAGAGATAATCGGCCACCAACAATTTTTTGTAGTAAATGCTTATAACTTCTTTTCCTTGTGTTATAGAGATCTGAATGTTGGCATATAGTTTACTTTTTATAACGTAAACTCGCGTACCAAATTTGGTTGCCATAGGTTTGTTATTTTCTCAGTAGAAAAAATGTACCAAAGAAAGCTCAACATTTTCCCGGAAAACCTCCTCCGATTTTCTTGGCTAAAGAACCTATCCAAGCCACCCACTAAAGGAAAGTACCTGCCAAATTTAATCAAAATCGGCCTATTATTTTTTGAGTTATCAGTGTCACACCTGTATATTAAAGGTCCTAATACGTGCTCATTTGAAAATCTTTTTTGAAAGTGTTATCTCGATATGTCTATTATCAAAAAGGCATACTAATGCAGTTTTTCTGTCAAACAATGGTTAGAGCTGTTTGTAGGAGGAAAATAAAATAAAATAAAATAGAATTAATGCTATCCCGGAGAAGTGGGTGATGGGCTATGACTTGGAAAACACCATTTAAGAGCTTGGTAATACCACATTTTGCTTTGCGACATTTTAGCGAATTTTTTGGAAAGAGGAAAAATTCACCAATGAGGAGATCTGTGTTGATGAATGTCTTAATGAATGTGTTTTACAAAACCTCAAGTTTCAGCTTCAACGATCATTGTCCTTCATTTTACTAAAATATTTTGGGAAAATCGATTTCAAATGTACCCTCTTTCTGGTGCATTGCCAGTAGTTTCAGCTATAGAGTTCATGGTTTAATAGTCTAGATTTTAGCAAATTTTCGTAGAAAAAATTCGTTATTGAGAAGACCGCGACTTATGAATTTTAAAAAGATTTCTTCAAATGAGCGGCGAACTAGAACCCCTAAAACAAATGTACAGTGTCAGTTTCAGTCTGTGTCTGTTTACACATATACAGGGTGACGCATTTCTACAGTAAAGCTCAACATATCCGTTATTATACAATATATGAAAAAAAATTAGATACGTTAATTGTAGGGTGTTTTGAGCTGCATCTTATAAACTTATTTTGACAATCACATAAGTCGTTGGTGATACATACTTTATTTCTTAATAGAACACCCATTATATTATTGCATTTTTGTATTTTTCATCGAATTATAATGCATGTTTGCAAGGTAAAAAAAAACTCCGCCATGGTCGGTCCCAAGCCCGGCTGAGAAAGGAGAGGGCCCCATTCCTCAGTCATAAGGGATGTAACAGCGTAACCCTACCTAGTCATGTCTTAATCGGCCGGCATTGCGAGGAGAAACCTCTAAAAAAAAAACCCACATCGCAAGGTCGTTGGCGGATTGGTGCTGAAGAGATGATGCTTTTGGCCGATATGGTCGGGCATTGGCAGTTTGGTAACTCTGCCCCTAACGTAATCTTCCCCAGGGAAACCAGGCGACATCCCTGCATATAAATGACTTTCCATGGGATGCAGGGCTTTTCCATGGCAACCACAATTTTCCCCCGCTTCTCATGGGAACAGAACATGGACACGACAAATAACACAGACACAAACAAGATGGGTAATAATACTCTCGATCTCCAGGCAACTGGAGAACCCATGGAGGTAGAAATGAGGGTTGTCCCCTCTCTTACCACCAAACCGATGGAGGGGGTGGGGGTGGGGGTCATCCTCTCCCTATCCTCCGGATCCCTGTCCTCCGACGAGGAGCAGGAGCTTGTAAAGTCTCCCGTCCGCCACACGGAGGAGCGGAGGAAAAAACCACGACTGCATGGATCCGCAAGGAGACAGCTTAGTTCTCTGCTCAAGGCGGGTGTGCCTTATTCAACCATCTGAGTCAGGTACTGGCGGAATTCGGGCCCCTCCGGGCTCGAGTGGGGGCTGAGTGTATGATAAAACGACCCAAGGAGTCTGATGCCTCTACTGAAAGTGCTGTCAGCAGAAAGCGACTCCGGTCAGACGGCAGCACACCACAACAGAGGGCAAAAAGCCCCGAGAGGGTGCTGTCAGGAAGACATTCAGTGAGGCGACTGGAGGGGTGAGAGTGGGCATTATCCACTGTGAATAGCCCTCCTTCTCACTGAATAATGAACAACTGCTGCTTCTGCAGAGGTCTATCCTGAAGGCTGTGCAGTGCAGTTCAGAGGAAGAGTCAAGTATAAGGTTCCGGGGTTGTGCAAATCGGCCTGGCTGGCTCCTTATTACTTGTGCCGACGAAGTCAGCTTGCTTAGGCTGGAGCGAGTAGTTGGAGGGCTCCAGCCGTGGAAAGGGGCTCGTCTCAAGCTGGTGAGAGGACAGGACCTCCTCAAGCCCCACGTCTGTGTGGCATATATCCCGGACGGGGTAGATTCTTCATTGACGCCCGAGGATCTGCTCAGCAGACTGAGAAGAATGAATGATGGTCTGAACACTCGGAAGTGGACTGTACTACACCGAGAAGCGGCGGGACCATCAATACCAACATGGACATTCTCGGTTGATGGAATGTTCATGGTTACGCTGGAGGGAATTGGCTTCAGACCATACTTTGGCTTTGGGCAGGTGTTGCTCTGGCCGAGGATAAGGGGGTCTGCGGCTGAACATAAACCCACAGCCTCTACTACCACCATCGCCAGTCAGCCTATGGCGACTGGAGCAGGCCCTTCCGCGAGTGGAGGGGATCAATCCCCCCCGGCTATACCCTCAGGAAGTGACACCGCAGGAGAATTAAATCCACCAGCAGAATAGGCCCCAATAGAGGAGGTGGCAGGATACATCCTTCCACTAGAACCTCTAGAGGGAAACCACAGGGGTGAGAAAAATCTACCCCTCGCAAGACTACCAAAGGTAGACCCTCCTCTAGGAAGCTTTAGTAAAGTAGGATAGCCTGCATCCTAAACCCTAATCCTATCCTAATCCAAAACCTATTTCCTTACCCTTCCCACTTTTTGACTTTCCCCATTGTTGTCCCATGACCACCACTATTAGGTGCATACAAGCAAATCTGCATCATGCTAAGGCAGCTACATACCTCCTTACCATGAAATTAAAAGAGGAGAAGATAGACATTGCTCTTCTACAAGAGCCCTGGACCGCTAATTCGGACCGTACCAAAGGGCTAGGTAATACTTCTGGTAAAATAGTAGAGGTGGGCTCTGGTACCAACCCCAGAGCCTGTATCTGGATCAGAAACAACTTGCAGTATTTTGCACTTTCAGAATACTGTACCAAGGACATGGCAGCGATCCATCTCATGATCACGACCGGAGGGACCAGGCTGGATGTAGTAGCCTGCTCGGCCTACTTCCCCTGAGACAGAGATGCAGATCAACCCCCTCCAGCAGAGGTGCGGAAATTGATCACCTACTGCAAGAGAAACAATTATCACCTTGTAATGGGGTGTGATCTGGTTTGGGGGAGCACATATACTAACAGGCTACGTGAGTCACTGTTTAAATACATATTAGGGGAAGAGCTGGTCGTCAACAACATAGGCTCGGAACGCACCTTTGTAACGGTTAACCGAAGAGAGGTTTTAGATTTTACGATCAGCTCAACGCTGTTGAGCGCCAAAATCTTCAAATGGAGGGTGTCGTCTGAACCCTCATGTTCAGACCATACCCATATCCTATTTGAGATTGAAATAGGCCCTAGACCTGTGGTGGAGTATTGCGACCCGAGGAGGACCGATTGGGAGGGTTACTAGCAATCCCTCGCCGCCCGACTTGTGTCCCTATCCCCACAGTGAGGGATCGTGAAGAGATTTAGATTGCAGCTGAACACGTAGGGGATGCTGGGGTCATAGCATATCACGAAAACTGTCCACTAAAGACAAAAAAAGATAGTCGGGGGTCTACTTGGTGGAACAAAAACCTCGAAAAACTACGAAGAGAAGTGTGACGTCTCTTCAATCGTGCTAAGACTACAGGCAACTGGGAACAATATAAATCCGCTCTAACACATTACAACAAAGAGATAAGGAACGCTAAGAGGAAATCCTGGAGGAGGTTCTGCGGGAACATCGCTAATTTGCTCAGCAGCGCCAGGATCCACACAATTCTCTCACGCGACCGTGTCCAGGAACTGGGATCGGTAAAACGACCAGATTGTTTCTTTACAGAATCACGGAAAGGAACGTTAGAGCTCTTAGCACACACACACTTCCCAGATTGTCTGACCCTGGGCAATGAAGATGTACTGATAGCCGGGGGTCGATTAAAATGCCCTTAAAGGGAAGACTGGCGGGCTGCTCGGAGAATAGTTACAGCCTCAGCAGTCATTCAAGGCGCCAGGGGAAGATGGGGTGATTCCGGTCCTACTACAAAATGGACTGGAGATTCTCCTCCCATGCCTAATCAGGCTGTATAGAGTCAGTCTGGCTTGGAACTATATTCTATCCAGCTGGGTAGTGATTAGGGGGGGGGGGTATACATTCCCAAACTGGTACGTAATGAGCTCCTAC
Organism: Tillus elongatus; assembly: GCA_964006375.1. Classification (NCBI taxonomy): domain Eukaryota; kingdom Metazoa; phylum Arthropoda; class Insecta; order Coleoptera; family Cleridae; genus Tillus; species Tillus elongatus. The sequence continues at coordinate 222,480,172 of OZ023262.1, read as the reverse complement.
CGAAATCATTGAGACCTCTCAGTGTAACCTCATTCCTCCTGAAGGGACTGGAAAAATACTGGACAGACACATTAGGCGGAACATCTTAGTTAACAACCCCCTTAATACCCACCAGTATGCCTACCAAACTTGCAAATTTACAGAGTTAGCACTCAATAATCTCGTCGAGAAAATCACACACTCCCTGGATAACGGGGAGGTGGCGGTGGCTGCATTTCTCGACAATGAAGGAGCCTTTAATAACACATTACCTATCTCCCTCTACGAAGCCACTATCGCTAGAGGGGTGGAACCTACCATTTGTGGCTGGATAGGAAGCATGCTTCACAATCGGATCGTTATTAGCTCGTTGCAGGGGGAGGTGGTCAGCTTCAGGACTGCGAGGGGGTGCCCTCAGGGGGGAGTTTTTCCCCCTACTGTGGTCCCTCTTTGTGGACGATTTGCTGGCTATCCTGGGGCTGTGGGAGGTTGAGGTTCAGACGTATGCTGATGATCTTGTCACAATGGTTAGAGGCAAATCTGAGTAGGAACTTGCAAGTACTCTTCAAGAGGCACGAAATGTAGTGAATCATTGGTGTCGGAGGGAACAGATTTATGTGAACCCCCGCAAAACGACCATTGTTCTATTTATCAGAAGAAGAAGGTTGGACAAATTAAAACCACCTATTTTTATGGGGGAAACGATTCCATTTACGGAACAAGCATAATATCTGGGGGTTACCCTAGATAAGAAGCTCAACTGGGACGTACAGTTAGAGAATGTAATCCGCAGGGCTAAACTGTCCCTGTGGACATGCCATAGAATCTGTGGAAATAACTGGGGAACAAACACCCAACAGATGTACTGGCTATATGTAGTTGTTATCAGACCAATAATAATATATGGAGACATATTTTGGTGGCCCAAGGCACTTTGTGGTGTCGCGAGGGCCAAACTGGCTCATCTACATAGACGAGCTTGTTTGATTATAACGGGAGCGATAAACACCACTCCATCAGCCGCTCTGGAGGTCCTCCGTAGTATTCCACCTCTTTACATTTGGCTGGAGAGGGTGGCGAGGTGGACAACGTACAGATTAAAACAAACGGCCGACAGCATGCCGAAGGAAATCAGTCTGGGATGGTTCGAACTCCTCGATGACATTGATGGTCATGAGATTTTGGGAATGGACTCAGACTTGATGTCTACAAAGATTAGTAGAAAGCTGTCTTTCAAGATCGTCCTCCCGGAAAGGGAGGACTGGGAATGAAATCAAACGACCCTATTGAGGGCCGATCTCTGCTGGTATACTGACGGCTCCAAAACCGATAGAGGGACAGGAGCCGGCGCATATGGGAGCACCACCGATGCTAGACTATAAACTAGCCTCGGAAAGTACGCAGCCATACACCAGGCAGAAGTGTATGCCATCGAGGTGTGTGCAAGGGAAAGTATACAAAACCAGTGCACACACAAATCGATAAAGATAAATTAAGATAGCCAAGCTGCAATAAAGGCTCTTGGTTTCTACCGTTGCAATTCAAAAACGGTATGGAGTTGTAAATCTGCCCTCAACGAACTGGGCAGCTGCAATGAGGCGACGCGCTGGCCAGGAGTAGAGCCCAGGTGGACTTCATCGGACCATAACCTGTGCGGGGGATATCATCATGCACAGCAAAACGCACCTTAAAGACCTGGCCAGAAAGAATGACAATCCAGCAGTGGCAAAATCTGCCAGTATTAGCTCACTCTAAGACCTTCATAAATGACCTGTCAGAGTCAAGGGCTAAAAAACTTCTAGAGCTAAACAGACAACAACTGAGTACTCTAGTCGGCCTTATACAGGACACTGCCGCTTGCGTCACCACATGCACCGATGTGGAGTCGGCCAGGAAACTGAGTGCCAGGTGTGTATGGAGAGTGACGAAACTGCAGAGCACGTACTGTGTTCCTGTCCGGCGCCGCACAGGACTAGACTCTAGACACTTGCTCTTTGGCAAGACAAAGCTTGCTCCGGAAGATCTGGATCAACTTGCGCCGACAAAGATTATCGACCTCTGCAGGAGGCTGGCTTTGTTGGGAAAAATATAGATTATCAGGCGTGAGCCACAATAGACTTTATGGTCGCAGTGAAGGGATCGTTATGGCCCACTCACAATCAAACCTAATCCAACCTAAGGTAAAAAAATGATATCGTTCATCGTGTTTGAGTTATTTCAATTGATTTGCAACTTTTCACTTTTTTGGCACATATCACAAACTGTGATACGGCGTTTTTACCAACAGATAGCGGCGACCCAAGCTTTTTGTCTCTATTACCCTCTCAAAAAATCGAGCTACTGTATACAGGCACTCTCAAATAGTGGCTGAATTTGAAAAGTTTTTGCAGAAATGTTTTAGCGAATTTTTCGTAAAACGAAAAATTAACTAATTCACTAATGAGGATCTGGTTATATATATATATATATATATATATATATATATATATATATATATATATATATATATATATATATATATATATATATATATTATATTATATATATATATATATATATATATATATATATATATATATATATATATATATATATATATATATATATATATATATATATATATATATATATGTCACGTTTTTTAAAAATGCGAAGAGAGCAAATTGAAGATTTTAAAGATTCGTATTTTTCACCCATTTCTGTTAATCAGTAGTAGGAGAGGCTGATCTATTGTTATTTCAATTATGACTTTCACAGATACCTAATCCTGTTGGCAATTAGCCACCCAAAGAGTAATTTATTAGTTAATTTAAATTAATAGTGCTACTTGACTTAATACTCTATTTTTGACCTAATACTGTTTAGCTTTTATAAAGTTCATAGATAACTTGCACTTAAAACTGCAATATCACTTCAGAAAAAAAAACACTGTGGTGGTTTTTTTTAAATACATAAAGTTAAACTAATCGATGATTTTGATTTTAATTAATTCAGAAAAGGTATAAAATACAAAATTGATAAAAATGTGTTATATTTCTCAACAAATTAAAAAATCTTAAGAAATGAATTATGGTACATTGTTAGTACTATATATGTTATACTACCAGCCAAATGTCCTTTTAAAAACAAGACATATTTGCCATTAAAAACATTTTAATGAAAATTCGCTACCATTACGCACTCGCTGCGTCCAGAGTTTTTCATATCTGTCAGCAAGGACAGGGGAGGCCAATACAACTTTCGGCATTTACATTTCAGTATCTCCTAAACGATTCCACAAATTTGAATATTTTTCGTTTCATTTGAAAAAGCATTTTATGGTCTTTTGAATGATGTTTTTTGTTTTAAACCAATAAACTAGAGGGCGTTCTCTACAGCAATTACAAATTTTTTGAAACATATTAAATAGAACGGTACTATTTATCTGGCATACTATTAGGTGGCTCAAATTACCTAAATTTTAGTTAAAACCCCATCGCGATATCTCTATCCGTTCTCTATGTATAAGAGAAAATGTTAAAAATTTGAATACCGCAATCGGATCAAGTTACCTTAGCAAAAAACAAATCACATAGCCATTGTTACTGCTAAATTGAAAAGATCACGGATTTGACAATTGTCAAAAATTAGTTCTTGTGGTCTGGATTTACTTTTTATTGCATTTTTTGGAAAAATTATGTCACTAACACGGAGGTCTATGATATGCTGTGCATTTATTTCCAATGTTTCGAAAATGCAGCAATAACGACGAGACCATACGCAATGCAATTTCCACAAAGAAGATATGTTTCTCCAGAAGTGTTTTCAATAGAACAGTACTATTAGTTTGTCAGACTGTTAGGCATTACCTAAATTTAAGTGAAATTCGATTTATACGAAAAAATGTTAAAAATTTGAATAACGCAATCGCATTAAGTCACCTTTGCCGGAACACAAATCACATAGCCATAGTAGCGGACGTAATTGAAATTACGGTTCGACCTTCTTTCCACTTAGTAACAAAGTTGTTAGTACGTCGTGTCTTGCCTTCGTTCGCACTTTATCCAGGCTTATGACTGGTTAGTAACTTAGTTTTGAAGCGTGTTTAAAGACCAACCGGCCAACGGAACGTCAATAATAACAATAAAATAGGAAAAGCAGAAAATCTTAGAATTACCCAAACAAAGTTTAGTCAGAAATACTCACAAATGTTCAAAATGTTTTCTATTATTCTCGATGCATTTACATTATCTAATATCGGTAGAAAAATTGCTGTTTCAATTTCATCCCTCGACAAGTCTCTAATGGCATTTCATATGATTTATATCATATTTTCTCTGGTTGTTTGTCTCTCTTAGAAAACCAGGTTTTTCAGTCTACTCCAATAGGTACTGAAAGTGGCTTCGTCCGTCCATAATATGCGCAACAGAAAATTTGGATTTTCCCGAATCATATTTACGAGCCAGTGACAATGGTTTAGTCTATGATCATAATCAGTATGATTTAATGTCCTGTGTAAAACAATGTGGTAGGGATGCATATTATTCTTTTAAAGAATCTCGTGGATAATTATTTTTGGCAGTTCCAAGTCATCGGATATTTTCCGGGTGCTTATGGTCCTCATTGCGTGTTCTACGAACCCTTACAGATGCTTGAATGTGCTGGGCAACAGGCCATTTCTCGTATTCCCCTAGCCAATCATGAAAACACTCCTAGAGAAAAATGTCTTTTTTGTGTAAATTACATTGCACCTGAATAAAAACAGGATAGGCTGCGCCTCACAGCCTTAATGGACGCTCCGCCACTGCTTATAGATTAAATAAGCTTGTATAACCTTTAATTTTAGCTTCTCAACAAATTGTGACAAGTGGACTTCGTCAGTCTCCTTTGGGCATTCAGCAACTAACAGTTAATTAGCAATTACGTCAATTGCCTATAGCCGGCCAACAGATAAATCCCAACCAGCAATTGAGACAGTCATCGCTCAGTGCACAACGCATCATAATAAACCAACATTTACTTTAACAACAGCAGCAGCAGCAATCTCAACTAAATAATTAACAACAGCCAAGACCACCACTTGACACAATGGGCTCGAACCCACAACTCATACAGTCACCTTTAGACAGCCTGGGCACGAACCACAATTAATAATGTCCCAGCCGGATAGCCAACAGATGCCAGCTCGTCTTGGTAGCCAGGCCATGGGACAGTGACGTTTCAGCAGCGAATAGTAGATGTCACTGCAATTGCTTGTAAATGTACAACCTTCTCAGCAACAACAACATATGGTGCCACCCAACCAGCGGCTCCATAAACTTTGAGCGGCTCCGGCAGACGCCGATTACTGGTCAACAAATGGCGGCACCGACGACGCCTCAACCTCCTCCTAGCCCACTACGTGGCTCTGGAGGGCAGCAGATTAGACGGTCTCCGTTAGGAGCACTGTAGCAAATACTATATAATGACAATACGGGACACTCCTATGCTTTAGCATTGGTGAAATTTGTGACAAGTACACTATGGCCACCTCGCGTGAAGTACTAACAACTGAGCGGGTAATTTGCATTGTATACTTACCTGCATATTCTTAATTTAGACAATTGGTTTATTATAGATGAATATAAAAACGTACATGACAAAACAGTAAAAAATTTCTGATTGTATTGTTATAAATAGAATTTGTATCAGCACTCAGCTTGAAACCTAAATGAATTAAGTATGAATAATTCTGCAAATTGCTCTTACCCATAATCATAATTTAAAGTACTACATTAAAACCGTCGTTAAACTACTATTTCAAGAGTAGATATAGGAATATACTGAAAGCTGTTTCTTAGGATATTCAGTTACAATCTGTACTTACCTATAAATAATTGTTCTAGGTATAAATGGTAGCACAGTACTCAATTTTCTATATCTCTACATGAAAACTGTGTTATTAATCTAATATTTTAAAATATGTAACTGATATACTTAGTACATAATTAAGAAATTGTGCAGATGAAAGGTGAGACTAACTCTTACTTCCGTAAATAAATCTATTATAGGGCTGAATCTGCTATTTCTACTTCTCTTTGAAAACTTGTCTTGGGAAGATAATTAAAAGCCTTTACCAAGTAAAATAATTGTAAATGTGAAAAAATGTACCAATTTATGCTATACTGAAATAAAAAAGGACACAGAAGAAAATAGAAAAACAGTTTTCTTATAACATTTATTATTAATGCAAAACTTTTTATGCCTTCATATTTTTTTATGCACTGGAAGACAAGTTATGATTGAAGCATTTCAACCATCCGTTTACAAAGCTTATCTACTATAAATAGGTACATGATGGTAAATATTACACAATAAATTATCTTCTGCGAACTGTACATGTTGGCATAAAAGTGATTCTGAATGTGTCTTGTGCTTCAAATCATATTAACGTTTCGCCAGCAGTGGCGTCGCCTGACTAAAAATTTCGGGTGTGCGGTAACGAGTTGCTGTTAGTGGTGGTTTTAAAAATTATTAACACTAAATGTATATATATATATATATATATATATATATATATATATATATATATATATATATATATATATATATATATAGTACCTATATGGGAATAATAGGTAGATAAATAAATTAATCTCCCACCGCAACACTAACAAATTAAAAAGTCACTTAAAACTTTAAAACATGAAAAGAACATGGAATTATATACAACCTTTTCTCTTCACATAAATTTGTGTTAGCGTTAGCACTGTCCGTAAGGGGGTGAAAACTAAAAACATTAAAAGTAGTTCAATGTTAATATGGTACTAAATAATAAAATGTGTAAAAAGCCTGGATGCAGCAAGTGCGTTATGGTAGTGAATTTTCATAGAAATGATCTGGCACAAAATATTTTATTATAACTTTTTTTTCTTGTAACATATAAATCTAAATTTTTGTGCGTAGTTTACTTTTTATATCGTAAACCTACCTACCAAATTTGGTTATCATACCTTTTTTATTTTTTGAGATACAAATTTGTTTCAAATGAAAACTCAAAATTTTCCCGGAAAACCTCGTCCGATTTTCCTGACTAACGAACTTATCCAATCCATTTATAATAGGAAGGTACATGCCAAATTTTATCAAAATCGGCCCATTATATTTCGAGTTATCGGTGTGATATCTATATATATATATATATATATATATATATATATATATATATATATATATATATATATATATATATATATATATATATATATATATATATATATATATATATATATATATATATATATATATATAAACCAATAAAAATTGAAACTGACCCCGGATATGGCTTTTAGGGGTCCTAGTTCGCGCTCATTTGCAAACATTTTTTTCAAAATTCAAAAGTCTAGATCTCCCCATTAGTGATTTTTTTCTACGAAAATTCACTAAAATGTATTATAGTCTTTGATTTTAGAATAGTGTGGTCTCTGCAAGCGCAGTCGTAATGTTTGTAAATAATGCTATCACAACGTTGGGTAGACCATCGTTCCTTTCATTTGTCTTGAGCTATACTTTTATAGCTCACTGCAGTATTAAAATAAATGGTATTTTCCTCACTATTTTAAACACGTGGGTGGGGGATTGCATTGTGTACCATCGACTGAAGTTGTTCGGAAATAATAACGCACACCTAACCCGAATTCATTCCCAGTTGCTATTGACCTACTCATATTCTCTGAATATGAAGACGTGGTACCTACTTCATTCCAAGTCACTATTAACCGACTATTTATGAAATCAAATAAGTAAATTAAATCGATTGTCATAAAATATGTAGTGTATTAAGACTAAGGGAAAAAGAAATAAAACATATTTAACTGTGCACATTTTAATTATATTTTAGGGTGTGCGGCGCACACCTAGCTCACTAGGAGAAATCGCCACTGTTCGCCAGTACTCCTTTCTTGCATCTATAATACAAAATTATCGTCGATCCATGTTATAGTTATTGTTTAATATTATTTATTAGGCGAATTTGTAAAAAAATTCTCTGGTAATAAAAGAAAACACAAAAAATCATATTCACGTTTCGCCATCCATTGGAAACCTATGAAATGTCTTTGATAGATTTAGCACGTTACAATTCGAACAATTATAGATTGCACACACCCAACCACTAACATTCATCGTAAAAAACACAGCTCAAACTTAATCATACACATTTAAACACCAGAAATTGCTAGTCTTAAACGTTCTCGAACGACGTAACATCAGTACCATCCGCTAGGGGCGCTGATATTTTTGTAACACGAAATCAGCCGAAGTGTCCTGTATTGTCATTATATAGTATTTGACTGTAGCTACTGCAAAGTCCACTGAACAACAGGGTTGCCATTTTTCCAGTAATTACTGGCATTTGCCAGGAATAGAGAGTCCTGTCAGTAAACTTGCCAGAATTGACTTAACGCTAGGAATTTGCCAGGAGCAACATTCTCAGGGATTTCGATTTGCAAATAACCCCCACATTTTTATTTGTTATTAAAAGATCATATGAATCGCAGAGCACAGATTACTTAAATCAATTAAAAAATTTCGAATCCCGATATAACCCCTAGATGACAATGTATGATGCCTCTTTACTATAATATTTTGTCACACTTTGCTTTGTTAGTTATCCTTGTTTAACATTTATTAATATTACAGGGTGATAGTGATAGCTATATACTGATGGATACCACAGTGTTGAACAGAGAAAACAAAGGCGAGTATTGGAATGTATGTTTGGTCAAAAAGAAAAACAAACTTTTAATTCTTCGGTTCTCCGTACTCCGTAATCCGCGTTCCTTTATTCGTTTTATAGATGGGAATCACCGGTCAGCAGTTTCGTAAATAGTATTATTATTTATGATTAAATATCGCTTATTTTGTGATTTTCGCTTTATTCATTTGCATTTGAAACTTTAGGCTCTGTTTGTTTATATAGCCCATTTATCCAGAGTGGCATAGTGCATGTAATATAAAATTAAAATGTTTCAGTGGTTAATAAAAATAGGAAAATCTGACGCAGCCTCTAATCAAACTTCATCACAGGTAGGAAAGTTATATTTGAAATGGTTAATATGTGGATAAGCGGCCGGTCGACTTTTGATAAAAATTTTATATAGATGTGTTCAGCAGCACCCACAGAGTGTGTTTGCGTATGTCATTTATTTCCGCAAAAGACGCGCACCCCCTAAACGGCGCCTGAAGTGAATAGGGATGCTGGATGGGGAGACGTTTAAATGGTAGAATATTGAGACAATTATCATTGGAGTTGAAATGTTCCTTTTCTTTTTAGCAATGTTTTTAAATCTCTTATAGCCTGTTATATAATGAGGTAGCCACAAATTCTGTTATTAAGTTTCATAAACATTAAAATACTGCTTACAAACTCTATTAAACAAAAATTAAACGAGGATTTTAAAACATTGAAAAACGACAGTGACAGATGAGTGATGAGTTGGAAGCACAGAACACTCCCTATAGAAGTTTCACCTAAATGGAGCTAACCTGGACTTTATTAGGGCTCTAGTTCAGACATCGCATATAGTAGATGTCGCTAGTATTGCTACAATTCTACTGAACAAGCTGTTCAGTGCGCCATTTTATCATACATTCAAAATCAAATGTTTTGAATGCAAAAAAGTTTTTGTTCGCTTCTAGTTTTTTCATTGTATAATTATAATACAAGTTTGTTGCTAAACGTTTCTTTTAATTAAGTTTTACCTATATTAACTTTTAGTGGATACTTTATAGTGTTTTCATTGTTCGTCGGTTTTGTGTTTTAGAGGTGCGTTTTTTTTTTTGTGAATCAAAATATGATCGTTATCATAAGCTTTGTGTTTAAACAATCATGTAATTTCAATTCTATTTTCAGTTTTCTTATCAAAAAAGCAAGGTGCTTTCATAGTTCAAGGTGTTTTGGTGAAACATAATTACAACTGTTTTAGTTTTCAGGCAAGTTTAGAACGTTTTAGTAGTTTATAGGTTATTCAAAATAACGTTTTTTTTACAGAAGCTTTGTGGATATAAATATGATACCAACCAAGAAAACGATTTATTGTTAATTGTGTTCCGGGGTGCCTGGAATTATTTAGCAAAAGACATCGATTTTCGTTGAAATCATCAGAACACCATTTTGATGACTGGGTGAAAGCTGTACAAAACCCTAAGATGCTTGGTTTATATCCACAAGCCATTTACGATAGAGTTTATATTTGTGATCGTCATTTCGTTGATGAGGATAAAGTACCTGAAATGAGAAGAGGCCTGAAAAGAACTGCTGTTCCTATATTACATATTCCTTTGAGTAAGTATAGTATAGTATTTTAAAGTGCAAATAAAAATTTCGATTTCTATTTATACAACATCTCGGAAGTAAACAATGGATCGGGTGGATTCGGAAGGCGACCAGAAAGCCTGATAGTGTACACTGTTGTCAGATGAATATTACCAAGTGTCATTTTAAATAAAGAAGGAAATTAAAGGGTGCACAATTGTTTTTCTAATAAATGACAATATGACGTCATTTATACATATCCTAAAAGAAGGCAAAACCAACCTTGCCATACATTGTGGTCATGTGAGCATATAAACGTAATAGTGTACAAGCACCAGACTGCTGTAATATACCTACCTATCGATAAGGAATGGCCATATATACTTCATCTTACTTTCAGAATTAAAATGTTTTTTAAATAAATGTGATAGGAATACTGTTCTAGGTTTTTAAATAAATGTAATAGTAATACTGTTCTAATAAAACACAAGTGTATTTTATCTTGTTTGATTTTCCATTAATCATATCGATAGTAAAAACTGAAGCTGCAAGTGTTAGAAGGTGTAAATTGCCAATTAATTTTTCCTATGATTGCAAGGCTTAAAACAGGCATATGCGTGTTATTAAAACATAACTTGTTTTGCTTTCACTATAAAAATCAATAAAAAATTATTTGACTAATTTAACCTCTTTACTGGCAGTGGTATAAAATTAAATAGAATTTATTTGGATTTGCTAAATGAAAATGAAATCAAATTTCCCGCGTGTGACTAAAATTCATCGCATCCGCCAGAGGCGCTGCAATATTGTTCAAAACGTCAGCATTGGCGTTTCCTTTCTAGAGGGGGTGTTCTGTGGTTGGAAGCGCCCTCCGTTGGTTCAGACTAATAGATTTCATATTAGACTTTGTCTATGGATATTCGGAAGTCCGGCGAGCGGGAAACAACCAAGTTTCGTTACTGATTGCTACCTATACTGTGGACTGCGTTATTTAAACTAGCCAATCATATAATGTTATTGCCTACCGATTCAATCCACCGGTGTATTCTGAAAAGTGCCCATGCTGTATAAGATTAAAATTGACGCCCTTTCGCAAAATCACAGTAACCACACCATTATTTTACAGATGCAGACCTACGTACCCATTAGAACAAAGATAATGATCACCAAAATAATAAACTAAACTATTAAATTACCAGGAATTGCAAGCAATAAAATATTGGCAACACTGCTGAGCAATTAACAAATAGACGGATATATCCAACAGAGCATGAGGCAGTCGCGACGCAGTTGTGGCATTTTCGAAACATTGGACATAAATGCGCAACATATACATACACCTACGCGTTAATAAATGATATATATTTTTTAAAGAATGGATTAACAAGTAAATCCAAACTAGGGCTGGGAATCGAATACGAATAGTTCGAATATTCGAGTATTCGAATACGAATTATTTCAACAAGAGTGTATTCTAATATTCAAATATATTCGAATATTCGAATACTCCACGAATATTCAAATACTCCTCGAATATTCGAACACTCGAATATTTCGAATAGTCGTGAAGCTTTCGGAACGAATATTCGAATACACAAACGGATAAATTCCCAGCACTACTCAAAAGCACCGGCACCAATATTGTCAGTTCTGTCCTGTCTATGTGTAATCGTTTGAATGCTTTTGGGTCTTGGATAAAGTGGTTAATAACTCAGCAACGCATGATTTTTAAGTATCAATTGTGCTATACCCTTGAACTCGGAAGAAAATATTGCATTCAAATGGGTAACAATATACAGAATGTTCTGTTAAAAAATATAAAATTTATATCGATAACTGCGGCGAATGGAATGCCGTTATTGGCGTCATAAATAACTAATATGTAATATGTACACCATCTACTATAAATTATAAATTAGCCATATTTTTCTAAGTACATTATCAGCTTAAAACGCAAATACACAGAATGCAGATTTATTTATTTATATATGTACTTGAAAATAACGTAAATATGACTAAAAACCTAACTGCTGTTGTGATAAGCACAATGAAACCGACATTATAATCGTCATTAATTTTTCTAAAATAAACGATGAAACATTTCCGGAATTATTTGAAAGTTAAGAATTGAATAGCTAATTTTCTAGGAAACAGAGGCAGATTCAAAAAATGATAACGAGACACATTCATGGGCTTAGGGGAGTGTTTATTACTGTGAGAATATTCGAATACTCTGCGAATATTCTAATACTCGACGCATATTCGACTACTCCACGAATATTCGAATACTCCACGAATATTCGAATACTCCATGAATATTCGAATAATCCACGAATTTTCGAATACTTGAATAATTCGAATAGTCGTGAAGCTTTCGGAACGAGTATTCGAATACACAAACGGATAAATTTCCAGAACTAATCCAAATCAGAAGAACTAACTTTTGACAATCGTCAAATCCTTGATCTTTTCAATTTAGCAGTTACAAGGGTTATGTGATTTGTTTTTTTGCTAAGGTAACTTGATTCGATTGCGGTATTAAAATTTTAAACATTTTCTCGTAGAAATCGAAAACGTGTGGAGATATCGCAATGGGGTTGTCATTACAATTTAAATAATTTTAAGACCTTTAACAGTCTGTCAAATAAATAGTACCATATTATATTTAATTGTTTTCCAAAGATTACAAAAATATGTAATGGCTGCAGAAAACGCCCTTTAGTTTCTTTGTTCAAAACTAAACGGTCCAACAAAAACATCTTTCAAAAAACCACAGCTACTTTTTCAAACGAGAACAAAAATATTTGAATCGGTTGAATGATTCAGGAGATATTAAAATGTAAATATTGGAAATTGTACTGGCCTCCCCCGCCCTTATTATAACAGATACAAAATAATGTTGCAAAGGAAAATGATGTGGTATTACCCAAGCTCTCAAACGATGTTTCCAAAGTTATAGCTCTTCATCAAATTTTCCAAAATACCATGAATTTTAAGTTTCTTCGTAGCAGTTGCGCCCACTAGCGGTCGAGTTACGATCTTCAAAATAATATCCAGGCACTTGTACTACATACTGTATTAGCAAGGAATTTTTTCCAAACCTCTAAGCCTTAACATTGTCGAGATACAGCCACTTCGTACCCTTATCCGGACACCTGTATGTATATATATATATATATATATATATATATATATATATATATATATATATATATATATATATATATATATACAAATCCAAACGCAGCTTTGATCTGCGTTCTAGAGGCCCTAAATTATGCAATTTTTCCAAACGTCATCCAAACTACATCTCTGTTAATGAGTGTATGTGTGTGTGTTTTGTTTCTTTAACGTCGGCCTATTTCCGCGACTATGGCCAATTGCCGAAGCCCCGGAGCAGTTTCACCTCACTATTCTGGAAATTTTTCCCAACCCCAGCCTTTATGTAAGGAGGGTAGGGATCTTTAACGTGCCCAACATCTCATGGACACGGGACCGACAGCTTTACGCCCCCTCCGAAGGGCGGAATGTGCAGACATTAAACTTGCTCAAATACAATACCAGAACCTCGGTTGATGTTAATGTTACAGTTTGTACTGAAAAATTGAAAGGAGAACCCTGGGATTGAACCCAGTACCCTTCGGTTCAGAGGCACACGTTCTTACCTCTGAACCACCGAGGTTCTTCTGTTAATGAATGTTCTTGATGAAAATTCACTAAGACGTGACATGTTTCGTAGTAAATTTACAATTATCTTATGTAAGTTTTTAGAGAATTTTCTTTAAAAAAATTCACTAATGAGGAGGTAGCGACTTTTGAATTTTGAAAAAATTTCTTCAAATGAGCGCAAACTAGGACCCCTAGAACCCATATCCGGGTAAGTTTCAATTTATGTATATATATATATATATATATATATATATATATATATATATATATATATATATATATATATATATATACGTACCAAAATTTAGCTGTGTAAGTTAAAAGACAAAAAAGTTATAGGTATTTAAAGAAAAAAAGGGTTTTTCTCAAAACGTCAAGGTCGTGATTTTAAACGTCAAAATTGCCAACATTTGGGCAACAAACCTGAAACTAATACGGGTTATGTAAAGAAAATGTCGCAAGAAGAATGTTTTAGCTTCAACCGTCATTGTCCTTCATTTTACTAAAATATTTCCAGAAAATTCATTTCAAATAGACTTTTTCTTTGATGCTTTGGTAGTAGTTTAAAGTTAAAAGACAAAAAAGTTATAGGCATTAAAGGAAAAAAGGGGTTTTTCTCAAAACGTCAAGGTCGAGATTTTAAACGTCAGAGTTGGCAACATTTAGGCAACAAACCTGAAACTAATACGGGTTATGAAAAAAAAATGTCGCAAGAAGAATGTTTTAGCTTCAACCGTCATTGTCCTTCATTTTACCAAAATATTTCCAGAAAATTCATTTTAAATAGACTTTTTCTTTGATGCTTTGGTAGTAGTTTTAGCACTAGAGTTTATCGTCTAATGGTATATATTTTTTGGCGAATTTTCGTAAAAATCAATAAAGCTTAATACGTATATCCGTTATTATACAAGATAAAAAAATTTATACACTACTTATCGGGTGTCTCCAGCTACATCTTAAAAATTATTTCTACAATCACAGGCTGGCCCATAAGTCGTTGGTGATACATTTTTTTTATCGAATGCGCCTTATGTTATTGCATTTTTGCATTTTCCATCGAAATATTTTGAATGTTTGTAAGAAAAGAAATTCGGGACGCAGTAAGTGCGTTATGGTAGCGAATTTCCATTAAACGCTTCAAATTTGAGTAGCACAATTTGCTATTAACTTATAAGGTGCGTTGGTCCAAAAACCAATTGTTTGAGGGAATATTTAAAGTTTACTTTCGGAAATTTTTGTACATTTTTAAACAATAAAGTTATTCTAATGAAACATGGCACATTGCTTCTACTATATAGATTATACTGGTAACCAAATTTAATGCATGCTTTCTTTAAAAAACACATATTTGCTATTAAAAACATTTTTTTATTAAAATTCACTACCATAACACTCTTGATACGTCCAGACTTTAAATAATAGTATCTGTATAATACATTTATAATACGTATTAGCATTATATGCTTAGAGCGAAATTATTTATTTTATAATATATTTACATCCTTTTTTGCACACAAAAATGTCTTGCGTTACGCAAATATTATTAATAGACCATATTACCGACGATATAATTTTGTTTTTGAATACAGCCAACCCTAGATGATTGCAGTTATGTAAATACCCCAAGTAATATTGTAAAAGCGGCACGGGGGAAGCAATTTTGACATTATAGTCCCAATTACACAAAATATGGAGAATACGATATCTTCAATCAATCTCTAAACTCTACACCTTTATGTAACCTACCTAAGGGAAATACTGTGAGTGTATTACGTTAGATTGTAAGATAGGTTTTCAAGTAAGGTCATCTATGAAACTATCATGTACGACTGTTAAAATTATTTTAAAACGATTTTCTAAATGTGTGCATGATATCCAATACCAGCAAACAAATGACAAAAAAGAAGTGTTCAAAAAGCAGTAGGCCATGGACTCTAACAATAGACTTCTACTTTTAACATAATTTTCCGTCATGATTCACGATAAAAAAATATTGTGATTTAATGTAGAATACTTATTTAGGTAATAATGCTAGGTAATATTATGTGAAACAGTATAATAACGAAACCTGGCGATAACAAATAGAAACTTAAACTCCACAAAACAACACAATGAGAAACGGAACTCAACAAATAATGAAATAGAAACCTAAAAATACACTAAACAGAAAATTGTTCAATATGGCCACCGTTTTGTTGAATGCACTTTATACACCTTTTTGAAACATGCCTGCAAACGCTGGTGAGGGTGTCTCGGTGAATATGATTTATAGCTTCCGTGATTCTGTTTCGTAATTCATTGATATTTTGTGGTGGATCGAATTTATACACATCATTCTTCAGAGTATCCCAAAAATAAAAATCCATGGTTGTTATATCAGGACTTCGAGCACACCAATCAACCGGCCCATTGTTACAAATGACACGATTATTAAAATTTGGTACAAAAATTTTTGACGATCCTATCATTGTGAGCTGGACAACCGTCTTGTTGGTACCAAATCTCGTCTAAATTATCATGAACTCTTCTAACTGTTGGTAATATATCATTTCTCAATAGATAAAGATACCTTCCCCTAGTTAAATTATTTTCAAATAAGAACGGGCCAACAATGAAGTTACCTGAAATTTTAAAAAATTAGCTGTCTAATCTACAAATAAAAATAACAGTTTTTTACCTAGTAAGCCGCACCAAACATTAATACCAAATCTGTCTTGCAATCGTCTTTCTTCCTTTAGATGGAGATTTTCATTTGCCCAATAATGCCTATTATGGCGATTATACACACCACAATTTGTAAATCTGGATTCATCAGTTCATATTATTTTCAAATGAAAATTTTCATCTTGCTGACATTGTCCTTGATACCATCTGTAGAATTAAAGGCGCTTAGGGTAATCGTCAACATTTAAGCCTTGTACAATTGTAGGTTTGTATGGATGGTAATGACTTTGTTTTAATACACGGTGTACCGTACTTTTTGGAACGTCAATTTGTTCATCATAAAACCGAACAGATTGCGGAGGGTTTTCGTTTGAAACCTGTAAGACGGCATTGTATCTTTCTTTATTTCCAGGCATTGGTAGTTTCTTTGCGTGGAAGCTACCGTCGTTCAATAGATTGGTCACTATCCTGCGAAATATTTTGGTGTTTGGTGGTCGTCTTTCTGGGTAGTTGTTTTGATATGAATTTGCAGCTGCCTCAGTATTTTGGTTAGAACGAATATAACATTCCAACATGTCAAAATGTTCTTTATTACTGAACATATTGTTAAATAATATTTAAAATAAACAGGAAGCAAACTATTTAGTGCAAAAATTTAGGCAACGTGTTAAATACACCTCAAATTGTTCAAATAATTAAGAATGGCAGTACTCTTAATTGTCGCGATAGGGTTGTATCCATAGCAACCTTTCTTCTGTTGTTTTTCAGTTGACTTACGTTTAAAAATCAAACAATTTTCAAAGGCGTCTTCGTAAATCATTAATCTGCTTTTTATTGAGTTCTGTTACTAATTTTGTTATTTACTAGGTTTACCTATGCATTTAAATTATAAAATTTTTTTAGGATAATGTTGTAATGTAAAAGCATTCATTGGTGTTCTCAAAGTTCCTATTTTTTTATGGTGAATCATTACGAAAAATTATGTTAAAAGTAGAAGTCTATTGTTAGACTCCATGGCCTACTGCTTTTTGGAAACTTTTTTTTGTCATTTGTTTTCTGTTGGATTCATAGCCTACTATCCCCAAAACAAATTTTCTCAAAATTGTCAGTGTAATTACAAGATTTCTCAAGCATGTTGTACATGATTGGAAAGCTCTTTTCACAGGCTATCACATAAGCAAAAAATCCAACACGGCTGCCTTAATAAAAACAAATGTTGATACGTAGCTAAAAAACAAATGACAATTCAAAGTTGAGAATAGCACAAAAAGATTACTCTGTAAAAAGTATCCTGATGATGTGCAAGTTTTAGACATGTCAGATCAACGCCTACTTAGATATTGAACAAAAAAGAAATCGACAAACTTTGTTTTTTCAAAATAACTCGAAAACGAAAAGAGGCAGGGCAAAATCCAAGTCATATTTGGAACTAGCATAAAATTCTACAAAACATTGCTAATTTAACCGTCTGCCTATCTCTAATAATAACGGAGATAACAATACATACCCATACAGTTTGGGACACACTGTATGGGAAGATGATTGTATAGTCTTATCTCATGTTGACATGTCACAATATAGTTGCAAGTATTTCAATATTAAATAAATGTTTTTGGTGGTAAGTAAAGTTGAATTGTATGATGAAGATGAGTTTGAAAATGAGAGGGCGGAGACATGTTGGTGATGAAACAAATTGTAGTTAGAAGATAAGTACAGTTGAGGAACCCAAATCACATTAACACTTTTAAAGACCTGACGATTGTTTCACTAACAAAGTTAGGGTCAGTAGAGGAGGAAAAATTCTAAACTCTACCACAAAATAAATCTGAACGCAGCAAGTGCGTTATCGTAGTAAATTTTCACAAAAATGTTTTTAATAACCAATATGCCTCTTTAATGGAAGCAGGCATCAATTTGGTTACCAGTATAACCTATACAGTAGAAACAATGTACCATATTTTATCAAAATAACTTATTGTTTAAAAATGTATACAAATTTTCCGAAAATAAACTTTAAATGTTTCCGAGAAAACTGGTTTCCTAGCCAACAAACCTTAGGTTAGTAGAAAATTGAGTTATTAAGATGTGAAGCTTTTAATGAAAATTCGCTACCAAAACGCACTTCCTGCGTCTTGATGTTTTTCTTACAAACATGCATCATATTTCGATAAAAAAATGCAAAAATGCGATAATATAATGGTGCTCGAAAAAAAAAACTGGAGGTATTACACACCACTTATGGGCCCACCCTGTGATTTTAAAATAATTTTATAAGGTGCAGCTCAAGACACCCTCTAATTAACGTATACAATTTTTTCTTTTATCTTGTATAATAACAATTACATTCAGTTTTACCGTGGAAATGCGTCACCCTGTATATATGTAAATAGATAAAAACTAAAACTAAACCCGAATATGTATTCTAGGAGGCCTAGTTTGCATTCATTTGAAGCAATCTTTTTGAAATTCAAAAGTCGCCGTCTCCTCATTGGCGAATTTTTTCTAGGAAAATTAGCTAAAGACTATAGACCGTTAAATCATATTCTTAACTAAAACTACTGCCAAAGTATCATAGAAAAGGTCTATTTGAAATGAGTTTTCTGGAAATATTTGAGTAAAATGAAGGAGAATGACGGTTGAAGCTGAAACTTTATATTTTGCAGAACACTTTTCTTGCGACATTTTCTTTACATAATTCGTATTTCTTTTAGGTTATTTGCATAAATGTTGCCAATTTTCACGTTTCAAATTGCGACTTTAAAGTTTTGAGTAAAACCCACTTTTTTTTTCTTCAAATGTCTCTAACCTTGTCTTTAAAGTTACAGACCTAAATCTCGGTACATGGTTCACTCTTTGTAATACAAATACGCGTACCAAATTTGGTTTCCCTCGCTTTGTTATTTCCGGAGATATAATTTTTTTCCGAAAGAAAACACACAATTTTCTGGAAAAATCTGGGCACATTTTCTTCGCCAACAAACTTGTCCAAGCTACTTGCAAAAGGAAGGTACTCAGCAAATTTGATAAAAATCGGCTCATTCTTTTTTGAGTTTTTGGTGTGATACATACATACACACACACACACACAGATATATATATATATATATATATATATATATATATATATATATATATATATATATATATATATATATATATATATATATATATATATATATATATATATATATATCTGTGTGTGTGTGTATGTATGTATCACACCAAAAACTCAAAAAAGAATGAGCCGATTTTTATCAAATTTGCTGAGTATATATATATATATATATATATATATATATATATATATATATATATATATATATATATATATATATATATATATATCTGTGTGTGTGTGTGTGTATGTATGTATCACACCAAAAACTCAAAAAAGAATGAGCCGATTTTTATCAAATTTGCTGAGTACCTTCCTTTTGCAAGTAGCTTGGACAAGTTTGTTGGCGAAGAAAATGTGCCCAGATTTTTCCAGAAAATTGTGTGTTTTCTTTCGGAAAAAAATTATATCTCCGGAAATAACAAAGCGAGGGAAACCAAATTTGGTACGCGTATTTGTATTACAAAGAGTGAACCATGTACCGAGATTTAGGTCTGTAACCTTAAAGACAAGGTTAGAGACATTTGAAGAAAAAAAAAGTGGGTTTTACTCCAAACTTTAAAGTCGCGATTTGAAACGTGAAAATTGGCAACATTTATGCAAAGAACCTGAAAGAAATACGAATTATGTAAAGAAAATGTCGCAAGAAAAGTGTTCTGCAAAATATGAAGTTTCAGCTTCAACCGTCATTCTCCTTCATTTTACTCAAATATTTCCAGAAAACTCATTTCAAATAGACCTTTTCTATGATACTTTGGCAGTAGTTTTAGTTAAGAATATGATTTAACGGTCTATAATCTTTAGCTAATTTTCCTAGAAAAAATTCGCCAATGAGGAGACGGCGACTTTTGAATTTCAAAAAGATTGCTTCAAATGAATGCAAACTAGGCCCCCTAGAATACATATGCGGGTTTAGTTTCAGTTTTTATCTATTTACATATATACAGGGTGACGCATTTCCACGGTAAAACTGAATGTAATTGTTATTATACAAGATACAAGAAAAAAATGTATACGTTAATTAGAGGGTGTCTTGAGCTGCACCTTATAAAATTATTTTAAAATCACAGGGTGGGCCCATAAGTGGTGTGTAATACCTCCAGTTTTTTTTTGGAGCACCATTATATTATCGCATTTTTGCATTTTTTTATCGAAATATGATGCATGTTTGTAAGAAAAACATCAAGACGCAGGAAGTGCGTTTTGGTAGCGAATTTTCATTAAAAGCTTCACATCTAAATAACTCAATTTTCTACTAACCTAAGGTTTGTTGGCTAGGAAACCAGTTTTCTCGGAAACATTTAAAGTTTATTTTTGGAAAATTTGTATAAATTTTCAAACAATAAGTTATTTTGATAAAATATGGTACATTGTTTCTACTGTATAGGTTATACTGGTAACCAAATTGATGCCTGCTTCCATTAAAGAGGCATATTGGTTATTAAAAACATTTTTATGAAAATTTACTACGATAACGCACTTGCTGCGTTCAGATTTATTTTGTGGTAGAGTTTAGAATTTTTCCTCCTCTACCGACCCTAACTTTGTTAGTGAAACAATCGTCAGGTCTTTAAAAGTGTTATTGTGATTTGGGTTCCTCAACTGTACTTATCTTCTAACTACAATTTGTTTCATCACCAACATGTCTCCGCCCTCTCATTTTCAAACTCATCTTCATCATACAATTCAACTTTACTTACCACCAAAAACATTTATTTAATATTGAAATACCTGCAACTATATTGTGACATGTCAACATGAGATAAGACTATACAATCATCTTCCCATACAGTGTGTCCCAAACTGTATGGGTATGTATTGTTATCTCCGTTATTATTAGAGATAGGCAGACGGTTAAATTAGCAATGTTTTGTAGAATTTTATGCTAGTTCCAAATATGACTTGGATTTTGCCCTGCCTCTTTTCGTTTTCGAGTTATTTTGAAAAAACAAAGTTTGTCGATTTCTTTTTTGTTCAATATCTAAGTAGGCGTTGATCTCATATGTCTAAAACTTGCACATCATCAGGATACTTTTTACAGAGTAATCTTTTTGTGCTATTCTCAACTTTGAATTGTCATTTGTTTTTTAGCTACGTATCAACATTTGTTTTTATTAAGGCAGCCGTGTTGGATTTTTTGCTTATGTGATAGCCTGTGAAAAGAGCTTTCCAATCATGTACAACATGCTTGAGAAATCTTGTAATTACACTGACAATTTTGAGAAAATTTGTTTTGGGGATAATAGGCTATGAATCCAACAGAAAACAAATGACAAAAAAAAGTTTCCAAAAAGCAGTAGGCCATGGAGTCTAACAATAGACTTCTACTTTTAACATAATTTTTCGTAATGATTCACCATAAAAAAATAGGAACTTTGAGAACACCAATGAATATTTTTACATTACAACATTATCCTAAAAAAAATTTATAATTTACTAGGCCCCCTAGAACCCATATCCAGGGTCAGTTTTAATATATATATATATATATATATATATATATATATATATATATATATATATATATATATATATATATATATATATATATATATATATTAAAACTGACCCTGGATATGGGTTCTAGGGGGCCTAGTTCGCGCTTCATTTAATGAAGTTTTTCAAAATTCAAAAGTCGGGATCTCACCATTAGTGAATTTTTGAAACATTGTATTTATAGTAGGTGTCAGGTAAAAGACCGACACGTTAGAGAGAGGAATTACAAACAAACTTTCTACGTTTATAATTTTATCTTTATTACCGGAAGTTTTTTAAATTAATTTTAAATTTCGTTATACTTGTTTCCACACTTTTTCGGCACATTTATTCATGAAGAAGATAGTGCGAACGGTGAATTATTAAAAAAACTTTGTTGTTTATGACCTTAGCGATATTAGTAATCTCGTAAGCGTCTAATTTCATCGGTGGTCTAAAATTTTTGATGAGCTTCAGGTTTTCTTTATCTATGTGGTGATTATTATTCCAAATATGCCAGGACACGCATGACTTCTCTATAGTACCGTATCTGAGCTGTGCCGGATGCTCCAAATGTCTGATTTCAATGGTTCTTTTAGTTTCCCTAACGTATTTAATATTTATAAGTTATTTCACAGATACCTAACATTTCAGAGGCTTCTTTTATTTTTTGTATTGCCTAACAATATTAAAAATTATTTATTGTCGTAAAAGTTTGCTGCAAATCAGCTTTCCTAAAAATGCTCTTCGAAGCCCTCGTGATTCGTGGTCCAAATGGTAAGCAGCCAAACTTTTTGACAAGTGTATTTTTTCTGGATGTCCTTGATCTCTCTAACAGTTGATTTGTTCTGTGTCTATTAATTATTTTCTTGCCTAATCAAACCAAATATCCACGTTTTTAATACACTCTAATAATCTGCTGACTTTGTTTTACTTAAACGGAAATTGTATTTTAATAATCACTACAAAATTTTAACCCGACATTTAGAAAAGGTAGCTTAGTGTTAATTTCAAGTAATTGATTCTCCAATATTTTAAGTACTTAACATTGATAAAATACGTGCCTTTAGAAATACTCAAGTAGTGAGTGAATTAAAGAAAATCAAACTGCCGTAACTCAATTTTGTTAATGGACTAGCCTGTATTTTGTGTTACAGAAATAAGGACCATGCTTCAAATTTTGGATAACACTCCCTATAGTACTTAGAGACTCTAGTTTTGTACTTTTTTTTGGAAGTTTCATCGAACAGGTTTTTGTGAATAATGACAGGGGCGTGAATAGCTTGAAGAGGTTCATTGGCTTTCAGTAAACTTTTGTAGTCATTTGAAACGAAACTTACAGTGGTGGTTTCCTTCCCGTGGACATTGATTTCAAGAGAGTCACGATTTTTAATAACTAATACATTTAGAAAAGGTAGCTTAGTGTTAATTTCAAGTAATTGATTCTCCATTATTTTAAGTACTTAACATTGATAAAATACGTGCCTTTAGAAATATTCAAATAGTGACTGAATTTAAAAAAAATCAAACTGCCGTAACTCAATTTTGATAATGGACTAACCTGTATTTTGTGTTACAGAAATAAGGACCATGCTTCAAATTTTGGATAACACTCCCTATAGTACTTAGAGACTCTAGTTTTGTACTTTTTTTTGGAAGTTTCATCGAACAGGTTTTTGTGAATAATGACAGGGGGGTGAATAGCTTGAAGAGGTTCGTTGGCTTTCAGTAAACTTTTGTACCTTTGCAAACAATAAAGTTATTTTGATAAAATATGGTAAGGTAAGGTGGGGTAAATGTAAGAATGGGGTAAATGTAACAGCTTTAGTTTAAAATAATACCGTATCTAATTCGATGGCGCCAACACCACCTACGACACATATCCCACCCACCTTACTTATCTTTGATACGAAAATTGCATAAATGTGATTCTGGTTATTGTCAATTTCATGTCAACTATAAAGGTAACTTTGCCTAAAAAACGTAATTTGTATGTTTTTGTCAAGTGCTGTTTAAACCCTATCTGTTACTGATTTTTAAGGTAAGTTTTGTGTTATCTTGTGTATAAAACGTTCATCTAAATATATTGACAGCATTTTAATTTTATGTTAGATTTACCCCTTGAAAAGTTTGAAAGTAGTTTTTATTTTGTTTGTCTTTTTAGTGAATTTTTATTAGAAAAAATTCACCAATAGAGAGGTATCGATCGTGAGACTTTGCAAAAATTTTTTTAAATGAGCGCAAACTAGGACCCCTAGAACATATATCCGGGGTCAGTTTCAATATATATATATATATATATATATATATATATATATATATATATATATATATATATATATATATATATATATATATATATATATATATATATATATATATATATATACACGTGTCCAACCGATAACTCAAAAATTAAGTAACCGATTTTGATGAAACTCGGCAAGTGCCGTCTTTTTATTAATGGCTTGGATGACTTCGTTAGTCAGGAACATCGGACAAGGTTTTCCTGGAAAATTTTGAGTTTTCTTTCGAACAAAATCTTTTCTCCAAAAATTACAAAAATATTTTAATTAAATTTGGTGGATATGTTGCCTTGAGAAAGGCCTTACTATATACCAAAATTCAACTTTCAAAGTTTATGGAAAATTGAGTTTTTCAAATTTTAAATTTTCTTTCGAAAAAAATTTTTTTCTCAGAAAATTACAGTTATTTTAATGACATTTGGCGGATATGTTGCCTTGGGAAAAGGTTTACTACATACCAAAATTCAACTTTCTAAGTTTATCGAAAATTGAGTTATCCAAGTTTGAAACATTTAATAAAAGTTCACTACCATAACGCACTTGCTGCGTCCCGAACTTTTTAGGTTAAAGATGGTTATAACTTACGAAAAAAAAGACAGTTGCACAATACAGAGAAGAAGACTTACAAAATTGCTTACATGCCGTAAGAACCGGCAGAATGACTGCCTACCGGGCAAAAAAGTTTTTGATGTCCCATATTCAACTATTCACACACACTTGAAGGGCACTAGAGAACAAGTAAAGAAAAGGGGCTGCAAACTGCTCTTCCAGCAGAAACAGAAAACAAATTATCTAAGAATTTTATTCCATAAGTGTGTTTCACACTGTATATATATATATATATATATATATATATATATATATATATATATACATATATATATATATATATATATATATATATATATATATATATATATATACATATCTATACATATAAAAATTGAAGCTGACCCCGGATATGGGTTCTAGGGACCCAAATGTTCTTAAACAATAATTTGTTTAGTTTTTGATAACATGTTGTAATAAATAAAGGTCTAGAATTAAAGATTTCCCTGGTCATTAACTAAAAATATTTATAATCTATTTATTTATTAACGTATGGTCAACACTTTTTTACCACAACAATCAGTTTTCTCTTCTCTTGCATTTACCCCACTAACAGATTTGCATGTATCACAGTAGACAAATAAATGCTGATTGCTACATTTGCCCCAGTTATTGGGGCAAATGTAACATAGAGACACATATTTAAAAAAAATTGTGATTACTCTTTCTTCACGGTTTTGTTAACCCCATATTAAGGGGTATGATTTAGCAATGATTGGAGGTGCTTATAAAAAATTGCCGCAACAAAATTAAGAAAGATAAAATTTCCTGCTACAGTTGAAGTTGAATTACATGAAAAACATGTTGCATTTGCCCCACCTTACCTTACATTGTCTTTACTATTTAGGTAACGAAATTTTAACGAGCGTCTCGCCACAATAATGACCGGTTGCATTGATCATGCAAACTCCGCAGAATAGTTTAAGTAACGAAATAAAAGACCTTTCTGACGTGCTGTTTACAAGCAATCCTCCCAACTGACCTTCCTGACCTGCCCTGACATCAGTTTGCCCAATTAAAAGCTAAAAGGGGAAGGAAAATCAACCCTGTCATGTCATGTGAGCATAATGTACTTTTCTTTTCCCTTCTTCCTTCTTTTAGCTTTTGATTTGGCAAACTGATGTCAGGGCAGGTCAGGAAGGTCAGTTGAGAGGATTGTGTGGAAACAGCACGCCAGGGAGGTCCTTTATTTCCTTACTTAAAATATTCGCGAAGAGCGCATGATCAATGCAACCGGGTCATTATTGTGGCGAGGGGCTCGTAAATTTTATAGCTGTTTTCATTAAAAAAGCGATATTGGCCATTAAACACATTTTTATGAAAATTCACTACCATAACGAATTGCTGCGCCTAGACTTTTTATAAATATGCATAATAATTGAGATACTAAATTTATTCGATTTGGCTGCTTTACACACACACACACACACACACACACACACACATATATATATATATATATATATATATATATATATATATATATATATATATATATATATATATATATATACACATATATATATATATATATATATATATATATATATATATATATATATATATATATATATATATATATCATATAAAAATTAAATTTGACACCGGATATAGGTTACATGGGTTTTCAGGGGAAATTCGCTTAAATAATCCAGTTTTATCTACAGCCCTGTTATCTGTGAAGTTATGAAATACCCGTTTATTTACCTTAGGCTACTAATTACAAAAATAAATTAAGAGCTTCCCCTTGAACTCTAGTGATTAAAAAATATGTAATTGACACGTACGATAAACTAAATGAAAAAGCTTCAATTAGTTTATTTGTGAAACTTTAATAAGTTTGTTAATTATTGAGGAAATTGGAATAAGGTTGTCACTATCTCAGTGTCATTCATTAGAAACGTCGAATGTTAAAGTACCAAATTATGTTTAAAGTCATAGACGGTTAATTTACTAAAATTCCGAGCACTGGAAAAATCCCTTTAGGAGCGACCTACGCATTTTTTATGGCTGTCAAAGTAATTATTATTACAGGCAGGTGAAAAAGCTAACAAAAAACTTAAAATGTTGGGCTGGCTTTAACTAAATAATCAGTGAGCCAGATACGGCTCTCAAATGCAATATACATAGGATATCACAAAAAATTGAAACTTTGGCGTCTAATGGCATTCATTACTAAGGTACAAGGTGTTCAATTGATTCTAGTGAAATATTTGGTTTGACATAATATTTGAACCCCCTGTATATTAACTTCAAAATTTGCAGTTATATTACTGTGGCTGTACTTATAAATGTACTTAAAGAAAATCAGAAATCCAGGATAACACTCAACAAAAACGAATTTTATACATTGTTGGCAATTATTTGGACGCGTTCACCAGGTCAAAACGGTTACTGTTTGCGTTGGACAACAGTTGGGAGTATTTTATTTATTATGGTGAATAATCTGTTGCTGTTTAGTTCAACTATCCACTGTTATGATGAACAAAAGTTATGTTGTTATTCAGTGTTCTGGATTGTAGGTAGATCTTTATGAAAAAGAAAACACCTTCGCTGCTTTTAATTTCGGATTTTGTACTATGTTATGTAATGTACTGGTAAATTATGATTAAAGATAGTACAAGAGAAATACTACTTCGTCGTGGGTCTTTCCTTCCCTTCCTGCATGCCTACAACCACCCCCAATGCATAAACCACATGAAAAATTTATTCGGAACAACCCCCAAGAAAGCTACGGGACCTGTGGCGAATGCGGGGTATACAGGGTTAAAAACGTAGATTTGAATGTCTGACTAAGCTGTTTTGTTGTACTTTCCGATTATATTTCCTTTTTATCTTCCAACGAATAGTACCCTATTCACACCTGGACCAGTAACTTTCTTGAGGGTTGTTTGCACGAACATTTTTTTGTGGTTTGTGTATTCAATGGTGGTTCTAAGCATGTTTCCAGAAAATAATTTTAAAAACCCTCTGGGAGTTTAACTGCAATTTTACCGGAATAAAAATTACTTTGAGGCAATTGTTTCCTTCTATACCAACAACCACTTCAGAGAAAATTTTCGCATATCGAGGGAGACATATGAAATGGGTTGTTTGAAATTATGATAACTTATTTTGATGAATTTAATTGTAGGTTGTGAATTTGTGAAACATTGTAAATTACTTTTAGGTATTATTAAATCTTATTGGGAGAAGTTGTGCTGATCCTGGTAATCACATTCCATTCAGCAAAAAAAGCTTCTGTCAGTTATATGGCTGCTGAGCAAACCGGAGAACAATCAGCTTATTTATTACTTTCTCAGTTAAATTATAACATAAAATTATAATCACATGTACCATGTACTTATAATTTTACAACCATGTGCTAGAGGCAGAATAAATATAAACCACTTGAATTACAAGTTGCTAGCATATACTATGTATGACATATATATCTAAAAATTATGGTGGTAATGGTGAAAAAGGTGGTATGGCCTTGACAACTAAAAATTGTATTAATAAATAAACACACAACAGTATTACTTAGCTTGTAAAGTCTCATGAACTTCTTCAGTTTCGACTATATTGTATGAAAATCTGTTGTACTGATAATGGACCCCTTTTAAAAAGTGTGCCATTTCGGTCTTAACATATTACCACAGCATAATAGTTGTTTCTTATACAATACGTTGAACCGAATAAACACTTGTGATCTGCGATCTGCGTTGGAAAAAATTGCGCCCGTTAGCCAACACGTTAGCTGGCAACGCATGCGTTCAGCCGACTTAAGAGAAACCGTTAGCCAACGTTGAAATCCGGTGAACGCATCCAAATGGTATCGTAATTTTAACTTTGCCTAACCTGACTGAAATTTGTGATATTGTTTATCTTCTCTTAGGTTGGCAATATCATGGCGCGTAACGTTCTCTAAACCGACAACTACCAATCAAACTATTCTGTCAAGTTCTAGTCGCGTGCACCAACCTGAGTGCATATTGTGGTAAGGTAAGTAAATGTGTGACCTTCTGTACAAAGATTAGTGAGGAGAAGATACGCTAAAAGTTCACTTTCCGCACATGTGCTCGATTGTTTTGAAATTTTGTATGCACACATGTTTTAGGCTGCAGATGACGAAAATCACAACAAAAATTAGGACAGAAGCAAACCTTTTGTTTTTTTGTAAGAAAAGTACTCACTTTCACGACATGTTTTGGAGCATATCTCGCTTCACATGACTGATCTAAATATGCTCATGTAGTGCTTTAGTACCTTATTTTACTGAACAAATTAACTTTTCATGGTCTTCACGTTTCTTTTAAAAAATATTACTAAATAACTTTTGTTTTTAGAGAATTTTTATTGAAAAAAATTCACAAATAGAGAGGTATCGATGGTGAGACTTTGCAATTTTTTTTTCCAAATGAGTGCGAATTAGGACCACTAGAATCCATATTCGGGGTGAGTTTTAATTTTTATGTTTATATATATATATATATATATATATATATATATATATATATATATATATATATATATATATATATATATATATATATATATATATATGTATCCAACCGATAACTCAAAAAATTATTAACCGATTTCGATGAAACTTGGCAAGTGACTTTCTCTTATTAATGGCTTGGATGAGTTCGTTATCCAGGAAAATCAGACAAGGTTTTCTGGAAAAATTTTGAGTTTTCTTTAAAAAAAATTTTTTTCTCCGAAAATTACAAAGATATTTTAATGAAATTTAGTGGATACGTTGCCGTTGGTAAGGCCTTACTACATACCAAAACTCAACTTTCTAAGGCTATAGAAAATTGAGTTTTTTTAATTTTAATTTTTTTTTCGAAATTTTTTTTTTCTCCGAAAATTATAAAGCTATTTCAATGACATTTGGCGGAAAGAGCTTTTCAAATGGGGAGCATTTAATATTTACTATATAGGTTATACTGGTCACCAAATTTGATGCCTGCTTTCTTAAAAAAAGACACATATTTCCTATTAAAAACATTTTAATGAAAATTCACTACCATAACGCACTTGTTTCATTTTCATTATATTGCAATTCTGATGTTTTAATTAGTGACAAAGTGATGTCAGACAAAACAATTATCTTCTTAGTATTATCTGAATCGGTATTTTCATTCTTGCTGTAAAGTTATGGCTTGACACTTTTATTGTCTTTGTACTGACAAAGGACTTCTTCAATGCGCCCAGCTTCCAGAATTAAGTTTTCATCCGTAATAGTATCATCTAATATGTTCAAGCGACTTGCAGAACTAGTTTGAACTACTTTTATTTGTTGGCGTCCTTAAACATTTATAGAAGTCGTTTTCCACAAATCAAACAACGAAGTGTCTTCCACATTTCCATTCCACACATCGGATGAATTACTTTTAAATGTAGCAAGCTTATCTTCTCCTATCTGGCTCTCTAGAAAATTCCTGTACAGGATTTAGCTCGGTATCATTATATACATGATCCTTGGGTGCAATGTTTGTTTCCGTTGATTGTCTTACAAAACACAAAGTCCACATCTTCTGAACCCATTTATGAGAATACCTGACTTAATGGTTTCATCGATAAGAGTTTTAAAAGAGGTGCAAAATCTTCTCACCGAAATTGATCACTGCAATGTTGAGATCGCCAGTCTTTCATACTTTTTCGCCAAGCTGCTTTAAGGGGATGAAAAACTGAAACATCCATCGGTTGCAAAATGTGTGTGCTCTTCGGGTATAGGGCTACAAATTCAATCAAAGGGCAAAGTCAAATGTGACTTGTGTCCTTATACATAGAATATAATTGGAAATTCAATATTTTTTTAACACCCATGGGTAAAATACTTTAGTCATGTATTTGTAAAATGTTTCCCCGGTCATCCATCCACTTTCAGATTTTCCAATCGTGAAACCGGTAGGTAGTTTGTTTGCGATATAAACTGGAATCCGCTCATATTTAAATATTACCATGGATGGAGCTAAATGTCCAGCTGCATTTCCTATAAACAATTTAAAAAATGTTACAGTAAAGTACTTACTAACAATACAGGGCACATGTGTACTCACCCTTTACGAGGGTTGTAACGCATTCCTTTTCAACATTTGACATAAAATTATATACAGTCTTAGTTCCTTTGTTAACTAAAATTTCATCACCCTTTGGGTTAATAAAAAAAGGCCGTTTCATCGGCGTTAAACACTCTTGTTGGATCATTAGCTGCATCAAGCAGATATTTTTCCTTAAAAAACAATTTTATTTCTTGGAACCAAGATCTGATTTTTTGCTTCTGTGACTAAGGCTCGGCTGCTGGTTAAATTTTGTGATATACTTCTAATTTCTTTGCGTCTATTCATAAACAGCTCATACCAATGCCTCCCCTGGTTGTCTGGTTGTCTGGTTGTCTGGTTGTTGTTGGCCAATTGGGCCGTTGTAGTTTTAGTAAATTTTCTTAAAAAAAATCACTAATGAGAAGATCCCGGCTTTTGAATTTTGAAAAAATTTCTTCAAATGAGCGCTAATTAGGCCCCCTAGAACACATATCCGGGGTCAGTTGCAATTTTTATATGTTAAAAAAAATTCATATCTCCGGAAGTAACAAAGGAAAGGCAACCAAATTTGGTACATCGTTTTATATCGCTATAGGTAAATACCTAAGTAGTATCTACCAAAATTTAGCGCTATAAGTCAAAAGACAAAAAAGTTATGGGCATTTAAAGAAAACTAAATTGGGGTTTTCCTCAACGTCAAGGCGACAATTTAGAACGTCAAAATTGGCAACATTTAAGCAAAGAACTTGAATCTAATACGGGCTATGGAAGGAAAATGTCTTAAGAAGAATGTTTTACAAACCCTGAAGTCTTAGTTTCAACCGTCATTGTCCTTCATTTTACTAAAATGTTTCCAGAAAATTTATTTCAAATACACCCTTTCTCTGATGCTTGTCAGTAGTCTTAGCTATAGAGATTATCGTTTAATGGTATATAACTTTTGTTAAATTTTCGTAAAAAAACAATAAAGTTCAATATATGCGTTATTATACAAGATACGAAAAAAAATGTATACATTAATTATAGGGTGAGCTACATCTTAAAAGATATTTCTACAATCAGAGGATGGCCTATAAGTCGTTGGTGATACAAATAATTTTTTTTTAATGTTATTGCATTTTTGCATTTTCCATCGAAATATAATGCATGTTTGTAAGTAAAGAAATTCTGGACGCAGCAAGTGCGTTATGGTAGCGAATTTTGATTAAATGCTTTATATTTGAAAAGCTCAATTTGCTATTAACCTATAAGGTTGACCAAGAAACGAATTTTTCCGGTTACATTTTAAGTTTACTTTCGGAAATTTTTGTACGTTTTCAAACAATAAAGTTATTTTGATGAAACATGGGGCATATTGTTTTTACTTTAGATGTTATAGTAGTAATCAAATTTGATGCCTGCTTTCTGAAAAAAAAACCACACATATTTGCTATTAAAAACATTTTAATGAAAATTAACTACCATAACGCTTGCTGCGTCCCGAAATTTTTTTCATAAATAAATTAACGCTCTCTAACAATTGTGTTTTGGCAACTGGGAATCCCACTTTTGCGAAATGCAGCATCCAAATCACCAAAGCATTTTCTTCATCGATTGTTAAAACTGTAGGAGCACCAATGTTTTTATCTTCTAGGTATTTTCCTATTTTTTTTTATAGTATAGCAGCAGTCGATACAGGCATTCCTGCCTTCACATTCTTGAGAGCATTTTGCATGGCCTCTTTATTATACTGCAAAATTTTTGCTGGGAACATTTTGAAAATTGTAAGGATTAATTCAGGTTTACGGACATTTATAATTACATGATGGCCGTAAAGCTGACATAAGCCTCAGCTTTAAGGAACTTTCCTGTCTTTTGTTTCTAATCCTGACACAAAAAATCTATAAAGTAAACGTTAATTTTCTGGTTGACTTTTGGTTTTATATAATACCTTAGACTGTTACAATGTATGCTAGTCAAAAAATTTACTTATAAGTATATATATATATATATATATATATATATATATTTAAAATAAGCTTACCTGACACAGGTATATCCTTAACTAAAATTTTAGGAGAATACTAACAGAGATAGAATTGCACTACTCAGCACGCCATACACTTTAGAAGGAACTCCCAACTGATGCGCAGAGTGTAAAATCCATGCATCTATATATATATATATATATATATATATATATATATATATATATATATATATATATATATATATATACATATATATATATATATATATATATATATATATATATATATATATATATATGTATATATATATATATATATATATATATATATATATATATATATATATATATATATATATATATATATATATATACATACATACAGGGCTGCGCATTGAAAACGAAACAGACCGATTTGCGTCCAGAGAATTTTTTTTTAAGAAACGCGAAACACGTCAATTTTAATATTGAGGGAGACATGTTTTGACATAAAACTCAACTTTGTCACATCAACCCCTTAAGGGTGGTGATAACAACCCTTATATTTTAAATAGGGAACATGGGTCGAGTGTTACATCATTTGAAAGCTCTTTCTTTTCTAACTTCAGCACATTAAATTTAAGTTTTATCAACTCGTTTAAAAATTATTTACAGTTGCAGTTGCAAGAACGTATTTCATTCATTGTGATAAGAAGTTCACTCTATAGTCAATTTTTCGTTAAAAAAAACTAAAAAACAAAACCAAACGTTCAAAAATGTTTATGCAGTTAGGAAAGTGATCAAATTGTTGACCAGCAGCTTCCATACAAAAGTACAAATTTTGTTCAAAACGAGCTTTGACGTTCTGGAAAATTTGTGGAGGTATTAGACGGCATTCTTCAACAATGCGTCATCGTAATTCTTCCAGACACTCCGGTTCTGTTGCGTAAATTCTACTCTTTAAATGGCCCCATAGAAAGAAGTCTAAAGGAGTTAAATCCCGTGATCTAGGGGGACACTCAATAGTACCTCTACACCCAATCCATTGTCCTGAAGACTCTGATTTCAAAAACTCCCTAACACGTTGTGAAAAATGCGGAGGGGCTCCACCTTGTTGAAACACTAATTGATTTTCTTGATAGCGATCATCATTTTCAACAATGTCAATTAGTAGAGGGTAAACGATATCTTCTAGTAACTCGAAATACTGTCGCCACTCAAATTGCCATCAAGAAAAATTGGTCCGATTAAACGGTCTCCAAAAATGCCACTCCAGACATTCAATTTCTGTGTAGTTTGAGTGTGGACTTCGTGAAAATTTGTTTCATTATTATCTGCCCAATAACGACAATTATGTCGATTGACTGTAGAGTTTAATAAAAACGTACACTCGTCTGAAAAACAGATATTGAACAGAAAGTTCCCGTTATCAGCTATTCGTGCAGTCATAACTTCACAAAACTCCAGCCGCCGATCAAAATCATCTTCATTCAGTTGTTGTACAAGATGAATTTTATACGGGTGAAATTTATGATGCTTCAATATTCGCTGAATAGTTCTTCTTTTGATGTTTGAAACAGTGGTCAATTTTCTCGTACTCAAAGTTGGGTCTGCAGTAATTTGTCCTAAAACTTCAATCTCAATAGTCTTATTTCTAACCGGAAATTCACGTTCAGGGTCCCGTTTTTTGTTGGATACTGAACCACTTTGTCGAAACTTTGCAACTAACTCCAAAATGTATTTTCTGTTAACATGTCTGTTCGGATGTGGTTCATTAAACAAATTTGCAATACGGTTGGCACAGTCATCGTTTTTGAAAAAAAAAGTAATTATTTCAACTCTTTCTTCTACAGAATACACCATTGTGAAACTAATTTTCGGTAGTACTATCAAGTATAAAACCGACCGATACACTGAAATAATAAACCGCATTTCTCTCATTCCGATAAGAAATGTTCTGATAGGCAATTTTTTGTTTATAAACCAACAAAACATTGAGTATCAGCACATTTCTTATCGGAATGAGTGAAATACGTTTTTGCATCTTCAGCTGTGAATAATTTTAAAACTAGTTGATAAAAGTTCCAAAAAAATTAGTGTGCTGGATTCAGAAAAGAAAGAGCTTTCAAATGATGTAACCCTCGACCCATGTTCCCCATTTCAAATATAAGGGTTGTTATCACCACCCTTAAGCGGTTGATGTGATAAAGTTGAGTTTTATGTCAAAACATGTGCCCCTTAATATTAAAATTGACGTGTTTCAGCGTTTCTTAAAAAAAATGTCTCTGGACGCAAATTGGTCTGTTTCGTTTTCAATGCGCCACCCTATATAAAAGGAAAAAATATCCTTGCAAACATTACGTTTATTATAAATATCAATTTCGATTCGATGTAGAGCGTGTATTAGACAGAGTGGGCAATTCGAGCATTTTTAATAATAAACTGATTTCTTATTTCAATAACTGTAATCATTTCAGAAACAAAAATCATTTTACTTCCAAAAAATTCCAAATTGACTCTGAAATGAGCAATTACGAAGCGCAAGTAAGTCTCGTTAATAATAACAACCTTCCGTGTCTGATTCACAAACAAACTTAAACAAGCCATGAAGCTGTTATTTTGTAATTCTCAGAAAATTGGCTAATTTTAAATAAAAACTGCAATATTATCCGTTTCATAAAAAATAGTCCTGCAAATTGAATCATAACTTCCACACAGCTGTGATAATTTACTCTCTTCAGAAAGACATTTTAATGGAATGAATTTAGGGTCCATAACTTGAACACAAAAAAATATGCGTATTCCTATACCCATGAACTTTTGAAACGTTATATTACTCGCGTTTTATTGAAAAAATGTTAATTTTCACCAAATCACCTCTCACTTGTCCCCTACCCCCTGAGCGATCTTACCTAAAAACAATTCGAGGCGTTCCTTTGTCGGGTGCTAACTGGATACCAAATTTAAAGATGATATCTCAAAAGTTTTGCGCCTACTAACAGATACACGTACAGACCGACAGACAAAAACATGTTCGTTCCAGAATCAAGCTTTCTGTATATTTTAAGACTTTTTACGACGTTTTAGCAAAAAAAAAGAAACATAAATTCGAAATTTCTGTCAACGATATTCCGCCCCCACACAATCAACCCGCAATTTAATTTCAGCACAGAATTCCAGCTGTTTGATGAAATTGAAAGTTTTCTAATAAACAAGCCCGAAAACGTCATATTACTGCAGTTTGAACGAAAAAATCTCAGATTTCACAAATTCACCTCCCATTCATCCCCCACCCCTGGAGTGGTTTTACCCAACAACAATCCGAAACGTTCGTTTGTTGGGTGCTAACTGTATACCAAATTTGAAGACGATATCTCAATTCGTTCTAAAGTTACGTGACTACAAACAGATAGACATACAGACCGACAGACACAAAAAAAGTTTCGTTCCAAAATCATGTTTTCTATATGTTTGAACACTTTTTACGACGTTTAAGAGAGAAAAAAATTGAAAATTTTGTCGCTGATGCCATACTTCCACACGTTGTGACGATGTGGAAGTAAAATAGGTAGTGTTTCACCATTTCAAAATCCTCATAAAACAACCAAGTTTCTCATGTGGTTTACCAAGTAAGCACAGTACTTTTTTTTTTCAATACTAAACTTCAACGTTGACTGATTAAATTTCAATTTGGTAAAATAACTGGGAAAAAGGATGATTCGTGGGAGTTGTTTAATTATTTTGAAAATCTGCTAACTGTTTCGATGCGGCAACTAATGTAGAGTACTTTCCACAAAAAAAATATAATTTAAAACCGATTTTCATTAAATTTGGCAGGTACCCTCCTTTTGTAAGCGGCTTGGATAAGTTTGTTAGCCAGGAAAATCAAACTAGGTTTTCCGGAAAAATTTTGGGTTTTCTTTCGAAAAAAATGTTTGTCTTCAAAAAAAAAAAACTATGGAAACCAAATTTGGTACGTAGGTTTGTTATATAAAAATAAATTGTATACCAAAATTTAGATTTCTATGTTACAAGAAAAAAACTTATAAAAAATATTGGTGCCAGATCATTTATATGAAAATTCACTATCATAACGCACTTGCTGCGTCCCGATTTTTTTATTTTTCTGATCGGCCATGAACCAAGCTACCATCAACCGGGAATTTTCGCACTATTTACGGGGACACCCCCCCCCATTCTCTCTCTCTCTCTCTCTCTCTCTATATATATATATATATATATATATATATATATATATATATATATATATATATATATATATATATATATATATATATATATAGGGTGGCGCATTGAAAACGAAAGAGACCGATTTGCGCCAAGAGATTTTTTTTTAAGATAGGCTGAAATACGTCACTTTGAGGGAGACATGTTTTGACATAAAACTCAACTTTTCCACATCAACCCCTTAAAGGTGTTGATAACAACCCTCATATTTTCAATGGGGAACATGGGTCGAGTGTTACATCATTTGAAAGCTGTTTCTTTTCTGAATTCAGTACACTAATTTTTTTGGAAGTTCTATCAACACGTGTAAAAATTATTCACAGTTGAAGATGCAAAAACGCATTTCACTTATTCCAATAATAAATCTGCTGAGAGTCAATGTTTTCTTGGTTTGTAAACAAAAAATTGACTATCAGAACATTTCTTATCGAAATGAGAGAAATGCGGTTTATTATTTCAGTTTATCGGTCGGTTTGATACTTGATAGTACTACCGAAAATTAATTAATTCTGTAGAAGAAAGAGTTGAAATAATTACTTTTTTTTCAAAAACGATGACTGTGCCAACCGTATTGCAAATTTGTTTAATGAACGACATCCGAACAGACATGATAACGGAAAATACATTTTGGAGTTAGTTGCAAAGTTTCGACAAAGTGGTTTAGTAGCCAACAAAAAAAGGGGCCCTGAACGTGAATTTCCGGTTAGAAATGAGACTACTGAGATTGAAGTTTTAGGACAAATTGCTGCAGACCCAACTTTGAGCACGAGAAAATTGGCGACTGTTTCAAACAGCAAAAGAAGAACTATTCAGCGAATATTGAGGCATCATAAATTTCACCCGTATAAAATTCATCCTGTACAACAACTGAATGAAGATGATTTTGATCGGCGGCTGGAGTTTTGTGAAGTTATGACTGCACGAATAGCTGATAATGGGAACTTTCTGTTCGATATCTATTTTTCAGACGAGTGTACGTTTTTATTAAACTCTACAGTTAATCGTCATAATTGTCGTTATTCGGCAGATAATAATCCAAGAAATTTTCACGAAGTCTACACTCAAACTCCACAGAAATTGAATGTCTGGACTGGCATTTTTGAAGACCGTTTAATCGGACCAATTTTTCTTGATGGCAATTTGAGTGGCGAAACGTATTTGGAGTTACTAGAAGATATCGTTTACCCTCTACTAATTGACATAGTTGAAAATTATGATCGCTATCAAGAAAATCAATTAGTGTTTCAACAAGATAGAGCTCCTCCACATTTTTTACAACGTGTTAGGGAATTTTTGAACAGAGAGTTTCCAGGACAATGGATTGGGCGTAGAGGTGCTATTGAGTGGCCCTCTAGATCACCGGATTTAACTCCTTTAGACTTTTTTCTATGGGGCCATTTAAAGAGTAGAATTTACGCAACAGAACCGGCTTCTCTGGAAGAATTACGACGACGCCTTGTTGAAGAATGCCGTCTAATAACTCTATAAATGCACCAGAATGTCAGAACTCGTTTTGAACAAAATTTGTACTTTTGTATGGAAGCTGGTGGTCAACAATTTGAACACTTGCGTAACTGAATAAACATTTTTGAACGTTTGGTTTAGTTTTTTAGTTTTTTAACGATAAATTGACTAATTAGTGCATTTCTTATCACAATGAATGAAATACGTTCTTGAAACTCCAACTGTGAATAATTTTTAAACGAGTTAATAACCAAAAAAATTAGTGTGCTGAATTCAGAAAAGAAAGAGCTTTCAAGTGAGGTAACTCGACCTATGTTCCCCATTTAAAATATAAGGGTTGTTATCACCACCCTTAAAGGGTTGATGTGATAAAGTTGAGTTTTATGTCAAAACATGTTCCTATCAATATTAAAATTGACGTGTTTCAGCGTTTCTTAAAGAAATATTCTCTGAACGCAAATCGGTCTGTTTCGTTTTCAATGCGCCACCCTATATATATATATATATATATATATATATATATATATATATATATATATATATATATATATATATATATATATATATATATATATATATAAACATAGATCTCCTTAGGAACGAATTTTTTCTACAAAAAAATAGCTAAAAATCTTTCGAAAGTCTCAAAGTTGATACCTCTTATTTTCTTTATGAAAATTTGCTAAAAGATCTGAATATATAATTTATATTCGGGATTGCTTAACAGCTCTGAATTTAAATTACCATGGTTTTCAGTGGTTGTTACTTTTTATACGACTGATAAATACAAAGAAGATAAGACATAGTTTAATAGTTTTTTATACATTAAGTAAAATCTACCATTATGTAGATGATCAATGCAAAAACACAGATGAATCAACTCGGTGTTTTCAGGTTAGCCGAGTGAGTGTAGGGCATTTTCAGGGCCCTAACAGGTTGCCTTTCAGCTATTCCCTCAGTTCTCGACCGCCCCGCTTCGAGTTTGCACGCGAGTTTCAGCCAGATCTTGCGTCTGAAGCGCGGAAAAATCAAGTGCTTTTCATATCGAATAAACTATATAAAGCTGCGGTTTTACCTTCGCTATCGTACTTTGGTCGTGGAATTAAAATTCACTAAGCTGGTAATCTGTTAGCAAAGTCTGTTATGCAGTGATTAAAATGAAAGTACCCACTTTACTTTGATTTTAGCAGACAGTTTTAAACTCTTTAACGAGTGAACGGAGTTCGGTTTGTTTAGTGGAAATTTTAAAGGATCTGAAATGAGGTTAGTCATATATTCATTAGGAGTTTCTTCTGTGGTTTCGAACATTACATAACTTATATATTTTAAGGATGTTTAAAAAAATTAAATATGTGATAAAAATATTAACGACACTTAAGTTTATGAAAATAATTCCTTGTTTAAAATTTGGATTTAGTTTTAAATTAGGCCGTAAAGTCATATAGTTCAGTATTCTTCTTTTTTTGAGTAACATAATAGGGGTTTCTTAGATATAAAACCTACTTAACATCTAGGTTTGATATATTTTAGCGACTTGTTGCAACATTTTGCTTTCGGGGAGACCATAACCTTAAGACTTTCAAAAACCCTTTGAAATCCATACTAGATTCCAGGGCCAGTTACCATTTTTTATATGTTTATAAAAAATGACTGATTTGAATGAAACTTGACACATATTCCTTTTTAATTATACGTTAAAAATGTCTGTCTTGTTTAGCCCAATAGACAATTTGCATGTATTTTCGATTACATGGGTTTAACATTTAACTAATAGTTTTTCATGCATAGAACAACTACCAGCATGAAAATACCCAAAAACATATATGGCGGACAGAAAAAGACGTTTAAAAATAAAATAAAAAGATTTATTATCATGTGACCGCGAACGTTCTGCTATTGATCATGACGTAGTTGGATAGTAAATAAATATCATGTTTGCATTTGCCTTATGGTAGGATAAGTATTTTCGCTTGTTTCTCAACACCGTGGTAAATTTTATTCGTTTATTGTGTTTATTCTAGTTGAATAGTGTAAACTATGCGTAATAAAATGGGAGACATACCTTGAACACATGGAAATTACAACCTAACTTAATAACGTATGATGATAATTTTAATCTTGTATCACTAATATTCATTGTGAAAAGAGGATATACTTATATTAAAATGATCTTCACAACAATATAAGGCGGTTTTCTCAGATAATTTTCGATTTTTCCTTTCATCCCCCTTTATAACTTTGCACCATTGCTTTCTAATTTGAGACACTTTTGGAACAATAAAAAATAGTTTCACTGGA
This sequence comes from Tillus elongatus, assembly GCA_964006375.1. Classification (NCBI taxonomy): domain Eukaryota; kingdom Metazoa; phylum Arthropoda; class Insecta; order Coleoptera; family Cleridae; genus Tillus; species Tillus elongatus. The sequence goes on along the minus strand of OZ023262.1, from coordinate 222,439,092 downwards.
GCTTGTATAGTCGTATCAGGCCGAATAGGTTAGTTCGGGAGGTGAGTAAACTCTAGAATCGTACTAGAAGGTCGCCGGTTCGAGTCCCGAATGTGAAAGGGCCGGCTGCTGATGAGTTATGGGTGGTGTCCTTTGTCTATAGGTGTGTGTAAGCTCCCCCCGCACAAGTCAAAGACTTTTGGGTGCAGAGTTTGTCTACTGTGGTGTTATTATGTTATTTGTACACACTGGTATTTATATAAGCTTTATTTCCACATTATCAAATCGAGTCAATAACTTGCAACACAGCATGTAAACACAGAGAAGCTAGTTCATTGTTGACTATTGTACTGTCCCGTGACGTGACAGATCATGGCGAAAAAATAGTGGTGTTTGAATTCAATTATGAAACTCACATTTTCAATTTTTTTTGCACCGTTATTTTTGTAGTATGTGAAATGAAAAGAAGATTAAAAATCATCTTTGTGGGATGTCTATCAGATGTGCTAAGAAAAAAAGATGCAAATTTTCTATTGGACTAGTTTCTTCGAGGAAATATTATATTGTTTTCCGAAAATTTTTTATATTCTTGAAAATAGCAAATTTGATATGAATTTGGTGAACAAATTACCCAAGCTAAGACTACCCTTTGTACCAAATTTAAAGTTTCTAGCTTGACAGAAAAGTAAGCTCTGGCAGTTAAGAAAAAGTGTTTCCTCAGGACGCCCAAGAAAGGTACTAGGGTAAAAGATTTTGCATGAAAAACAAAATATATTTGATTTCATACTCAGCGAAAACTTATTCTAGGGTAAAAGGCCAAAAAGATCTGAAATATTGAAAATTACGAAGAAATGGAAAAGTAAGATACAATGTAACATCAAATGGGTTTACTCTATGGTTATATCTACGTTTCTTGTAAAATTTTGATAAATGTCAGAACTAATGTAAATCTGGTAGAATAAAGAACTTCTTCCAATTCAATCAACTTAACACATGTAACTTGGAATGTTTTCTTCTTGCGTTTATTTATTCTGTTGACTGCGTCTGCTTTGATTATAGACACATACATAATTATTTATGTTATTTCTCCACTTTTATCAATTGCTTAACCAACCATTTTGTAAAGGGAAAATTTCCTGAGGACATGTCGGCATAACGCACTTGCTGTGTCAGGAAGTTTCTTTAATTCGAAAACTAATACCCGTTAACACAGTCTCTACTTAAATGCTTAAGAGAGAGGAATATGATATTGCACCGAATTTTAAGTCAGACCAGTGTGCCTTAGATATTCCTCCTATTTTAAATAGAATATTTGAAGTTGAATCTCTGAACGTTCCGCTCTTCGGAAGAGCCTTTAATCCGTGGGTCTCGTGTACCATGCGATGTTGGGCAGGTTAAAGATCATTACTTTCCTTACAGAAAGGAAGTGATTCGGCAAAATTTGCAGAATAGTGAGGAGAAAGTGCGCTCTGGCGCTGGTGATTGACCATAGTCGCTGAAATAGACTAACGTTAAGGGATCAATATACAAACAAATATAAAAGTAGAATATTTTGGGAACCTCGGTGGTTCAGTGGTAAGGACGTGTGCCTTTAAACCGAAGGGTACTGGGTTCGATCCCAGGGTACTCCTTTCACTTTTTCAGTACATACTGTACAATTAACACCAACCAAGGTTGTGGCATTGTATTTGACCAGGTTGAATGTCTCCACGTTTCGCACTTCGGAGGGGGCTTAAATCAGTCGGTCCTGTGTCCATGCGATGTTGGGCACGTTAAAGATCCCTAACTTCCTTACAGAAAGACTGGTTCGGCAAAATTTCCAGGATAGTGAGGGGAAACTGCTCCCTGGCGTCGGTGATTGGCCATAGTCGCGGAAATAGGCCGACGTTGAGGAAATAAAAACACACAGAACATTTTTGCACGTGAAACGCTTTCTTAACTTAAACTTGCATTTTTATGAACCAGTAAAGTTATATTATTATATTCCGTTCTCATATAGAAATTTTCTCCTAAGGATTATAAACCAGAACATTAATGATAGATATTTCAAATTAAAGCCCAATGAAAAAATAACGGTACTTTTGTGCAAAAAGTTCTTATTGTTACCAACGATTTTAATCCAAGGGAAAATACCACCATGACTGCAAATTTTAGATAAAAACTCTGAATACATTGATGACCACAAGAAAGATTGAATGGTCGACATTATTATTATTCATGATGTCATTAATAGAACAACTTGTGTTCTATTTACGAAATGTTGTACAATTCTTCGGCTATATTTTAATATACCATTATTCAAATATAAAAGTTCACTTGTGTATCGAAAAAAGTTAATATTATTACCACCAGCTAGATACCTAAGTGTGTAGTTTCACGTAGTAGAAATGGTCGAGGCCGATACGTGATGATTCAAGATCAATTATTGTGAAGCGATCTATCAAATCCATTTTTGGTTGAAACTGAGTTGATGATTCTAATATTTCCGGATGTATCTAAAATTTTATTGCATTTTCTTTCATTTTTAGTGAATTTTCTTTTAAAAAATCGCAACTTTTGAATTTTGAAAAAAATTCTTCAAACGACCGCAAACTAGGAACCCCGGGAAAACGCAGATCCAAGGTCCCCTATCAGATTTTATGTGTTTATATGTGTCTTTCATATGTGCCACACCGATAACACAAAAAATAATGCGTCAATTTGGTAAAATTTAGTGAGTACATCCCCTTCTCAAGTTAATATCTAGGAAAATCTCACTAGTTTTCATTCGGAAAATTTTTATATATACGGAAATAACAAAGCTATAGTAACCAAATTTGGTACGCGGGTTTATATCATAACAAGCAAACCACGTACCAACATATGGATCTCTACATTAAAAGAAAAAATGTTATAAGCATTATAGTTATTCTTCTTAAAACGTCAAAGTCGCAATTTGAAACGTCTAAATTGACATCTTCTAGATAAAGAACCTGAGACTAATACGGGTTACGTAGAAGAAATGTCGTAAGAAGTGTGTTCTCTAAAGCTTTAAGTTTCACTTTCAGCTTCAGACGTCATTGTCGTTCATTTTACTTAAATATTTGCATGAAATGAATTTCAGATAAGCCCTTTCTATGATGCTTTGGCAGTAGTTTCAGTTATAGGATTTATTCTATGTAACAAACCTATGGCAACCCAATTTGGTACACGGATTTATATTATAACAGGAGACCGGTTTCGTTTCGTGAAAGCCTATAACAGTGACACCAGAGATTTCTTTCGCGCTATTATATATATATATATATATATATATATATATATATATATATATATATATAAATCTATCAAAATTTTACTGACATTGAAAATTTATTGCAGGGATTCCAATTTGTGCTTTAAATAATGAAAAAAAATTACATTGAGATCTTTTCATATGCGATTTTTTTGTACGAAAATTCGCTAAGAAGGCAAACAAGCAATTGCAATTTCAGTTACAATCAAAGTTATCGCGGAAAAATTTAAAAAACATACTGCTAGTTCCATTTTCCTTATAAAAACTTTTTCAGAGGTAATACAAGTTCCTTGAGTTTAGTTTTACCTTTAGAAATTATGCCAACAAAGTAGATATTTAAAAATTAAGTACGTATGTCATATAACGTCTCCATACTTTCCAAGCCCATTATACATAAAATAAATTTACATTTTTCCGTAGCATTCCTTATTACTAAGATCATGTTCGTTTATTGAATTACACACATTCGATTTATCATAAAAATTATCACAATAAACTGCTCTTACCTGGTTTCTGTGACGACCCAAAATCAATTTTTTTAACTTTTCATTAACAAATTGTTTTCTTGACAGTAACAATTAGTTGTTAGAGACAATAGATGTAGCAATGAACCGTTTTTAATAATTTTTTTTATATATTTATATAAAAAACCAAACTTGCTGTGGTATTTCTAAGAACGTAGCTAATAAAATACAAATGTCTACGTTCAGATTTCTTAAGAGTAATACTAGTGGTATCCCTTTTGGTAAGAAATTTACTGGATTATCTAATTGCATCAGTCCGAATCTAAGCAATAAATGTCAACCATGGAAATATCAATATGCTTAAATGCCTACCAAATAAAAACTTGGAATAACAACTAATAAGTAATTACCCACTATTTAAAGCTAGACCTGTAACAAAATAATTTATACTATTGACTACTAAAGATTTCTGTACAGTTCAAAACAAAGAGAGATAACTGAGCAACCTGACAACAAATTTAAAAATCATGGTTACCTGAACCTATCATATTGTTTGTTAGAGAATAAGATTAACTTTATTTGAACAAGGTATCCAAATGTAGTTATTGTAGAAATCTTCGGGTAAACGACTAGCGTAGCACTCCTTAAATATTTTTACGGTGTTAGCATTGTGCCGAATCTATGAATTGCCACTATTCTTCGGCAGATGGCGGATAGAGCACTACCATTTTTGAGTCAAGTCGACTCAGCTTTAACACACCAGAACCACAAGCTACAAAGAGGAGGGTGGGGGATGTTTATTCTTTAAGCTACGTAATATGATACTTATGGGAAAGCTAATGTCATTGATTTCCCAGTAGATTCTGCAAAACGCTTTTTAATGACGCCATCTAGAATTGCTGAATTTCCTTTTGATGAAACAGGTTCCGACATGTCTTGGTTTGATTGAGGAATCTCAAATATTATACTTCAGTGCCATCCACGCTTTTATTTGGAATCCAGAAACCCTGATATATTGCCAAAGGAATTATTGGACCTAGTACTATTTGTTACTCCTCAAAGAAGTAATTGGCTTTGGTACTACTTGTCTCTTGCTAAAGAAATGTGTTGCACTAGCACTACTTGCTTTTTTTCAAATGGATCGTTGGCGCTAGTACTGCTTGGTCTTGTTAAAAGAGTCGTTGGCTACAGCACCACTTGTCTTTTGCCAAATCAATCGTTGGCCCTAGTACTACTTGTCTCTTGTTCTTCGCCAAAAATAGCTGTTCTTAGTACTACTTGTCGCTTGCTTAAGGAACCATTGTCGCTTACCACTTATCTCTTGCCTAAAAAATAGTTTGCCCTAGTAGGACTAGTTGTCCATTTGATAATACAATCGTTGGCCCTAGTACTACTTGTCCCTTGCCAAAGAAAGCAATCGTTGGCGCTAGCACTCCTTGCTCCTTTCCAGAAGAATCGTTGGTTTCAGTACTACTTATCCCTTGTCAAAGGAATTGTTGGCTCTAGTTTCTTCCCAAAGGCGTCGCTGGCTGTAGTACGATGTGCCTTCTTCCAAATAAATAATTGAAACTAGAACCATTTGTCTCTTGCCTAAGGAATTGTTAGCACTAGCACAACTTGCTCATTTACAAAGAAATCGTGCGTCCTAGTACTGTTTGTCTCTTTCCAAAAGCATTATTGACATTAGCACCACTTATCCTTTGCCAAATAATTTGTTAGCCCTAGTACCATACCTAACCCTAGTACTACTTGTCCCTTATCTTTCTCCAAAAGAATCACTGCCCTTAGTACTACTCGTTGCTTGCTTAAGAAATCGTCCCTAGTACCACTTACCCCTCGCCAAAGGATTCGGTGACCTTAGCACTACTTTTCCATTTGATAAAGGAATCATTGACCCTAGTTTTACGTGGCCCTCGGCTCTAGTACTACTTGCCTCTTTGATAAGGGAATCGTTGACCCTAGTACTATTTGTCTCTTGCCAAAGCAATCGTTGGCCCTACTACTGGTTATTGTTTGCCAAAGAAGCGTTGGCTTCAGTACCACTTGTCCATTTCCAAGACTTGTTGGCTCCAGTACTACTTGTCCCGTCCTAAATGAGTCGTTGGCCATAGTACTATTTGTCCCTTTGATAAAGGAATCGTTGACTCTGGTACTAGTTGTTCTTTGCCAGGGGAATCGTTAGCCCCACTGGTACCCGTCTTTTTGATAAAATAATCGTTGGCCTTAGTAATACTACTTGTTCCTTGCCAAAAGAATCGTTGGCTTCAGTACCAGTTTTCCCTTGCCGAAAGAATTGTTGGCCCTAGTACTATTTGTCCCGTACCAAAGGAGTCGTTGGCGCTAGTACAACTTGTCCCTTGCCAAAGGAACCGTTAGTTCTAGCACCACTTTTCCCTTGCCAAAAGAGTTTTTGGCCCTAATACTACTTGTCATTTGCTAAAAGAATCTTGGGCCGCAGTACTTTTTGTCCCCTGCGAAAGGAATCGCTGTCCCTGGTTCCACTTGTCCCGTGTCAAAGAAACCGCTGGTACTAGTATTGCTTGTTTCTTTTCAAAAGGAAGGGAATCTGGGGGTGTTTGTTAGATACATTCCGGCCATCATAAGAAACACATACCGGTTTCACTCTTATCAGAGCTAGTCTGTGTGCCATACGAATATAGATTCGAGGTGCTTAGCCTACAATATAAAACTCAATAATTTTTTTAACTTATTTTTATTTATTCCACATAATTGTCTCGAAAGAGTTACACATGATTGGTTTAGCTTATAAGTTTCTATTAATTTTACAGTATGCTATACAAAAAGCGTAATTTTATTTATAAAAATTTAAAAGTACAGATGTCAAACTTACTTCATTCATTTACTTTTCACTTACCAATACTTCGATGAATATAGAAGTAATAAGGTATACCGAAGGTCAGTGCTTGCAATGTATGTAGGTGTTGCCTAGACACGCAAAAGTTGGTAGCGGCACAATAAGGCAAGTAGGCTGGTGGTACAGTGAGAGACAATTGTCAACTGGTTCTCCATTTGACGTAAACTTCACAGGTAAAAATGTCTTATGTTGTTTATTCACTTACCTGTATAATTCTGTATCCGATGATTTACACACTTAGCAGATCGTGCATAAAGTAATTGTGCACCTGTTAAACATAAATTCTTGGTCGTCAAATCACTCCCCAACGGAAAATATGACAAAATCGTTCTTATTTCAAATATTTTTTTAGGTTTTGGAAATAAATAGTAGTCTCATGGTAATAAATTCGCAGAACAGGGCGGGTAGGTGATCAACCAAATCAAAAACAATATAATAATTCAGGACATAACGAAAATTGCATAAATCCCAATTAAAACAGGAGTACATTGAATATCAAAACAATCCATAAACGTCAAATCATTTAATTCTTTCCCTTCGGATTGGAAACCGTATTTTTGTCCAAGGTCATAAACAGTGTTTTAATAGTGCTAATACAATTTTTTAACTAAGCCGCCATTAAAATTTACAAACTAAGAACAAGCTGATGTTAATTTTTTGTGTGAATGTTTGCAAACGGAAACTTAAATCTAGCAGCGAAGGAATATCCAAGAAGATACTCAGATCGAAGACATCTGCATTTTACTGTATTTGCATAATCATTTTCGGATTCAAAGAACAAAATGCGAACGTTGAATTCAATACAACGTTGGACAAGGAACACCACAGCGCATTTCACAATAATTTAAGAGAGACCCAACAACAAATACACAAAGAGTGTCGGTGGCTTTTCGTCTTCCCCAAACCACGTTGTGTGGGGTTTTCAATCTAAATCATATGCATCCCTAATATCTGCAACCCATGCAAAGTTTACATCGTGGCGATGAAGAACGCAGAGTGAATTTTTATCAGTGGTTTCTTAACTCCATCCATAATATTGGAGTGACAAATCCCGCTTTGCCTGACGTGGTGTCATAAACTCTCATAATAAACACATTAGGCACCAGATAATCGCCATGCTGTCGGAGCACAAAACTTTCAGCACGAATTTAGTTGTAATATTTGGATGGGAATTCCTAATCAATTTTTTGGGCCATATATTTTCCGGGAACGACTTATTGGTCAAAATTTCCTACAGCTTTTATAAAGTGAGGCTTCTGATATGTGGGATGACATAAAATTACTTCGAGACTGTAGTCTTGGTTCCACTTACATGGATCTCCTGCTCATTTTGCAAGAAATGTATACAACGTGGTTAGATGCCAATTACCCAGAGAGATGGAAGTGTTACGGCCTCCACGTTTTTCCGATTTAACGCCTAGGGATTTCTTTGTGTGGCGTTTCCTTAAAGAATGTTTGTACTACTCCTGTTCAAACATCGGAAGACCTAAGAGGTCGCATAAAAATGCATGTAAGGAGAAGAGCTTATCATTTGGCTGGAGTAAGGAGGTCTATTACACAATGCTGCAAATTATGCATTAAATAAAACGGATATTATTTTGAGAATTGATTGTAACTTCTAGCAGCATTGATATTCTTCTTGCTATTCCTAAGTTATTATTTGAGTTAAATAACATCAAAAGTAATTTTGAAATATCTTCAAAGACACTTTGCAGTTTTTAATAACTTTGTTTCGTTATCTCATAATTTTTGATTTGTTAAGAATTTTTCTCGTATACGGTGCATTCTAGCGATTGAAGGGAGGTATGCCTTTTTTGTGTAAAAATATGTGAAATATTATTTGTCGGTGTCAAAAATGTTATCGTTTATTTTATTTACATTTTATTGGCATTGAAGTGTTAGGGGCTGTCTACCAGATTTTCATCTCTAAACGTTTCGGAAATTATCAGTCGAAATCAACATAAGAGGACAACTTTGATCACCCTCTATCTTAAAAATCAAGGCTTTTACGACCTATGATTATTTAAACTTTTCGTCTTAGAATTACGTCTTCCCTTTATTGGTAGATTCCTGCGACTATAAACTGACTCACCCTGTATATGAATATATAATTCTGGAAAACCATTACTAGTTAAGAATTATTCGTGAAAAACACGTCCAGTGGAGTTTTCAGGGCTAGTTTTAGGTAAAATTTAACGTTTTAGGTGTCGAGGGGTTTGATTGGAGTTAATCAGTTGGTTAGATCTTCGAGCTCACAGAAAGTCTAATGCTAGATCATATAATTGTGACTTACAAGAATAAATTGTATAAAGGTTTTGTTATCCTCATTGACACGCTGTATGTTCGTTCATTTATGAATTTATGAAAGCGGTCCATTAAATCTGTGCTTGATCTGTAAATATCAATTAACATGTTATTTGGAACCAAGATCAATTTGATTTCTGTATAGTCAACACCACGTAAATGTTTGATGAAAAGGGGTATTAAATATTTATTTACTTTCTCAAATTAACCCAAAAATAATAAAGCCAGATGTTAATGAAAGCTGCCCTGTTCTATTTACTTACTTCATAAATTGGAATTATTTCTGTAAATGAATAAAGTCGTAAGCAATGTAGGATATCAAATTATTTGAAACTGAATTTGTTAATCTTGTATATAAATATCAAACATTAACTTAAGCAAATGTGGCCATGGATATTAACATAATTGCCTGAGCTGGTGTCGAGCATTTATATCGATTTATTTTTTATGCCATAGTTTAACAAGATGTTCTCGATGAATTTTCTTGCTATTATACTACTCAGTTTTTTTTGCGAGTTTTTGTAAAAACTATTTTTGAAGTATATCGAATTACTTTTAGGAAAAATATTTATAAGAACATTTCCAATAAATCAATTTAGCAATAAATAAAATCACAGGCTATTCTTCCTTAAATTATTAAAAAGCTTGATCATGAAATTTTTGCCGAAATAAATACATAGAAGTCTAGACGCAGCAAATGCGTTATAGTAGCGAATGTTTATCAGTTTTGTAAAACATAACTGAGCTAACTATCTGCTAGCATTCTATCTTATTTATGTTAAATTTCAGTGGCGGCTCGTGATATAAAAGATTGGTGGGCACAACTCTAAAAGACAAGTTGCTGGAAATCTATACGCAGCAAAGTTCAAGGTCATTTACTTTTTCTGATAAACGTTATTTCAGAAATAGCCATGCAATAATAAGTACACTTAAACAAAAATTGTGTCTTTCACTTAGTTCTTTTAGAGTTAGAAATGTGTAGATATAAGTCACATCTACATCGAATTGAAATCGAGAACTCTCCATTTTGTAACTGCGATGGAACGTCTATCTGTGACTTGGATCATTTGGTATGTTACAGATGGCACTCCCAACGAACTGACCTTATCAATTCTTTAAAAACAACAGTGAATATTAAATTCCCGGCAAATGTATCATACCTGCTAAGTTTTCATGATAAAAATGTATTCCTATTGTTGTATAGATTCTGTAGACAAATAGATTTATTATTATATTAAACAGCATGTATAAATTTATAACAAAACTGTTAATTAGATTAAGGGTCCTACTGTCTTTCCTTTATGTGGATCCCTCCCCTCCGAGGTCCAGTCCGTCTGTCTGTGATGCCTTGATGGGCCCAAAGGCGTTAAAGTGTCCCTGTTAATCTTTGCATAATTTGAAAAAAAGCAAAGTAAAGAAGAAACAAAAAAAAAGGAAAAAAGTTAATTTTTATTATATATATATATATATATATATATATATATATATATATATATATATATATATATATATATATATATATGTATTTACAAACTTAATGTAAAGAAAAAGGTTAAACTTTAAATATTTTAAAATATATACATGCAGTTGTGTGTAGGTATGTGTATATTTTGAGATTGTATTTACGTTATTAATAATAACAAATATAATAAAGGAAAAAAAAACATAAACCTCAAACGAGAAGTTAAGAAATCTGTCTAATGACAATTCTGTCGAAGCCATACCACCTTTTTCAGCACCACCACCATCAGTTAGTACGACGGCGTTCTGGGGTCACGTTAAAAAATTATTTTCAAATAATTCTATATATATATATATATATATATATATATATATATATATATATATATATATATATATATATATATATATATATATATATATATATATATATATATACATTTATTATAAAACTATGGAAAATTGTTGAGTGAATCTTGATATTTATTTTTGAACAATGTTACGTCTATCGCAGGGTTAATGATATAAATTTTCTCAAAATATACTTCTTATTTCTATCAAAAATTGAGTTTAATTTGGTTCTGAAGGTAGAGGTTTATCAAGTCATACGTATGGAGTGTTATAATGATGGGGTGGACGTTAACTAAGCAGGACACTAAGGAGATAGAAGCTTTTGAAATGTGGGCATTAAGCAAAATGACAAAGACAATAAGGTACACCGATAGAAACACGAATAAAAAAGCATGTTAGAAGAGGTGACAGAACAGAGATGCTTGCTGAAAGAAATTGATAGGAAAAGGCAACATATATAGGAAATATTTTAAAACATCTTCCTGGTAGTTTTATTTGAAAGATACATACCTAGACAAAAAGGAAAAGGTAGATCAAAAGTAAAACGTCTGGATATATGGTACAATATTGATTGAAGGTGGAAGTTACACTGCATTAAAATGGGCAGATACAGACGGAGATTCTTGATTGCGACAAATGGTATGGCATTTCGATTGTGATGGTGATGTTTATCGAGCGACAAAAATAAATCATCAAACAACAACAAACGTAGGTTTATCTCATGATTATTTATTTATAAGAGCCTCGGTAGTTCAGTCGTAAAAACGTGTGCCTCTGAACCGAAGGGTACTGGGTTCGATCGCAGGGTTCTCCTTTCACTTTTTTCAGTACACACTGTAACATTAACATCAACCGAGGTTGTGGAATTGTATTTGAGCAAGTTGAATGTCTGCACGTTCCGTCCTTCGGGGGGAAGGGGGGTTGTGGTGGTCTTGGTGTTTGGGTGAAGCCGTCGGTCCCGTGTCCATGGGATGTTGGGCACGTTAAATATTCCTACTATCCTTGCAGAATGGCAGGAATCGCCAAAAATTCCAGGATAGCGTGGTGAAACTGCTTCCTGGTGTCGGTGATTGTCCATAGTCGCGGAAATAGACCGACGCTAAAGATAAAATAACAAAAACATATTTATTTATATGCTTCTAAGACTGACTTGCTTTAATTCAGCTAAAGTTTCCGTGGTATAATGTCGATTAAAACAATAATATACTTGTTTATTTATATGACGACTCATTTACGTACACAATTAGTAAAATCATAATATATGCACCTATGAGCTATGCATTATTCGATTAACGCAACGAGAATATCAGTCAATGAACCGATTTTGTTTCCTTTTAGTTTGTAAACACCATCAACTAACTATAAAACCGGCACAGGCAGAGCTACCTACCTAATTACACATCAATAGTCAATAGGTAAACGTTGGTGGCACCACCTGGATGCTGTAGTATCGCTCTAAAATAATTCTGACTTTTTATCTCAGAATTATGATTTAAAAAATCAGAATTCTGAGATAAAAACTCAGAATTCTGACTCTTTATGTTAGAATTCTGACTTTTTATCTCAGAGTTCTGAGTTTTTATGTCGAAATTCCGACTTTTTATTCAGAATTCTGAGTTTTTATGTCAGAATTCTGACTTTTTTATCTCAGAATTTTGACTTTTTATCTCAGAATTCTGATTTTTTTTTTGTTAGACTTCTGACTTTTTTATCTCGGCATTCTGACTATTCTAACTCAGAATTCTGACTTTTTATCTCAGAATTCTGACTTTTTTATCTCAGAATTATTAGAATTTTTTTTTAACGTGACCCCCAGAACGCCGTCGTAAGTTAGAAAGGTCTCCAACACAAATACATGTATGTACAAACACATTATTATTTAATGTTTATAATTGAAGTCAATTCTTCTTTCCTTATTTGATGCTTATATATTTGTTACTTTGTTTTCAAAATCCGGAATTGATTGTACTAGCCGTTTTTCAATGGGTAAAACTGCTAGTGCATTAAGCCTTTTTTGCTCCATGGTATTTCTTAGAAAACTTTTTATACTTTTCAAAGTTGAAAAGCATCGCTCACGTTAAGAAGTTGTCATAGGCGTAGTGGAAACAATATCTAGAAGTTTATAAATTTCCGATAAGGCTTTTTGTAAATTATTTTTTCCAGAAAAGTTAATAGAGGTAAAACACCATCACACCCTATAAAATCTCTCTGGTAAAGTACCTGCAGACCCGTTCGTAATTTCTCTTAATCAAGAAAACTGTGCCCCTGAACAGTTTCTATAAAAGTGTCCCATGGAAGATTGTCCCTGTAGCTAGGAAATAAATCTGAAGCAAATAGTTTTGCCGCAGATAAATGGCAAGTAAACGCAAATTTCTCACGAATTTGAGTAATTATGACATTACATAATTCTTTGGCTACACGGTTGTTTTCAAATGGGTTATCAATTCTTCTAGGGCATTTGGATCTATGAGCTTCAAGAGTATCGAGATGCTGAAGTAGATCTACCTATCTTATTAGTGAATGTTGATTAAGAAAATTCACTAATAGAGAGCTAACGATGGAAAGGCTTTTGGAAACTTTTTTCAAATGAGCGCGAGTTTGGGCCCCTAGAACCCAAAACCAAGGTCCGTTTGAATTTTTATATGTTTATATATTGTATTGATATTTAGCAATTTCAAGCTAAATTTATGAGCTACGTCACGCAAAGATCGAAACCAAAAACTTAAAAACTAAGTACTTACGGGTAAAACTAGAATATCACTTATCACAAATTAAAATACTAAAGTTTTTTGAACGATAATTGTCAAAACAATAACACTGCCACTGAATGTCAATATTGTAGAACACCTGACAGCAAAGTAAGTGTGTATCGAAGGTGGTATCGTGCAGAATACTGATCTCAGTCAAAGCGGTTTGGTGCAAAATACTGTAGTACAGTCCTGCATTATTTGTCAAATAGGTATATCAGAATATAATCTGCATACTAACAGCATGTCAATCTAAAAAAGAAGACACAGAGATTATATATTTCATAAATGAAAAGAGTTACAAAAAGCACAGTCCTCAAAAGATAAACAGTAAAAATGATATTCACAGTTTGCACGAAATGTGTATGTACTCTTTTGTAAATTGTATCCATGCCAATAAATACCAATATTACATGACATTAACCACATTAAAAACATAAATAACCACACATTATCACAAGACATATTCTTTGTTACTGTTATTTAGTGCTGGGTAGATAAGATATGAAAGCTGAAAAGGAAATATTTCATTTGAATCCTTGTTGACAATTTTAAATTTATAACCTAAATAATTTGAAATAATATTAGTAAAGAGTAATTAAGCTACATACCTAAAGGTGTATGTATAGCTTGAACTTTAAAAACAAGTTAATTTTAAACCAAAGAATTATAGTCAAAAGATTTTACTTACACGATTTAAAATAAAATTTGTCGAAAAAAACACTCTGTATATTATATAAGAAGTGAAATATTAAAACTCCAAAAGACAACAGTGAAGTTGAAAAGACTTACAATCAAGATTTGAATATTTAAAAGTGTTTTTTGTGTTAAATTGAAATCATTGTTTATATTTAAAATAAGTTAGGTTATCCAAATGTCATGTTTAGATTTAGGAACTTTTATATTGTGAATGTAACTAGAGTGCAGGATTTGAATTTAGCGGGTCTCTAAATTAGACATACCTGTCAAAGGATGAAATGATAATTTCCAGATGACAATGGCTGAAGAGTCGATGTAGCTCAGGCCAATAAAAACCAGAACATGGAACATTGAAATTATATTCCAGACAGCTTGCTATGATTTTAATACAGAAAGAGAAAACATGCTTTGAGGTAATTTTTTCCGAGAATATCTGTTTTCCGCTTTAATAGAGGTTGTTGTTGATAGGACGTTTAGGAAAGAGCGTCATTTTCCCGTCCAGATAAAATATGAATATTTAAGTGAATTTTGTGTGTGAACAGTACCCATTTATGTCCTGAAAGTAAAATAAGAAATCCATTAGATGTTCCAGATAAGAAAATCACTACAAGAAATGAATATACGGGTAATATAACATCCAAACATTACCTGTAGCATCAATCATCAGACGCAATGTACCGCAAATTTATTTAGTTATTTTAAAGCACAATAAATGGAAGATTCTTCTAAGTATTTATCTAGACAAACGACCAATCTTGTGTCGAGAAATAAATGTTTTTATGGTAATAGCAGAATTCATAACGTTTTGTTTCGATGATACTTCACATCGGCTTCATGCCTAGGGTACATTATATTCAAAGCATACGTAACAATTAATTACAGAATTAGTAGAATTACCATTGAAACACCTTCAATGACTGTTTCGATCTTATATGGCGTCTTATGTTATAGTAGTGAATTTTCATAAGAATTGTACACTATTATTATATGGCGTATTACTAAAATTAATACTCCAACTTACACAGACCTTGAAGATCGACTTTAGAGGTCCTAGTACGTGCACATTTGAAGAGTTTTTTCGAAAGTGTTACCATCGATATATCTCTATTATCAAAAAAATCTTGTGTTCTAACTGCTTTTGAGAAACATTGCTAAAACTCAATTTTCTATGAAGCTAAAAAATTAAATTTTGCTATATCTGTAGATATAGTGTAAGTCTCTTTAAAAGAAACTTGTATTATATAACACATATTTAGAAAAGTAAAGCATGTGCCAAATTATAAACGTAGCAGTTATTTTTCCTTACATATCGCCAAATGTATTCAACTTATCGCTTAGTTCATTGTGACTTATATAAGATATTACACTATTACCTGGATTTTCCTCTTTATGGTCAGTTTCTATGTCACAGAAAGTAATATTTGCAAAAAGATCCGTAATGTGTCACTTTAGAACAATAGTCACTACATTATTCTCGATATCAAAATAATTCGTTCTCAAATTTATATGATCCAGGCAACTATTCGGTGGTCTTGTTATTAGGGAATTTCCTTTAAAGAAATCACTAATGAGAAGATCACAACTTTTGGATTTTAAAAAGATTTCTTTAAATGAGTGCAAACTAGCCCCCCCCCCCCCCCCCCCCCTAGAATCCATATCCGGGTTTAGTTTCAGTTTTTGTCTGATTACATATATACAGGGTGACGCATTTCTACAGTAAAGCTCAATATAATTGTTATTATGCAAGATACGAGAAAAAATTGTATACGTTAATTATAGGGTGTCTTGTGTTGCATCTTATAAAATTATTTTGACAATCACAGGGTACCCATAAATCTTTGGTGATACCTAGAATATTTTGTGAACATTCCTTATTGCATTTTTGCATTTTTCATCGAAATATGATGCATGTCGAGATGCAGTAAGTGCGTCTTTGTAGCGAATTTTCATTAAATGCTTCAAAATTCAATAAGTCAATTTGCTATTAACCCCGTGGCCGGACGCGCCCTGAGGAAAAAAAAAAGGTTCGTCGGCTAGAAAACCAGTTTTTCGGAAACATTTAAAGTTGTTTTTCGGAAAACTTTTGTACATTTTTAAACAATATGGTACAATGCGACCAAACTGATGTCTGATTGCATTAAGAGACGTCTTTGCTATTAAAAATATTTTTATGTTAATTCACTTCCATAACGCACTTGCTGTGTCCAGACTTTTTTATTCCTTAAAAATGTTCAAGAAGAATATAAGTTCTACTAAAAGATTGGAGTAAGCGAAAAATCACAAGTGTTTTAATTACGCCATTATTTCTACCTCTATAAAGGTATGATAATGGTGAAAATATATTATTTTTATTTCGGTGTCACACTTTACCTATGATTCGTTTTGATTATTTGATTAATGTTCCACTTTTAGCTAGCCAGTAATGAACTTTACTGGAATAAAAAATTTAGCAATTCATTGCTTTCTTAGAATTTCTATACACCCGTCAAATTAATAAAACACAATATGTCTGATTTCATGGTAGCCAAGAAAAATTGAGGATGATATAGATCTCTATTCAATACACACCATTAATACCAAATTCAATGAACACGCTATAAACTTATGCATTGACCTAATACCTACGTATGATTAACTAAAAATAAATTGTATTGATCTTTTTGCTACTGTAACATATATACAGTTTGGTGATAAAGTTCTGCACTACATTTATAACTTTGCTAGTGGCTGTTATATATATATATATATATATATATATATATATATATATATATATATATATATATATATATATATATATATATATATATATATATATATATTGTTATGTTATAATAGGTTCTGTGGAATCTATTACTATTATTATTATCTTAATACAAGAAAAAAAAAAGTAAATGCCCTTATTAAATTTATAAGGTTTATGCCATGCACTTACATGGTTCTCTCTCTATGGATGACTCTCTCTTCTCAAGGTGTGGCTTCTACTAGACTCTATACCTAAATTAATTTAAAAAAAGCCTGGACGCAGCAAGTGCGTTATGGTAGTGAATTTTCATAGAAATGATTTGGCACAAAATATTTTATTATAACTTTTTTTTCTTGTAACATAGAAATCTAGATTTTGGCGTATAGTTTACTTTTTATATCGTAAACCTACCTACCAAATTTGGTTATCATAGATTTTTTATTTTTTAAGATATATTTTTTTTCAAATGAAAACTCAAAATTTTTCCGGAAAACCTCGTCAGATTTTTCTGGTTAACGAACAATGTTGATGCAAGTTTGTATATATTTTTGAATTTGAAATTGCCGCCAGACATTTAGGGATTGCTGCTCGCCGTGGTTGGCACCACTGAGAGGAGGAGGCAAACTTTCTCTGTCGAAGTCACATGCTTCTGTTCCAATTCAGGGGATAAATCAGATGGCCACCGTTACTGATTTGGGGGTTACTTCATTTAGGTTGAGACCTCGGGACAAACCTAATCCTAGTTTCGATATCGATGCTATTGTGGTTCCCAGAATCTGCGACAAGGCACCTTCAACGGACGTACAATCATATGTCTGGAATCATATCAAAGACCTTGCTTTAGCGGATGATACTTTTGGTCAGCCAGGGGACATTGATATTTTATTGGGTGCTGATATATATGCAATGGCATTGTTACCGGGACTTAGAAAGGGTAAGGATCAGGAACCTACTGCTATCAATACAGTGTTTGGTTGGGTAATCTTGGGTAGTGTACCAGCCCAATCGAATTTAGTGGTTGATTCCTTTTGTACGTCGGTCGATGTTTCTCTGGACAAAACTCTCAGACAATTTTGGGAATTGGAGCAAGTGCCTCAGTGCACATTAGCGAGTCCGGAAGATGCCCTGTGTGAGAAGATCTTCCAGGACACTCATTCACGTGACTCTAATGGTAGATATGTCGTGGGCCTGCCATTTCGTGATGGGATGCCAGATCTGGGTGAGTCACATTCCATGGCATTGAGACGGCTTCATGCTCTAGAGAGACGATTGTCCAAAGAGTCAGATATCCGTAGAAAGTATGTGGCTTTCATGCGTGAGTATCTGAGCGATGGGCACATGTCTCCTGTGTCGTGTAAGGTATCACATCCTAGTGCCGTCTACTACATCCCTCATCATTGTATCTTGAAACCCGAAAGTACCACTACAAAGTTACGGGTGGTGTTCGACGCCAGTGCTAAGACCTCAAATGGCGTCTCGCTCAACAACACCCTATTGGTTGGACCCAAGTTGCAGCAGGATATTGTGACAGTCCTGTTGAATTTTTGGGCTCATCGAGTCGCCTTTACTGCAGACATTAAGCAAATGTTTCTGCAAGTATTGGTGGCAGAGGAGCATAGGGACTTCCAGCGCATTCTTTGGCGGTTTTCCAATTCTGAGCCAGTGCAAGAGTTCAGACTCAATACAGTGTCCTTTGGTGTTGCTTCTAGCCCCTATCTTGCCATTAGGACCCTCTTACAGGTGGCAACAGATTTAGGTGGTAAATATCCTCTTGCAGCAGACGTCATAAGGTCTGACACGTACGTGGATGACATAGTAACTAGTGTGCCAGATTCCAATTCTGCAATTGAAGTGAAATCTCAACTGATAGGAATGCTCGGAGAGGCTGGATTTGAGTTGCGAAAATGGGTAAGCAATGATCCCGAATTTCTTGCGTCTCTCCCCAGTAGTCATCAGCAATCTCTGTGTTTCGACTCTGATGACTTAGTGTCTGTCAAGATTTTAGGACTACAGTGGTGTCCAATGACTGACTGCTTCTCGTACAAGGTACATCCAATTCAACGCAAATGCACCAAGCGTAACATACTGTCAGAGCTTGCTAGAATCTTTGATCCTTTGGGTTTCTTGTCTCCCCTCACCCTCTCTGCGAAGCAGCTGATGCAGTTCCTGTGGCAGCTAGGCATTTCGTGGGATGAAAAACCACCACTAGAAGTCGAATCCAGGTGGGACACATACAAATCGCAACTTTCTTGTTTGTCATCGTTGTCAATTCCGCGGTATGTGTCTGCTGAAGGTACTACTTCTTCTACATTGCATGGATTCTCGGATGCGTCTGAGCTTGGTTATGGGGCCGTAATTTATCTTCGTGTTGTATCCGCCAGCGGAGCCATAAAGATATCTCTCTTGTGTGCTAAGTCTCGTGTCTCCCCACTAAAAAAAGTATCAGTACCCCGATTGGAGCTTTGTGCAGCAGCCTTGTTAGCAGAGTTGATGGAGTTCGTTCAGGTTACATACCGAAAGACTATTTCTATTGATAATATATTTTGCTGGTCTGATTCCACAGTTGCCATTCAGTGGATTAAGTCATCTCCCCATCGATGGAAAACGTTTGTGGCCAATAGAGTGGCGCTCATACAAGAAAAGGTACCCCCTGGTTGCTGGTCACATGTTTCGGGGTTAATCAACCCTGCAGATTGTGCATCGCGCGGACTTACTCCTAATGAGCTTCTCAATCACCCGCTATGGTGGACGGGTCCGGCTTTCTTGTCCGAACCATCCGATACATGGATTAGCGCAGAATCTTTAGGTGAAGAGTCCGATGTCATGATGTCGGAGCAAAGGCAAGTTGTGTGCATGACAAAGGTTGTTTCGTGTGATTGGCCGCTGAATTTGTTAGAAGGGTATTCTTCGCTGAGGAAAATTCAAGGTATCATTGCTTACAGTATGAGGTTTGTCAAAAATCTGAAATTACCCCGGAAGGACAGAATTTCGGGCGCATTGAGTGAGGCGGAGCTTTTTACTGCACTGACTTTTCTTGTTAAAGCAGTACAAAGGTTGGCGTTTGCGAGGGAAATGCGTGACATTGAGCATGGTCGACCTTGTGTAAAGTCTATCCGTAGGCTGGCCCCATTTGTGGATAGGGATGGTGTTCTCAGGGTGGGCGGTAGACTTAGATGCTCGGACTTGTCGTTTGATGCAAAGCATCCCATGCTTCTGCCACGTTCACACTTGCTCACTGACTTGGTGATTCGTAGTGTCCATCAGAAACACTTACATCCTGGACCTCGTACCTTGCAGTATTTGTTGTCACAAAATTTTTGGATTCTTTCGGCCCGCTGGGCAATTAATAGTGTGCTTGGGCAATGTTATCGTTGTTTCCGTGTTCGCCCGGTAACTTTGACACCTGTAATGGGGGATCTTCCTCCAGTAAGAGTTTCTCAGCTGAAACCATTCTCTCACACTGGAATTGATTTTGCCGGTCCATTTCTCGTTACCCAGGGAAGATATCGTGGTGTCAGAAGTGCGAAGGCATATGTGTGTATTTTTGTTTGCATGACCACAAAGGCTGTGCATATTGAATCGGTATCAGACCTCACCTCGGAGGCTTTTCTTGCTGCTTTTCGGCGCTTTGTGGCTCGAAGAGGTCGTTGTGACAATGTCTACAGTGACTGCGGCACTAATTTTGTCGGGGCCAACCGATTGTTGGTTTCATACGCACATCAGGTGACTGATTCCTTGTCAATTGAGTGGCATTGGAATCCCCCATCAGCGCCGCACTTTGGAGGACTGTGGGAAGCAGGGGTTCGTTCCATTAAAACTCACTTGCGTCGTGTTGTTGGCACACAGGTTCTGACATTCGAGGAACTGACCACTGTTCTGGCACAGATTGAAGCAGTTCTTAATTCCCGACCGCTCTGTAGTCTTAGTACAGACCCCAATGACATGACATCGCTTTCCCCTGCGCACTTCTTGACCATGGAGCCTCTTTGTGCCCCACCTGACCCAGACGTGACTGATGTCAAACTTACCAGACTTTCTCGTTGGCAACTTGTTTCCAGAATGCATCAAGATTTTTGGAAACGCTGGAAAAGTGAATATTTGCACACCTTGCAGCAGCGCAATAAGTGGTCTACCCCCCAAGAAGCTCCTTCGATTGGTACTCTCGTTGTCATCAAAGATGAGACAGTGTCTCCGCTTGTGTGGAAGTTAGGGCGCATATTGAAACTCTATCCGGGTCGTGATGGCGTTGCCCGTGTCGCTCAAGTACGAACAAGCACAAGTATTTTAGATCGTCCTATGACCAAGCTGTGCCCTTTACCTTCGCAGTAAACGGCCAGTACGCATCTCCCATTTGTATAGTTAGTTATAGTGTGTATCTACCAATTTAATTTAATCTTTGCATTTTTTAATCGGAAATAAGTAGTCCTTATTTGGTGGGCGGAATGTTGATGCAAGTTTGTATATATTTTTGAATTTGAAATTGCCGCCAGACATTTAGGGATTGCTGCTCGCCGTGGTTGGCACCACTGAGAGGAGGAGAGGGGGCAGATTTTGTGACAGCCTCTCTCTCTCTCTCGCGACGTAAACCAGCGTCACTGCGTTAGAATCAGTCGTCCTGAAAACTGCTAGTACTCCAGACTAGGGATGTGCTCCAGATTTTCTGGTCTAATTTTCTTGTTACATAATTTTTTGCCGCATTTGGGGTGAAGATAGTCGCCCGACCTACAAAGAAGACCCTAAAACCCACGTGAAGATACAGTCCATTACACAGGTGAGTGCATCTCTTATTTGTCTGGTATAATTTAAAATCTAACTTTATTGTAAACAATTCCTCTTTATTATTTCGTAATATCTTGCAACAACAAACTTATCGAAGCCATTTACAAAAGGAAGGTACATGCCAAATTATATCAAAATCTGCCCATTATTCTTTGATATAAAAATTTTTTTCTAATGAAAACTCAAAATTTTCTCGGAAAACCTTGTCCGATTTTCCTGACTAACGAACTTATCCAAGCCATTTACAAAAGAAAGGTACATGCCAAATTTTATCAAAATCGGCCTATTATTTTTTGAGTTATCGGTGTGATACATATATATATATATATATATATATATATATATATATATATATATATATATATATATATATATATATATATATATAAACATATAAAAATTGAAACTGACCCCGGATATGGGTTCTAGGGGTCGTAGATCGCGCTCATTTGCAAAAATTTTTTCAAAATTCGAAAGTCGCGATCTCCCCATTAGTGAATTTTTTCTACGAAAATTCACTAAAAATACTTGTTCATCCCCAAATAAGCAACCAAATAATGCTTTAACTTTGATTTTAAAGGTGATTTTACATTTAATATTTAATTACTGTTAAACCTTTTATAATTGGCATTGTATGTTTCATTTTAATTTAAATTCTCTCTTATAGATTCAAACTTGGTCAATGATACACTCTTTATACAAAATGTAAAAACAACAATTTCTTTTATATACAGAAATCTATATTTAAAAAACTGAACATTCAATTTTACGCTTGAGAATTCTCGTTACTTTTATTATTAACCAATATCTTATTAACTATTCTACGATTTACCGTTATGGTAACACCTCAACTTACTTATATATATTCAATTACTTAGGCATTAATGTTTATGAGCAAACAAATATCTTCAAAAAATTAATTTTCACAGTACCTTCGGTGACGTCTGTTGATGTTTTCTATTGCTCCTTAGTCTTAAACTGACGTTGGTTTTTAATTCATATACTTTTAGTGAATTTTCGTAGAAAAAATTCACTAATGGGGAGATCCCGACTTTTGAATTATGAAAAATTTTTTGCAAATGAGCGCCAACTAGGACCCCTAGAACCCATATCCGGGGTCAGTTTCAATTTTTAAATGTTTATATATATATATATATATATATATATATATATATATATATATATATATATATATATATATATATATATATATATATATATATATATATATATATATATATATATATATATATATATATGTGTGTGTGTGTGTGTGTGTGTGTGTGTGTGTGTATCACACCGATAACTCAAAAAATAATGGGCCGATTTTGATAAAATTTGGCACGTACCTTTCCTTTGTAAATGGCTTAGATTAGTTCGTTAGTCAAGAAAATCGGTCGAGGTTTTCCGGGAAAATTTTGAGTTTTCATTAGAAAAAAATTCTTATCTCAAAAAATAATGGGCCGATTTTAATAAAATTTGCCATGTACCTTCCTTTTGTAAATGGCTTTGACAAGTTTGTTATTGAGGAAAATCGGACAAGGTGTTCCGAAAAAACTTTGAGTTTTCATTCGAAAAAAAAATTTTTCTCAAAGAATAATGGGCCGATTTTGATAAAATTTGGCATTTATGGCATTTATTTTGTAAATGGCTTTGATAAGTTCGTTAATCAGAAAATCGGACAAGTTTTCCGTGAAAATTTGGAGTTTTCATTTGAAAAATTTTTTTTTCTTAAAAAATAAAAAATCTATGATAACCAAATTTTGTATGTAGGTTTACGATATAAAAAGTAAACTATACACCAAAATTTAGATTTCTGTGTTACAAGAAAAAAAAGTTATAATAAAATATTTGGTGCCAGATCATTTCTATGAAAATTTTTATATTTGTATAAATAATAAATATGTCTTCAGCATTAAACATTAAGCGTTTTATATCGATTTGTAGGCCTCAAATGTTTCTACTTACTTGACTTAGATCGATTTTGGATCGATTCTTACTTCACATTCAGTTATCAATAGCAACACTCACAATCAGTAGTTGATAATTTTCTATTATTAGCTTGAAATGTTTCATAATTTTTGGCTTTCAAATTCTAATTGTTAACTTGCATCTCAAAAGACGCTACTTTTCATCCTCCAATTTCTCCACTGACATTCGCTTCCTTCCTTCAAATTCTGAACTGACAAATTTTTCGTTTCCATGACAGCCCGCCTTCTACTTATTATAGCTACTATTATAATTACACTATAAAAAATTCTTATAACTTTTTTAAATAATCTCATTCTATTTAACAAACTGTTTGTAAAACCTAATACCTAAGCTTTTTCTGTCTCTATATACTTCAGTTATTGACACCCCTTACCGACTCTAGTCTTAATTATTTAATAATACCTTTATTAGTTATAGATGTATCATTGGCTGTTTGAGTCCATCCTGTTTTATTGAAATTACTTTTTATTAGTTTTTTCCAATAAAATATACACAACCTCGGTAGTGCATGGCACATACTTTGATTTTAATTTTAATGAATTTTCAGAACTTACTTAATAACCCCAAAGATTTCTAACATATTGGTAGATGCATGCTCATCTTCATATATTTACATTCACTTTTTCACCACAAACGTTTTATTAGTGAATTTTCATTAACATACATACACACACACACACACACACACACACACACACACACATATATATATATATATATATATATATATATATATATATATATATATATATATATATATATATATATATATATATATACATATGTATATATATATATATATATATATATATATATATATATATATATATATATGTTCAGAAAGATTTTCGCGGTCTTTAATGTGAGACATATCGGGTTAAACCGCGTCCAGAATTTATGGAAACTCGACGTTTCGGCTCCTGTTTTGGAGCCATTTTCAAGAGGTAAAGGAAATATGTAAAGACACTCTAAGGCCTCAATCTGCCTACTCCTTAGAGTAATGGACAAAGGTGGGTAAAGGAAATATGTACGGACACTCTAAGGCCTCAATCTGCCTACTCCTTAGAGTGGTGGGCAAAGGTAGGTAAAGGAAATATGTAAGGACACTCTAAGACCTCAATCTGCCTATTCCTTAGAGTGATGGACAAAGGTAGGTAAAGGAAATATGTAAGGACACTCTAAGGCCTCAATCTGCCTACTCCTTAGAGCGGTGGATAAAGGTGGGTAAAGGAAATATGTAAGGACACTCTAAGGTCTCAATCTGCCTACTCTTTAGAGTGGTGGAAAAAGGTGGGTAAAGGAAATCTGTAAGGACACTCTAAGGTCTCAATCTGCCTACTCCTTAGAGTGATGGACAAAGGTAGGTAAAGGAAATATGTAAGGACACTCTAAGGCCTCAATCTGCCTACTCCTTAGAGCGGTGGATAAAGGTGGGTTGTTGTAGCTCGATTACGGGGCCTTAATCTGCCTACTCCCCAAATCTCGCCGGCGATCGTCTGTGAGGTCTCAGTGTGTTCAACCCTAGATCAACCCTAGATCTCTCTGAGGCCTAGGGTTGAACACACTGAGACCTCATAGACAAACTCCGGCGAGATTTGGTAAGGAGGCAGATTGTGGCCCCGCAATCGAGCTACAACAACACAACCCACCTTTATCCACCGCTCTAAGGAGTAGGCAAATTGAGGCCTTAGAGTGTCCTTACATATTTTCTTTACCTACCTTTGCCCACCACTCTAAGGAGTAGGCAGATTGAGGCCTTAGAGAGTCCCTACATATTTCCTTTACCCACCTTTGTCCACCACTCTAAGGAGTAGGCAGATTGAGGCCTTAGAGTGTCCTTACATATTTCCTTTACCTACCTTTGCTCATCACTCTAAGGAGTAGGCAGATTGATGCCTTAGAGTGTCCTTATATATTTCCTTTACCCACCTTTGTCCACCACTCTAAGGACTAGGCAGATTGAGGCCTTAGAGTGTCCCTACATATTTCCTTTACCCACCTTTGTCCACCACTCTAAGGAGTAGGCAGATTGAGGCCTTAGAGCGTCCTCACATATTTCTTTTACCCACCTTTGTCCATTACTCTAACGAGTAGGCAGATTGAGGCCTTAGAGTGTCCTCAATTTTTCTTAGTAAGAAATTAAAAAATATTTTTTTAAACGCAATATCTCTCAAATGGTCTAAGTAATTGAAAGGAATATTCACAGCTTCAAATAACATAGACAGACGTGGTTGTGTACCAATTTTCAAGTCGTTTCATCAAAGTTAACTAAAGTTATTCGAATTTAATAATAAGATAATCCTCGACATCACTTCAGATTCTGTGATGCAATATCTACAATGTTGGACAAAGACAGCCGACGTTATCTGTACCGCTATGCTATTTATATAGATTGTAGATAAACATGTAAACAATGGAGGTTGTCGCAGGTTATCAGCCGGGAGAACGTTGTGAGATACGACAGGTACGCCATCTCGGTGCAGGACCAGGTAGTATGTTGCTCTAGTTAACACAAAATTTTATAGATAGAGCTGTACAATTAACTGAGATAGGTGTAATGTCAGCCTTGAACCATTTATTTCCTAATGTCAGGACAAAGTTTGCTATCAAATGCGCTTACATTTAGCATGCGAATCTATACTATAAGTAAAACATTTCGGGACACAGAAAGTGCGTTATAGTAGTGAATTTGCGTAAGAATTGTACACTATTAGTAAGATATATTATTAAAACTAATTCTTTAAATTTAAATGGATCTTGGAGATCGGTTTTAGAGTCCCAATTAGCGATTATTTGAAAAAAATTCTATTTCATATGAAGCTAGAAAATTAAAATTTGGTCTTAGATACAATACGTAAGTACTGCAAGTGCCTTTAAAAAAACTGTGTTACAAATTTCATTAAAGTTACAAAAGTTTTTCAGAAAAAAATAATTATTTACAAAGGGAATAGACCTGTGAAATTATAAATATGGCAGGTATTTTTCCTTATTAATTGCTTGGATGGTTTTGTTTTAGTCAACCCATTCAGTTTTTGCAAACAATAAACAACAAAAGTCTGGTCGCAGCAAGTGCATTATGGTAATGAACTTTCATTAAAATGTTTTTAATAGCAAATATGTTGTAACATGTCACACGTGTTACCACCCTTTTCCAAACTATAAGGTTTCTAAATAAGTCTCACTAGTGACGTCAGAGTCATTGATGCGGCATACACAGTTCGTAGTCAGTCGCTCTACCGTATTATGACCCAGTGAGAACGGATCCGCAAACGCGACAGCTCGATTGATCGAATAGATTTCAAGATAAGAAACCTTTAAAAGACGTTCTAAATACGAGACACGTTCTCTTCTTACTTAAAAGTCAACCTCAGAACATGCTATCACGTAGTTAGTTGATTAAAGAAAGCGGCATGTCTAAATAGCCACCTCGTCGTTCTTGGAGATGAAATAATACGTCGTTTTTGGAGGATATATATATATATATATATATATATATATATATATATATATATATATATATATATATATATATATATATATATATATATATATATATATATATATATATCTGTCATGTTTTGGAGAAGATCATCTGTCGTTTTTGGAGGAGATATATATCTGTCATGTTTTGGAGAAGATCATCCGTCGTTTTTGGAGATGATATAATACGTCGTTTTTTATTTTGGAGAAGACCATCCGTCGTTTCATAAGCAACATCTGTCATTTTTGGGAGAAGATGAATACTCCAGCTTGAATGCCACACCCGTCCTCATGAGAAATATACAATGCTCCACGTCACCATGAAGCTGCTCCTACAAGAAATGCTACTCAAGTTACGCCCGTAAGAAGGTGCATATAAACAGCGAGGCCCCCGCAGCATTCTGACCTAGGCAGACTTGATTTACCACCCCAAGGGCAGAAGTTCGGACGACTTCGACTAATGGATGAAACCAGCAGCTAATTACTTTATTGATCTATATCACTTTCTCTTCAAGACATTGATAATTTGACGATAACTCATCAAAACACCTATAATTAATTATTTTTTATCTTTTTATTAAATTTCGTAAATTCACTGAAAGCAGCATTACATAAACTTAATAATCTTGAATAAACAGATTTTTATTGCATTCTTGATTTTTATTTGTACATTTTACATTCTGCCAAGTGTAAGTGCTAAATCCCATGCGCTGTGTTTAATTTGTATTAAAGCTTATGCTTTTGACTGAGCAGCCTTCGTACATTTAACATCCTGCCAAGTGTAAGTTTTAAAGCCCATGCCCTGTGTTTAATTTGTATTAAAGCTTATGCTTTTGACTGAGCAGCCAAGTTAAATTTTATCTCACAATAACCAAATATTAATTAAGCCACACTGGCCTAATTTTCGTTATACTGCCGCCCGAAAAGTGGTGCTCTTAATCTTCGTTATAATGTGTGTGCTTTTATTTAAGAAAGCAGGAATCAAATTTGGCTACCAGTATAACCAATATAGTAGAAACAAGGTTCCATATTTGACCAAAATAACTTTATTGTTTGAAAATGTACAAAAATTTCCGAAAGTAAACTTAAAGTGTTCCCGAAAATCTGGTCTCTTGGTCAACCTTATAGGTTAATAGCAAATGGAGCTATTCAAATTTGAAGCATTTAAAGAAAATTCTTGACCATAACGCAATTGCTGCGTCCCGAATTTCTTTTCTTACAAACATGCATTATATTTAGCTATAAAATGCAAAATATGCAATAACATAAGGCGTGTTCGATTAAAAAAAAGATAATTTGTATCACCAACGACTTATGGGCCAGCCTGTGATTGTAGAAATATTTTTTTAATATGTAGCTCAAGCCCTATAATTAATGTATACAATTTTTTACGTATCTTGTCTAATAACGAATATATTGTGCTTTATTGATTTTTAAGGAAAATTCGATAAAAATTTAATACCATTAAACTCTATAGCTAGGACTACTTCCAAAACATCAGAGAAAGGGTCTATTTGAAATGAATTTTCTGGAAAAATTTTTGGTAAAATGAAGGACAATGCGGTTGAAGCTAAGACTTCAGGCTTTGTAAAACATTCTTATTGATACATTTTCTTTCCATAGCTCGTATTAGTTTTAGGTTCTTTGCCTAAATGTTGCCAATTTTGACATTTCAAATCGCGACTTTGACGTTTTGAGGAAAACCTTAATTCTTTTTTTAAATGCCCGTTACTTTTTTGTCTTTTAATTACCAGAGCTAAATTTTGGTAGATAATTTATCTATAGCGATATAAGCGTGCGAACCTTCTTCTTTGCTTTATTACTTCCGGAGATATAATTTTTTTTAGAGATAACACAAAATTTTCCGGGAAAACCTGGGCAGATTGCAAAAGCCACTTGCAAAAGAAAGGTATCCACCACAGTTAATCAAAATCGGCCCATTATTTTTTGAGTTATCGGTGTGATACATACACACACACACACACACACACACACACATATATATATATATATATATATATATATATATATATATATATATATATATATATATATATATATATATATATATATATATATATATATATATATATATATACAGGCTGCCCGGAAATGATGAGCAAAAAGTTCTTGCTACTTTATGCTACTAGAAAATTTAGTGCCACAAGTTCCTTTAGCATTTTTTGGAGACTCAAAAATAAGGGTTACAGGGTGTCAAAATTTATTACTATTATTATTATTATGATTCATTTTATTTTATGATTAACTTGAATTATTTCGCAAGCAAAATCACAACAAACCATTATCTGTCAAAACTAACCCCACATCATCTTGTTTACCGATAATGTTTTCAAAGCACACTCCACTAATTTTGAAATTGTGATTAGGTGATTTCGTATTCAATCAATATAAGCAAATGTTTTTCTCGAAAATGGTTAGTTTTATCGTGATGCAACTAGATAACCTTTTTTGAATATTTTATGATTCTATTCAATCGTGAATTGTTAGATCAAAATTCAAGCAACAAAATTATGAGTCATTATCTGTTGGCCAAGGGAAGTTTTGGCCTTTAGATTCCAAGGGATTCACATCAAATTTTTAACATAAATACAAAATTGTATTTCAATTTCAATGTAAACACTTTCGAATAATTAATTCCTTCACACTTCTGTGGTGTAGTAGAATAAGTATTTCGCTGTTACACGAAGTGTCCGGGTTCGATTCCCGGTGTTGGCAGTTTCTGTCACTGTGTGTTGAGTGTGTGTCCGTTGTCTTTTCTATGTAATCTCCCCTGCACAAGCTACTCAGAGCTTCTGGACAGGAGGGTGTCATTTATGTGGTGTCATTTATTATTATTATCATTATTCTTTTACAGTTTATTAGAGTTTGTAACTTTTTGGTTATTGTAGTGATTACTTCTCAAGTTATATCTTTGTAGGTTCGATAGTATCTAGCTTGGCTGTTGAAGGCTGGACTTAGAAGCAGAAATAAAAGCTGTGTTTTGTGATTGTGTTTGCATTTAGTATATTTCAAATTATAATTAAACATGCTTGGCGCTGTTTACGGGTGTAATTCGGACAATCAAACAAAGAACGATTTCCTGCCGAAAAGTCTACAAACCTACTAGCAACATTAATATTACCACACTGCAAGAGTCTGCTCAAGGCATTTCATGCTGATTATATCAGAAATATTAAGAGAATAATTGGGGGGTTGAGTTCCAAGTAACTGTAACTTACCGCGTAATCGAACATATTTACTTTCTTTAATAGGTTAGCCTAGTAAAGATCGCCTACAACTTAATGTTGAGGTTGTCCCTTCACAAAATTTGCATAATTCAGAATGTTTTATTGAGATGTGTATGCCGAAATATTTGGTTTATTTTTTGTGGTATTTCTCTCTACGGGCTACAGTTTGTATAGTGATGTCAGTTTGGGGCAGAAATATTGGTGGATCGAACTTTAGACATTAAATATGCGGTCTAAGTTGGCGTACTTTAAATATGGTTTCAGCTTTTTTTTAACGACATGGTAGATTGTAAGTGGTTCAGCTGTGCTTGTGTTTCAGTCTTATCCTGAGTGCTAAGCTAACATTCTACTATAAGCAGCATACAGTTTTAGATATATAAATCTTGGAATGTCGCATGCACGTTGACACAATTTTTAACTTTTGATTCCTTGTCTTTGCTGAGTTATTTACAGCTCTCGCTTCTTCGCTTGCCTGCTGCAGTCAGTGATGATTAATGTTTTTTTTTACAATTTCTCTATTTTTTAGCTTGCTATATTACATGCTTATTTACCGGTATACCCCTCACCTGCAGTTACTTACCTATCACTATCCATTTCTCAAATTGCACTTTGCTGTTTTTTGGAGTAAGGGGCGGGACGGGAGGTGCAACGCGTCTGCTGCTTCATCGTGTGGGCCTTCCTTCCTTTCGTGCATTCCTACAATTATCCTCAATGCATAAACCACCAAAAAATTTCTTGGGAACAACCTCCAAGAAAATTACGGGACCTAGAGCGAATATGGATAGTGTGCGGGGTTGACGCAGGATTTAAAGTAGCTATAGCTGCAAAATGTGAAAAGGCAGCTTTTCAAAGTCTGACTAAGTGGTTTTTTGCATTTACCGCTCATATTTCCTCCCCGCCCAGCACCACTATTCACTCCTAGTCCGTTAACCTTCTTGGGGGTTGTTTGCAATACACTTTTTTTGTGGCTTGTACATACAAGTAGGGTTCTAAACATGTTCCTAAAAAAATTCTAAATACCCACTGTGCAGTAAAATGCAAATTTGCCTATAATGTCTTTTTCAGATAATATAGAATACAGCACTGAATTCAATGAGCTCAATTGCATTTTCCCTTTTTTTATTTTTATATTACATATATAAGCACAAAATAAGTATAATTAAGCAGAGTCCTTAATTAACGTTGGGGCAACAAAAACTTGAAAAGTAGAGAGTTATTTAGAGCGGGCTAATAGGCATAGAGTTGATTTCACCATCATGTCACAGTAGTATTATGATCATAAAAATTACTTCTAATTGTATGCACACAAAAATTAGTAAAATACATTCATAAAATGTAATAAAAAAAAACAACAGTTTCATAATTTGTTAAGAGGTTAAGATGGGATGAAACTGGAAACTCACTGTACCGCAGCAAAATATTATTATGTTACGACTGTACTCACCACATGACGTTTTGTGCGTGACAATGCAAAAATAGTGCAACTTTCACATAGCTGTGATAATTTACTCTCCACAGAAAGACATTCCCATGAAATAAATGTAGGGTTCATTACTGGACCACAAATAAGATATTTATTCGTACTCCTGTACCCATGAGCATATGAAACGTTATATTACTAGAGTTTTAACACAAAAAAATGTCAATTTGTACCTAATGACCCCTTACTTATCTCCTACCCCCTGAAGCGGTCTTACCCAAAAACAATTCGAAGTGTTCCTTTGTCGGGTACTAATTGGATACCAAATTTGAAGATGATATCTCAATTTGCTCGAAAGTTATTGCGCCTACTAACAGACAGACGTACAGACGTGCAGGCCGATATACCAAAAAAAATCGTTCCACCGTCAAGTTTTCTATATGTTTTGAGACTTTTTACGCCGTTTTAGTAAAAACAAAATCTCGAAATGTCTGTCACCGACATTAAATCACCCCCACACATTTAACCCCTCATTTAATTTCAGCACAGAATACCAGATGTTTGATGAAGTTCAAAGTTTTCTAATAAACAAACCCCAAAATGTGATATTACTCGAGTTTTAACAAAAAAAAAGGCCAATTTTCACCAAAGAGCCCCCCATGCCGTATCATGCTATGCTGAATACTATTCACGCATTTATCATATCACTGTATGATTTAGAACACCACAAGGCATAGTTGCTAAATCATGGACCGATAAATATTGTCCGTTAGCGTATATTCCGTATATCTTAAGAGCCCCCCAGCGATGAATACCATATACCATGAATGATAATATTTTTATTCCCTTCAGGTGACTAACAATGCTGCACTTTCAATTTCATCAATTATTAGGTCTATTTTATATTTTAGGGTAAAGCAGCTACGCTTGGTTGGTAGAATAGAAGTTGTTACTCATCCTGCTTCTGAAATTAATTAAGAGCGGCGATTTCGAATCTAACTGGTGGGCAATTTAAGATTTGGAATTTGAATCGGCTATAAAAAAACGAATGAATATTTTTTCAAAGTTATGAGTTTATCAGAAAGATTAAACCTTTACATTTAGGAATGGAAGACAACATCATTCAAATGACTGCCACGGCTAGCCTTACCTTTCGATCAGTTCAATTTTTTAGTACATTTTCGATTGTTTGGGCCCCTATTTCGTCAATGGCAACTTAGATTTCATGTTTCAAGTCGTCAATCGTCTCTGGATGGTTAGCGTAACATTTGTCCTTAACGGCTCCCCAAAAAAAAAAAGGTCTAACGGAGTCAAATCGTAGCTTCGAGGTGGCCAATTGACATCAGCATTTCGGCTGAGCGATTTTCGAAAACAGTGCGCAAAAGATCGATTATTACGTTAGCTGTGTTGCACGTTGCGCCGTCCTGTTGAAACCAAATGTCGTCTATGTCATACTCTTGAATTTTGGGAAACAAAAAATCTCTTAGCATGGCGCGGTAGCAATCGCCATTCACCGTAACGGCGTTTCCTTGCTCATTTTCAAAGAAAAATGGCACAATAATGCCGCCAGACCAAAATCTGCACCAGACAGTCAATCTTTGTGGATGCATTGGTTTCTCCACGACGACGTGTGGATTTTCTGAGCCCCAGATATGACAATTTTGCTTATTGACGTATCCTCCGAGGTCGAAATTAGCTTCATCAAGATGATTTTTCGGTAAACATGCTCATCTTCGATCAAGCGCTCTTCGGCCCATTGCACAAACCTAAAACGCATGGGATGGTCATGGGGCTCAGCTCTTGCAATAATTGAACTTTGTACGTATTCATATTCATATTCAATTTTGAGCACGATGACGAATTGACGTTGATGGTTGTTCACGCACACTCTGAGCAACAGCAGCGATGTTTTCAGTTGAGCACACTGGACGAGTACGTACACGGGTTGTTTTATCCAACAACGATCCAGTTTCATGAACTTGCTTCACAAATTGATTCACAAACTGTGTTTTTGGCACATCTTTTTGTCAAATTCTTTTGTCCATTTCTTACACTTTAAGTAGAAAACTCACAACTTTAAAAATAAGTTTTTAATATTTCCCAACTTTGTTCAAACAAAGAGCGACCCATTTCATAAATGTCAAACATAACACTAACTTTCTGTCACATTGGAAATGTCATCAAATTATCCAACCTCAAAATAATCTATAGTTCCAATTCCAAACGTTAGATGGCACAGCCTTACGCGTCCAATAGTTAGATGCAATAATGCAATTGACGCCGTAGTTACCGTAATCGGCAAATGTATGGTTGCAACAAGGATAGGAAGATATATATATATATATATATATATATATATATCTATATATATATATATATATATATATATATATATATATATATATATATATATATATATATATATATATATATATATATTTGTGTGTGTGTGTGTAGAAGTGTGTATTATTATGTAAGGTGTCAAGGATTTTGTTAGTTAAGGCAGCTTACTTATAAAATTTTAAAAAATTCTATTAATTTTCGGTATATGAATGGACAATGTACAGGTTGTATAAAAAAGAACCCTCTATATCAATTTGTTTTATCAACACTAGAAAATTAAATAAAAGTTTAGAAAAAATAATGTTTTGTACTCACATACTATTTGCTGCGCTTATAACATATTTTTGAGTTTTAAAAGCATAATATCTCTAACGTTAGTTTTTCACGAATTGGGATAAAACGCTTTGCTTTATTTTCCGTCAGGAGTATCATAGCTGTTTCCTGGATTTTATATTACAGGATTAAGCCGGACGGATAAGCACACGATTATAGTTAATAAGGTATCGATTTCTATCGTCTCGAGTCAACCATTTAACTCCAAAATGAAAATATTTCGATTCAGATACATATTTTTCTAATTTATGTTATTTATGCCTTAGAAGATATAATCATTTTGTTGTTAAAACCTTATAGATTATTGATCCATCATCTAAATATCATGTCGTAACGACATTGAGATTTGCATACACAATTGTTATACTCAGCCTATTTTATGTCACATCATCTACAAGCCCTAAATTTTACGTTAATTTGACATCTTTGCATGTTATGTCAACGAAAAGCCGCCAAAATATTCTAGTCATATATAGCTCTGTGACAGTTGTTACCTGTAATATTAATATAATCGTTTATCTTCCAGAGTAAATATATAACCCATTATCAGTAAATGTTTGAATATTAATAGCTTTATTAAGGTTATCAGATAAATATAATTGGCCTCTTTTGTGATTAAATAGTATAATAAATTATACATAAATCTATAATTGCGATTATGAACATTTGTCAACTGAAGTTTGGTTTTAGTTAATTTTTGTAGAAAACATTCACTAATGAGGACTTTCGAATTTTCAAAAAATTTCTTTAAGTGAGCGCGTACTAGGCCCCCTAGACCACATATCCGGGATAAGTTTCAATTTATATATATATATATATATATATATATATATATATATATATATATATATATATATATATATATATATATATATATATATATATATATATATATATATATATATATATATATATATATATATATATATATATATATATATATATATATATACATATACAGGGATGTCCAGAAGTCCGGAATAAAATTAATATGCCCTTAACCTTTAACTTTTGAGGAAAACGCTCGGACACGTCAATTTAGTTTTATATATGCTCACATTTTGACGTTATTCGTTTGTTTTTTTATAGACATTTGTCAAAGATATGACCACATTGATACTTTTTTTAAATGGAAACATACAACTTGTGATACATCATTTGAAAGCTAATATCTGGTACAGTATATTCATAAATTTTGGCGCGATTCTGTCAAGCTATTTCAAATGGCGACTGTAAAACGTTTTAAAAAAATCCCTATTTAGATAAGCGTAAATGATAAATCATTGATGTGTTTTTTACCTTTCTAGGTAAGAAATTTTCATTGTTTTAAGTTCTGTCATTTTGTGACATTTTGAACTTGTCAAATTAATTTAGGTATTTCGAAAGTATTAATTTACAATCTTCTAAACAAAAATGGTTTTCTCGGAAACGCAGCGTATCGAAGTCTTGATATTGTTAGGATGTGGAGATAAAATAAGAAGTCAAAGTGAAGTGTGCACTTTATTTAATGCTAAATATCCGGAAAAACAAATTTCACAGTGCACTGTTAGTAAAATATTCCACAAATTTGATGAACATGACACAGTAAAGGACTTACCTAGGAATGGACGTCCACGTGTTTTAGGCGACGATAAAAAATTAGATATTGCATTATCTCTGAAGGATAATCCGCATGTTTCAACAGTTTCATTGGCTCATACATCTAGAAGTACTATTGGAAGATTTTTGAAAGCAGAAAAATACCACCCTTATAAAGTATATCCTGTCCAAGAGCTTTTGGAAGATGACTATGACAGGCGTTTGCAGTTTTGCGAAGAACTGATAAGACCGTGTGGCGAGAATAATTGCTTTCCACAGAACATATTATTTTCTGATGAAGCTACTTTCTATTTAAACGGGTGGTTAACAGACATAATTATCGTTTCTGGAGTCAAGAAAATCCACGATGGATATTTGAAGCGCATACTCAGCGGCCCCACAAAGTAAATGTATGGGCAGGTATCATTAATAACCGAATTTTAGGGCAATTCTTTTTTGAAGGAAACCTCACAGCTGAACGGTACCTGGATTTCTTAACCTTCGAGTTGATGCCTGCTCTAGCTGTAATTTTTCCCAACCAAGTAGATCCAGATATACCTAATGAAACAATTTGATTCAAGCAAGTTGGTGCTCCCCCGCATTTTGATGTCAATGTGAGAATATATTTAGATAAGATATTTCCAGGTCGCTGGATTGGACGACGTGGTACAATTGAATGGCCACCGAGGTCCCAAGACTTAACGCCTCTAGACTATTTTCTTTGGGGACATTTAAAAGGAAAAGTTTATAAAAATAGGCCAAATAATATTGAAGATTTGAAAAACAAAATTAGATTGGAGACACATAACATACCGGATGAAGCCATTTGGAATTCCGTCGACGGATTTTACCATCGTCTGGGAGCATGACAAGTAGAGGGTGGAAAAGATTTCCAGCATTTGCCACGTTAAACAGCCTTTTTGTTGTTTTTTGTATAATTTAATAAGAAATAAAAAATATTTCTCACAGTTTTTATTTAGGGCGAGTTTTTTTGAGAATAATGAGATTTTCATTCTTTTTATAAAGTAATAAACACCTGATTTTGTGATTTTTGATACTTTGTCATGTAACTATTTGACAGGTGAAACAAAGTCAAAATCAATTTTTAACAACACTCGTGATAATTTATTGATTATTTGGTGTTATTGGACTTTTATCGCAGTATGGAGTTGGAATTCACTGGATAATGACAATAAGTTTAAATTGTGAATTAATTTAAATTATTACCTGCCATTTAAACTGATTAACAGTCTTAGTGGTGAAAGTGTAAAAGTAATCAATAATTTTAATTCATATTTAACAAAAATGGCACGCTTAACCGAAAGGGAAGGCATAGAGATATTAATGATGATTGAATATGGCGAGAGGCTTAGAAGTATGATACAGCGTCCTAATAGGCCGCCAATTGCAAGATCTACAGTAAGTTAATAAGTTGCAAAATTCCCAGGAACGAGATCCATAAAAAAAATGGCCTCGGCAAGGTCTACCTCGAGTAAGTGAAGAAGTCAGAGTGGATATATTGCATGAATCTGAAGAAATTTCTCACCATTCTACAAGGCAACCAGCCCTAAATAACATCGTGGACAAACTTTTAGTGGAAAAATTATTATTCAAAGGAGAGAAGTATCCTTATACAATGCAATAAGATACAGTTTTGTGAACAGTCAATGTTACGCTGCGATGGAGATCCCAATTTTCTTAATAACGTTATCTTTTCTGAGGAACCACTTTTTGCCTGAATGGGACAGTAAATCGTCAACTCAAGACGGGAAAATACTCATTGGACTCAAGACGCCCACAGTCAACATAAGGCAAAGTGAATGTATGGATGAGAATAATCGGACGGCGTCTCATAGGGCTTTACTTTCTTCAAGGAAATCTTACAGCAGCACGTGACCTAAAGTTATTACGATTAGATTTAGTACCGGCTCTGTCCCATCAAGGTACTTGGCTTCAGCAAATTCCTCACTTTGGTGTAGACGTCCGTTAATATCTAGATGTCAGATTTCCTGAAGGTTGGATAGAGCGTTGAGGAGCAATTGAGTTTTTTGTGGGGTTATTTGAAATCTCAAGTTGATTTCAAAATACCAAATAATTTACAGGAGCTATAGCAAAGAATTTTCGCAAATTAGTCTTGGCATTTTTGAGCGCAGTGTACAAAGTACTTTGAACATTCGCGCTAAATTTTAGCGAATTTTTATTTAAAAAAATTCGCTAATATAGAGGTATCGATGGGTAGACTTTGCAAAAATGTTTTCCAGTGAGCACGAGTTTGGGCCCCTAGAACCCTAAACCAAGGTCCGTTTGAATTTTTATGTTTATATACCGTCTGTTCTGAAAGAAGGGCCTGCTCCCATATATCTGGACATGTTTGTGTCATCGAGTTGAAATTTACAGTGTTAAACTAAAATTTTCCAATAAAGCTAATGGAAGAACCAGTCAGCTTCCGGTTTAACCGGAAGTCATTCCAACTTGGTTATTTCAAATAAAACACTCTCTATATTGTTACATATTTAAATAGAGCATTTCATTCCAAATAGACTCATACCAAGTTTCATGGGTTCAGCAACGGAGATACTTGAAAAAACATTTCTATATATAGGCGCCTATGCAAATTAAACAACAAACATATTTTTACGATTTAAATTTGACAGTTTCAATATTTAATTGTGTGAACGTTATTATTGATGAATGGGATTGTTTTATGATAGTCATAACTATAGTATTTTTTATGTAAATGAAATATGTTTACCTTGTAGGAGAAAATTGACATGTATAATGTGTATTTACGATTGTGAAGAAATAGCTATCAAGCGTTGCGTTTTAATAGAGATCAATTTGGTACAAGGCGACTTCCTAACGGAAGAATATTTAGCAAACTTGAGCAGACTTTAAGGCGAACTGGATCCTTCGTGAAGGCGAAGCGCCAATATGAAACAAATAAACCCCACTTTGAACTTAATGTATTATTGTGTCTAGAAGAAGATCCTAGAACTTCGGTGAGAGAAATTTCATTTAATACTGGTATAGAAGCGACCACTGTTCATCGTATTCTCAAAAACCATCATAAAAGAGCCTATACAGAATCCCCAGTACAACAAATTGCAAGACAACAACTTTTTCGAACAACGGAATGTTCAACCGAAATCATTACTTTCATTGGGCCTCTGAAAATCCTGAAAACGTAATTGAAAGAAATGTACAAATACGTTTTAAAGTAAATGTTTCGTGCGGTATTCTTGGCAATAAGATTATCGTCCTTATTTGAATTGACGAGCAACTTAACGCAGATAGATATAATGACCTGCTTTTGAACTTAATGGAAAAATAATATTGAGGAATTCCCTCTGGCTCAGTTACGCAGCATTATTTTTCAACAAGGCGGTGCACCTGCGCATAACGCTGCTATTAATGTTGAATACCTAAGCCGTTCCAAGGGAATTGGATGGGTACTAAAGGGATAATTCGATGGCCTGCGAGGTCACCTCGCACTATCACAGGCCTTTGGATTTTTTTTGGGAATATATAAAAAATAAAGTTTTTACCGACAAATATGGACATGAAAACAAGAATATATAACGCTTGCAAAAGTCTTAGTCCACAAATGGTTATGAATGCAGCCCTAGGTGTACTAAGAAGGTGTCAAACCTGCATTAATAAAAACGGTTTGCATTTCGAACAATATCTATAGCCTTATTATTAATGTTGTTTTGTTATTAATGTTTTTTGTCTTTAATGTCTTTTGCATAGATTACTATTTTTCTTTTATTTCCTTGGTGAAAGGTTTTTTCAAATATCTCCGTTGTTGTCTCAGATGAACACATGAAACTTGGTATAACTGTATTTGGGATGAAACGCTGTATTTAAATATGTAACAATATACAGGGTATTCTATTTGAAATAACCAAGTTGGGATGATTTCCGGTTGAACCGGAAGCCGACTGGTGTTCCCATTAGCTCTATTGGATAGAGCAGAAAAATTTATTTTAACTCTGTAAATTTTAACTCGATGCCACAAAAATGTCTAGAGATATGGGAGCAGGCCCCCTTTTCGGAACAGACGGTATATGTGTGTGTATCCACACGATAACTCAAAAACTTATTGATCGATTTTGATGTCAAAAAATTTTCTTTTAAATGGCTTGGATGAGTTTGTTAGCCAGCCCTATCGGACCAGTTTTTCTAAAAAAAAAACTAATTTTTCCAAACAAAATTGTATCTCAAAAAATAACAAAGCTAAGTGAAGATTGGAACCTGTGATGAGCACTGATAAATATACTTGGAGAACCCAAATCACCACAACACATTTTAAAGGTCTGACGATTGTTTCACTAACCAAGTTAGCGTCATCAGAGGATGAAACATTCTCAGAATTGCCTAGTGAATATCATGATTGCCTTTTTTCTGCGCTTAATGTAAAACCGTGTTCGTCGCATCATTCTGTAAGTTTATCAATGAGACCATTTAAACTAGAGATGCATTTTTCATATATGGTTTGCCTTGTAGATATGCAAAAATCGCCTGCGTAGGTACTGGATGCATATGTACTAGTCTTGTAGTATTTTGTGTAATTTTGCTGTATACAAGATGAAGAGTAAGGGGCTGAGTACGGAGCCTTGAGGCAGTTCCTGTCTTACTATTCTTGGACAGTGATGGGTATTAAATTAACCTTTTATGAGAATGAGTCTTTCACATGGCATGTTCATTACGTTTAGTACTGATTTTTTGGAAATACTAGCTGTAACATTTTCTTATTTAACACTTGCAAGTTGACTGCATCGTAGTCTCCCTGTATGTCAACAAAAAACCCCATAGGCCATTGGTTTTTTGTCAGTGTGTTTTGTAGGTCGGTGATTAATTGATTAATTTCATCGATTGTGCCTTACCCCCGATGAAATCCAAAATGATTTTTTGGTAACAATAATAGGTGTTCGCAAAAATACTCCAGTCTGTTTTTGACCATTCTTTCTTATATTTTTGCAAGGCATGAAAGTATGGCGATCGGTCGGTATGATGCCGGATCCTCAATCGGGTTACCGTATTTGAATATTAGGCAAACTATTATCTCTTTGAGTTGATCACTGTATTTTCCAGAGATCCAAAATCCGTTATAAATATCTAGCAGTATATGTTTATGCGATTTCTGGTAGTTTTGCCAAAATTGAGTAGCTCAGTTTGTCTTTTCCTGATGCTGAGCAATGGTGGTTTTTTAGCACTATTTTCATTTCTTGTCGGGTGAATAGTTCGATTATACAGTAGTTGAGAGCCTCGGTGGTTCAAAGGTAAGAACGTGTGCATCTGAAGCGAAGGGTACTGGGTTCGAGCCCAGGGTTCTCCTTTCACTTTTTCCGTAGAAACTGTAACATTAACATGAACCAAGGTTCTGAAATTGTATTTGAGCAAGGTGAATGCCTGCACGTTCCGCCATTCGAAGATGGCGTAAAGCTGTCGGTCCCGTGTCCATGCGATGTTGGGCACGTTAAATATCCCTACCCTTCTTACAGAAAGACAGGGGTTCGGCAAAATTTCCAGGATAGTGAGGTGAAACTGCTCCCTGGCGTCGGTGATTGGCCACAGTCACGGAAATAGGCCGACGTTAAAGAAATAAAACCCACACACATCTAGTAGTTGTCCTCATTGTATGTGTCTGTATCTGTCTATTGCTATTCTTCTAATGGGGGAGCCCGTTTATCGAGAACCTTGTTAATTAATTCCTCATTTAGCAATAATCATGGTGGTGGTGTGTTTTTGTTACGTAAAAGTTTTATTTTATTCTATACCTGCGTTATGGAGGTACTCTTATTAAGTCAGGACACATATTTTTGCCCACATGCATGGGCTTTCAGTTTTTCTTGTACTTCGATTATTTTTTACTGTAGATAGTTTTCTGTGTTTTTTCTCAACTTTTTTTAATGAAACAGAGATGTCCTTTCATAAAAT
Organism: Tillus elongatus; assembly: GCA_964006375.1. Lineage (NCBI taxonomy): Eukaryota > Metazoa > Arthropoda > Insecta > Coleoptera > Cleridae > Tillus > Tillus elongatus. The sequence continues at coordinate 222,397,079 of OZ023262.1, read as the reverse complement.
GCAAAAAATTATATCTTATCATTAAAAAAAGATTTAGTTCTCACAAAAACGGAGTTGTTTTTGCTATAAAAAAAAAGAATATCGCCAGTTTTTGGGAAAAATATGTCGAAAAACAGATGTTAAAACTTTTTTTATTAACAAATTTCTCAGGAAATACAAGTGCCTTTCCATACTTTTTACTAACCCTGTATAAACCTAAACGGCCAACAACTTAAACGAGTAGAAATGTTCAGGTATCTTGGGAGTATTATTATAGATGTTATCAGATAATGTAATGGGGGGATCTCGATGCCAAAGCAAGCATTCAATAGACGAAGTACACTTTCCGTAATAATTTTTTTTATTTTGACCTGAGGAAGTGGCTCATAAGGTCATACGTATGGATTTGTGTAATATATGAGGCGGGAAAGTGAACTTAAATATGCTGCTCATGAAAGCAAAAACCTTTTCCAATGTTGATATTAAGAAAAATTAAAAATGTAAAATACACCGATGGAAACACGAATAAAATTACGAGAACAGGTGAGAGGAGAATTACGCTTGCTAAAACAGATTGAGACGAGAAGTATCATAAAAACTTTCTGACAGCATTATTTGATGGACACATACTTGGAAAAGGGGCAAGAGATATGTCAAGAGGAAGAGTTCTAGAAAATGTGATTATAATGTACTTTTCCTTTCCCTTTTAACTTCTTTTAGCTTTTGATTAGGCAAACTGATGTCTGGGCAGGTCAGGAAGGTAAGTTGGGAGGATTGTGTGTACACATCACGCCAGGGAGGTCTTATGTTTCGTTAAAACGGCAAAAAGCCCATCGAAGTTTTTACTGTCGCGAGACGCTCGTCTAATTAGAACAAAGCAATGTTTAATCTATTAATCACATATTATACGTACATTTTTTCTCTCTGGTCTCCTTGTTTATATGAACTTTAACTATGCCAAATCTCACACTACTTTCGTGCGCGCAATGTGCTTAACAAGAGGTAGGTACAAAGTTTTTCTTCGCGTATTATAACCCTATAGTTGAAACCACAGCCAAAGTATCAGAAAAAGGGTCTGAAATTCACTCTCTGAAAATATGTAAGTAAAATGCAGGACAATGGTGGCTGAAGCTGAAACTTAAGGGTTTAGAGAACACACTTTATACAAAATTTCTGCTACATCGCCCGTAATGTTAGTTTTAGGTTCTTTATCTAGAAGATGTAAATTTTGACGTTTTGAATAGCGACTTTTTAACGTTTTAAGAAAAAAAAATATAATGGTTGTAACTTTTTTTCCTTTTAACGTCGGGAACCAAATTTTGGTACATGGGTTTATTTTTATAGCAGAAACCAGCGTACCAAGTTTAGTTACCGTAACTTTGTTATTTCTGGAGTAATAAAAATTTTCCGAAAGAAAACACAGAATTTTCCGGGACAAACTAATCCGATTTCCCTGGCTAACGAACTTGTCCAAGCGACTTGCGAAGAGAAGGGACTCACCAAATTTAATCACAATCGGTCTATTATTTTTTGAGTTATTGGTGTGACATATATATATATATATATATATATATATATATATATATATATATATATATATATATATATATATATATTTATAGATATATTGTGCTGAGAATTGCAAAGGCCATATAAAGTTATAAAAACAAAAATGAAAACCCTGACGGAAACTAGTATGACGAAGCTAAGTTTCGATTATTATTTCAATAAAGTAGATGGTCAGATCTACAAAATTGGAGAATCATATTAATAATGGGGGGTAGTAGTAGTACTACTGGTCAGTAGTAAGTAAAATACTTACGGTTAACACGTAATGCATATGGGTTATCTGTATATTGTATACATATCCACATCGTTCGACATATTTTATTGTACACTAAAACAGAAAACAAAATAATAACATTAATATACAAGCACATTCACTATTATTGTTAGTCAGTGTTATTTGGGTAAGCAATGAAATATATAATGCCATAATTTGTTGAAATGATCATTAATTATAATTCTTAAAATTTATAACTAGCAAATTTGGAAAGCATTTCAGTTTAAAAGAATTTAAAAGAGCCAAAAACCTATCTGCAAATAGATTAAACTCTTAAGCATGAAATAAATATCAAAGAATTATGTTATAAAATCAATTACCTAAAGGTAATGAAACAAAACCCTTTGTATGATGTATTTAGATGTAAGTTTATTATTTTATGTATGTGAACAATGAACTGAAATTTACCAAAGACAGTGTTTGTGTTGTGGAACTTTTAAATCAAGATTGCAGCATATGAACTTAATGAATTTATAAATTTATTATTGACTATAATTAGATTAAAAAAGTAAGGTTAGGCCAAATGTCATTTTTAAGAATAAGGATTTTTTTGTCAACTTACCGGAAGCATATATGTCAAAATATGTATTAATTAATGTCAAGAAAGGATGCCTTGATATCAAATCTTAGATGAATTTGGGCAACATTTCCGCTTTTGTTATGATTTATTGTTGGTTGTTAATGAAATTCAGATGCCAGAGAGCGTCATTATTGCTTCCCATTTTAAATATAAATATTTTAAAGTATATATTGTGTAAAGAAGATCTATTGTTCAACTGAAATAAATAACAAAAGGTTATATCAAGTTTTAACGTAACAAATTACAAGATAAACAGTAAATATATCAAGAATACCAATATTAAAGGATACCCACCACCAGCAGCGAGGAACCAAGGTTTGAGATTTAATTATTTTATCAAAATCAACTCAAGGAGGCAATCAATTTAGTTTAAAAGACAGTATATTTTCTGTCGATTAAACGTCAATCAAAAGCGTTTATGGGAAAATAAGATTTAATGCATAAATAGAGATCTTATTTTTATATTACCATAATTCAAATTTACGAATGTAGAGGGAGTTAGGAGTGCAGGTCAGGATCCATATTTATCATTACAAACAATTGAAAAGCAGTCGAAAACTCGGTTTATTAATATTAATCATTGTAATCTAATAGTAAGATTGAAAATTTATAACAACGGATCCGTTTAGCTTTAAAATTTATAAAACTCTGTCAATAAAAGTTGTTATAAAAATTTGCTAAAAACATAATTCTTTGAAACAAAAACCCATAATAAGATAAAATTACGATTAATATAAATATTTGCAGCCTATTTTCTTTTCCCCTATTATAGCAGAACCTACCACTGAGATCAAGTAAGTAAATAAGATACTTTGATTATAATTTATTTGATATAAATATATATAGTAGAAGGGTAGGCAACCCATATAACACTGAGCTAGCTTTCACTTGATAAACCCACACATATTAAATTTCAAACACCAAGAGTCATAAACACTTTATTCAGATACAATTTTACATTACAAAATATACAGGGTCACCCATAACACATGGTGTAATATCATTATCTTTTTAAATATCACTTTTCCATATAAATAAAATTAAAATTAATATATAATATAATAAATATAATAAAAGTAAAGCCATTTAAATAATTGGCGCACAACAGTGTGGCAATTAACATAAAAATATACAAAATATAATATAAAATTCAAGGCCAATCAGTATAATTGACGCCCAACAGTGGGGCATTAAATAAAAATAAAATTAATATAAAATATAAAATAAAAATTCAAAGCCAAATTAGTATGATTGGCGCCCAACGTGGGGCATTAAATAGAATAAAATTTAATAAAATTAATATAAAAATATAAAATAAAAATTCAAGCCAATTAGAATAATATATATATATATATATATATATATATATATATATATATATATATATATATATATATATATATATATATATATATATATATATATATATAAGGTCTGAAACTGACCTCGGATTTGGGTTCCAGGTGTCCTAAATAGCGCCCAGTTGAAGAATTTTTTTTTAAATTCAAAAGTCTCGAATCTCATCATTAGTGAATTTTTTCAAAGAAAATTCACTAACAAGAAAATCAAGTCGCAATCATCTAATGATATTTAACTCATGTCAGATAAGAGACAAATATTCAATTATGGACAATCAAAAAGTCAAATGTCGACGTCAAAACATGGGATAAGCTACAAAAGCGATGTTCCCAAAGCTAATATTTTTGCTTACATCTCTATATGAAAGTCAACACGTTATTCACGGCATTTGCTTCCAGATTTAATAAGCTCGCGAGGGAGTAATTCCTTGTAGCCTTGGTAACATAAATATCTAATGAAAACTTGATTACATTGGTAAATGAGATACACTTTCCGTTGAACTCATTTTTCAGCGGCTCCAACGTTTGTCGATCAGAATTATTTATTTTGGGAACTTCGGGAAGAAAATTGAAATTAATTAGGGCTGTATAAAAATGTATTTGGAAAAATGTTCCTTAAACTTTTGCGAGGTTATTTCAGATTATCTTATTGAAACTTGCAGCGGACGCTACTCCCATGACCAAAATACTCAATACACATTTAATAAAAAAATTCTAGACGTAGCAAGTGCGTTATCGTAGTCAATTTTCATAAGCATTGTACACTTATTTAAACACACCTGAATTTTAAAGGTCCCAATATACGCTCATTTGAAGATTTTTTTAATATCTATTATCAAATAAATCTCCACCGTTATTCTTGTTCTACGGTCAGTTAAATTGCCTGGCTTAGTTTTGTATACTTTTCACATATCTCCATAAGAATAAGTCTAATAGCGTAAGATCGGGTGATTGTGCTGGCCATTCTAACAATCGCCGCCTCAATATCCACCGACTCGCAGATATTAAGTCAAGGTATTGCAGGACATTGGTTTGGTAATGTGCTGGTGCTCCGTCCTGCTGGTATTATATAAGGTTCGCTAGAACTTGTGGATTTGCTCGATCAAGATAAGGTTTGCCAAAGTTCGCACAACATTATTTTGGAGCAGTGCTCAATAATTACTTCATTCAAATTAATCAAACCCATTTAATAAAAGTTTGGACGCAGCAAGTGCGTAATGGAAGTGAATTTTCATAAAAATGTTTTTAATTACAAATATATTGCTCTAATGCGAGCAGGCATCAATTTGGTTACTGGCATAACCTATATAGTAGGAAAAATGTACCATATTTTATCAAAATAATTATTTGAAAATGTACAACACTTTTCCGAAAATTAATTCTAAATGTTTCCGACAAAACTGGTCTCCTAGCCAATGAACCTTAGGTTAATAGCAAATTGAGTTATTGAAATTTGAAACATTTAATAAAAATTCTCTACCAAAACGCTCTTGCTGCGTCCATACAAAAATTTTCCGAAAATAAAGTTAAATGTTGGTTTCCTAACCAGCAAAACTTACGTTAATAGCAAATTGAGTTGTTGAAATCTGAAGGATTTAATGAAAATTCGCTACCAAAACGCCCTTGCTGCGTTCATACAAAAATTTTCCGAAAATAAAGTTAAATGTTGGTTTCCTAACCAGCAAAACTTACGTTAATAGCAAATTGAGTTGTTGAAATTTGAAGGATTTAATGAAAATTCGCTACCAAAACGCAATTACAGCGTCCAGATTTTTTTGCTACAAACATATTTTACATCATATTTCGATAAAAAATGCATTAACAAATTTGTTCTACGAAAATTAGCTAAAAATTATAGACCGTTAAACCATAAACTTCACCAAACCTACAGCGAAAGCATCAACTTACCTAAACCGACAGCCAAAGCATCAGAGAAAGGGTCTATTTGAAATGAATTTTCTGTAAACATTTTAGTAAAATGAAGGGCAATGATGGTTGAAGCTGAAACCTAAGGGTTTGCAGAACACACTTCTTGCAACATTTTCTTTTCACAGTCCGTATTTGTTTCACGTTCTTTGCCTAAACATTGACAATTTTGACTTTTAAATTGCGAGTTTGACGTTTTGAGGAAAACTCCAAAATTTGTTTCTTTAGCTGCCCGTAACTTGTTTGTCTATAAAGTTAGAGAACTAAATTTTGGTACATAGTTCACCCTATATAATACAAATACGCGTACCATTTGATTATTTGATTGCCCTCACTTTGTTTTTTCCGGAGATATAAATTTACAAAATTTTCCGGGAAAACCTGGTCTGATTTTCCTGGTTAACGAAATTATCCAAGCCACTTGCATAAGGAAGGTACTCACCAAATTTGATCAGGATCGGTCCATTATTTTTGAGTTATCGGTACGATATATATATATATATATATATATATATATATATATATATATATATATATATATATATATATATATATATATATATATATATATATATATATATATAATAATGTTTATTTAGAAACAAAATACAACAATACAAAAAAAGTATTTAAAAATGTGTACAAGTTCTAAATAAAACAATTTAAGTCACTGAGACAACATAAAAGTTGTCTGTGCGTGACTGACCTTCCAATGACCACTGGCAAAAAGGAAAGTGAATGTCCAAGCCAGGTAAAACGTCCAGTCCAGGTAAAATATCCAGTCCAGGCAATCTCCTCAGTTCAGTAACACAACACAAACAAACACACACTAAACACATCACTATCAACAATTCAGTAATATATATATATATATATATATATATATATATATATATATATATATATATATATATATATATATATATATATATATATATATATATATATATATATATATAAACACGGATCTCCCCATTAGTGAATTTTTTAAAGAAAATTCACTAGAAAGGATTTTCTGCCAGACAGTAAAATTTATTATTCCCTATGCGTTTCGGCTACCTGCGCAGTCATCACGAGGGGTAAATTTAGAATCACAATAAAAAGTCTGTCGGAAAACATTGTTATCTGGTAGGCAATTGTGCTGAATGAAGCACAATGATATCAAAACAATAAACACAGATAAACTCAAAGCTAAATACAGAGAGCAGGAAAATAAAATATATTTTTTATATTTGGTAACTCCCAAGTATATATTGCCAAACGCCAGCAGTATTTTTTCTGAAAAATTTTTGTAATTAATTTTTAATTGACTTTGGATTTCTCAGAGTCTTATTGACCCTGAATATAAATTGTTCGTTTTAATATTTAACCTTTTTTGAAACTCTAGCTTTTCAATTGTATATAACAGTGGAGACTAGATATATAGTATGCAAGTATGCACATTATATATATATATATATATATATATATATATATATATATATATATATATATATATATATATATATATATATATATAAGAAAATTCACCAAAAGTAAGGTAGAATACGCTATTATAAGGCATGATTGGCAACCCCAACAGCACCTTATCACCATACTGTATATACGAAAAGTTTCCACCAGAACGCACTTGCTGTTAAGGGTTATCTCTTGAGCTTGCTTCTTCGATTTTAAACTCTTTCTGTCTGTTAAGTTGACAGTCACACACATTTTCAAATAACCAGTGACCTTGCATGTAAACGATTGTATAAACATAACGTGAGTGTAAAACATAAATCCAACAAGCAAGTCTTGTTAGTACCTGCTGAAACATTGTAACGATTTTTGTGCTTTCTTATATACAAGCTGTTTCGTGATTATTCTACAGAGCAAATATAAATATATTATAGTTATAAAATGAAACACGCTGTTCGATAGGGCATTTCCATTATATCGTTACGGCACTCTGCAGGCAATGAAATGATTAGGGGATAACGAATAAACTTATAATAGGTGTGCTTTTAATGTTGCCAATTAAATTATTTTTATGCGTGTTTCCTATTACCGATTGTTTTCTTAATAGTGTGCGTGTGTGTTTTGTTTCTTTAACGTCGGACTATTTCCGCGACTATGGCCAATCACCGACGCCAGAGAGCAGTTTCACCTCACTATCCTGGAAATTTTGCCGAACTCCTGCCTTTCTGTAAGGAGGGTAGGGATCTTTAACGTGCCCAACATCGCATGGACATGGGACCAACGGCTTTACTCCCCCTCAGAAAGGCGGAACGTGCAGACATTCAAGTTGCTCAAATACAATGCCAGAACCTCGGTTGATGTTAATGTTACAGTTTGTACTGAAAATGTGAAAGGAGAACCCTGGATCGAACCCAGTACTCTTCGGTTCAGAGGCATACGTTCTTACCTCTGAACCACCGAGACTCTTTTTCTTAATAATCTAGTTAGGAATATGCGTAACAAACTTGATTGGGATAGATTATTTTTAAGGTAAATATAAATAATCTCTGGTGCTCACAACGAATAGGGCCACTAGATGACCCATTGTTTTTAATGTCAAACCGATCTTTCTGTCTTTCTGAAAGTCAGAACCACCATATGCTAGAAAACCCACCAGAACCAGCACAGTTCAAGTAAGCTGCTTCTCTCGGCCCACTAACTCAGGGGAGCAATATATAAAACAACAGACAACATTTCTTATTTCGAAGTTTTGAAAATACAGTGTAGAACAGCCAAATGGAATTAATTCAGTATCTTAGTTATTGTGTATACCGTAAAACCTCCATACTTTGCCCATGGTTGACCCTTTGATTTCGAATATTTTAATAAGTACACTCTGTATTGAAGATATGTGACAGAGTCTCCTCGGTAGTGGTACGAACGTGTGCCTCTGAACCGAAGGGTACCGAGTTCGATCCCAGCGTTCTCCTTTCAATTTTTCAGTACATACTGTAACATTAACATCAACCGAGGTAGTGGCATTGTATTTAAACAAGTTGAATGTCTGGACGTTCCGACCTTTAGAGGGGGCGTAAAGCCTTCGATCCCGTGTCCATGCGATGTTGGGCACGGTTAAGATTCCTACCCTCCTTACAGAAAGTCAGGGGTTCTGCAAAATTTCCAGGATAGTGAGACGAAATATCTCCCTGGAGTCGGTGATTGTCCTTAGTCGCGGAAATAGACCGACGTTAAGGAAAAAAAGCACATGTGAGTGACGGACAATATCTCCGACATGTAGAATGACTTTTTTCATCACAAATTAAGATATTATTTGCCATTTATAGAAGAAAATATACACATATTAGGTGGGCAAAGTTAAAGTGGAAACCTTTCAACCTTGTCCAACAATGAAAATTTCACGTTTGTGTAAGGTTTACACGCAGCAAACACTTCTTTGCCCAGCGAAACTATTGTAAAACCCTTCCCATATGTGCAATATAAATATAAATGAAACATTCTTGCGTTTAACTATGAAATCCTTCTTTGAAACGTAAAAACAATGAAAAAAATAATTTTAATGGCCGTGGGTAGTTAACCAAATGTCAGACTATTGTGGCAACTGAAGAGAGATGAGAATAGATTGATTATCAAACTTCGAAAAATTAATATAAGTAAACTCAAGCATCTTCTTAGAAGCAATAGAGAATGAAAACTTGTTCTAGATCACATTTTATACCTACTACAGTTTCTCGGGCGTTAGACTTTTAAAAAAATAACATCAGTATGAAAAACATTAGAAATAACTGAACACTGATCCCAAAAATATTATTCTCAATGAAAAAACTTGAAATTGATCACTTTATACCAGTCATTCAAACAAACTTCAAAAACGTGGTGTCCTCTTCTATCAATGTAAGGTGTCTGTAGAGCTTTCTTCTTAACGTCCGAAATATTGACCAAGCTGATGTCATCAATATTTGAAAATACAAATGTACTCTCACCTTCTATTCGCTTATTTTCTTTCATGAACTTCACTGGTATAAAATTTCAAGCTTTATCACAAGACCTATTTAATGAATATATTTTTTCTTGCCAGCAAACTGTACAAGAAAAAATGAGTCCTTCTTGATTTCATATGTGGAACCGAATTCTGCATCTGCATCCGCCATGTTGGTATCAAGGTCTAACTGTTCTTAGTCAATAACAGTTAGTTGTGGTATAGACGTAAAAATAGAATATATCATGAAGATAATATCGCAACACTAAGACAGTTAGTGTTGAATGCACCAGAAAAAGCTTATATGGATGAACGCGAGTCTGAAAGTGAAGATTATGAAAGTGGACATATAGTTGAATTGTGTGACGTATATTTAGCCGGTTACTGCTCCACACAATTCTTTGCATTATCACTCGTTCGATACCAACCAGGAGCTGATTTAAGTAAGCCGTTCTTCAGGCATTTACCAGAAGAAGCAAAAAAAATTCTGGACGCAGCAAGTGCGTTATGGTAGTGAATTTTCATAAAAATGTTTTTAATAACAAATATGTGTGTTTTTTAAGAAAGCAGGCATCAAATTTGGTTACCAGTATAATCTATATATTAGAAACAATGTGCCATGTTTCATCAAAATAACTTTATTGTGTGAAAATGTACAAAATTTTCCAAAAGTAAACTTAAAGTGTTCCCGAAAAAACACGTTTCTTGGTCAACCTTATAGGTTAATAGCAAATTGAGCTGTTCAAATATGAAACATTTGATCAAAATTCGCTACCATAACGCACTTGCTGCGTCTAGAATTTCTTTTCTTACAAACATGCATTATATCTCAATGGAAAATGCAAAAATGCAATAACATAAGGCGTGTTTGATTAAAAAAAAAAGGAAATTTGTATCACCAATGACTTATGGGCCATCCTGTGATTGTAGAAATATTATTTTAAGATGTAGCTCAAGACACCCTATAATTAATATATACAAATTTTTTTCATATCTTATATAATAACGGATATATTGAGCTTTATTGATTTTTTACGAAAATTCGACAAAAATTATATACCATTAAACGATGAACTCTATAGCTAAGGCTACTGCCAAGCATCAGAGAAAGGGTCTATTTGAAATGAATTTTCTGCAAATATTTTAGTAAAATGAAGGACAATGACGGTTGAAATTAAGACTTTAGGGTTTGTAAAACATTTTTCTTGAGACATTTTATTTCTATAGCCCGTATTAGATTCAAGTTATTTGCCTAAATGTTGCCAATTTTGACATTTTAAATCGCCACTTTGACGTTTTGAGGAAAACCCCAATTTATTTTTCTTAAAATGCCTATAACTTTTTTGTCTTTTGACTTACATAGCTAAGTTTTGGTAGGTAGCTTACTTATAAGTTTATAAACTAGCGTACGAAATTTGGTTGCCCTTACTTTGTTAATTCCGGAGATATAAATTTTTTTCGAAAGAAAACACAAAATTTTCAGGGACAACCTAGGCAGATTTTCCTGCTTAACGAACTCATCCAAGCCATTTGCAAAAGGATTTTTTTCACCAAATTTAATCAAAATCGGCCCATTATTTTTTGAGTTATCGGTGTGATACATATATATATATATATATATATATATATATATATATATATATATATATATATATATATATATATATATATATATATATATATATATATATATATATATATATATATATATATATATATATATATATATATATATATATATATATATATAAACATATAAAAGTTGAAACTGACCCCGGATATGTTTTCTGGGGGGCCTAATTAGCGCTCATTTGAAGAAATTTTTTCAAAATTCAAAAGTCAGGATCTCCTCATTAGTGAATTTTTTTTTAAGAAAATTCACTAAAACAATACAAATATTTTTACGATGGAGACGACGACAACAACAGAGAAGGTTGCTGCAGCCGAGAAGGTATTCACATTTCTTTAAATAAATAAATCGAGAGATATATATATATATATATATATATATATATATATATATATATATATATATATATATATATATATATATATATATATATATATATATATATATATATATATTATCTCCCTCATTGAGACGAGTGGAATGACACATGTGTTCTCTTACCTGAAAACTCAACATTTTCAGTTTGCACATGCGCAGATATATCTAAATTACACTCGTCGAGATGACTACGGTGATACCCCACACATAGGTGTCTAACTATACAAATAAAAAAGTTGGTTTGCGCCTGTGTTGTAAGACATATTTTTTAATGTCATTTTCACAAAAATCAAAATGGTGGGTTCTCTTATTTTAATAGGTTAGTCTAAATGTCGTTAAAAATTCAAATTTCCAAGATTTTTCCCTTACGGTCAGCAAATTTGTGCGCCATCTTGAATTACGTCATTTCATTAAAAATCTCTTATCTCTATATATCCATCCACCATCTTTGTTTTATCACTTTGACTACAAACTCACCAGATTTTTCACTTCCTCCATCTTGGATTACGTTATCTCAGGTCAGCTCTCTTTTCTCTCTATCCAACCCGCCACCTTGTTTCGTCACCGAGACTTCACACGGTATACTGAATGTATAGACATAACTTATAATAACAATGTTTCTATTATCCAAGAACTACTGAAACAACTTCTAACGCATCTTTTTACGCTTAACGCCTTTGGTTCTAATAAACTATGGAAATTAAAAAAATATATAATTGTTATCATCTTTTTAGTGCACTTATAAAATCGTTGTTTTAGAAGTTATTTTATAGATTTTATTTTTGTTTCTTTGCTCCTTAATATTGTAAAATATTACAGTCGTGTCTAACGTATATTATGTTGATCTGGTTATGAATAAATAATACAAAAATATTCATAAAACCGCTTAAAGGATCACTAACTTTAACGCTCTTTATGTTGAATACTTCGCATTTTTCGACAGATGTTTGTATAAACATTTTTCTTACCCCTAAAAGTTGTATTATGTATCATAACAGTATGAACATAATTTTTTCCGGTAACCTTCTAAATGAGGTTCTATTACAGGATTATGCTCAGGCGCCAGCATCGATTGTGTTTTCTAGAAGTCGATGCCGCTTTTCTAAGTCGCTGTCAACAGCTATTTAGACCCAGGGTAAGCTGCAGTGAAAACAGGGTTTTCCCAAGTCTTCAGACATAGTCACACGTAACTTCTAGTTATGGCCTATATATTAGAAACTAAAATGTTCTATAGTGTGTTGGGCTGGATTCGGTGGGAAGTGCTAAATGAAATGTCGAATAAAATAAATAATCTATTTACAAACGTACTTGTGGCAAAATATTTACAAATTATGTACACAACAAGATTCACAAAAGGGTTCTCGAGAACCGATAACAACTTATTAAGCTAACCGGGTATTCCTAACATTGGTTCTAACCCATCTTATTTGCAATAAAAGTAAATTATTGGAGACCAGAGGCAGAGGCAGTTATAATAAATTGAGCTGATTAAATATTCGAGGGTTGTGCGGGCGGTGCTACGAAGCGGGGATGTGATTTGCAGTCGATAGTTTTTCTAACAAAAGGAAACGACACGGCAGTGTGGAGCAGCGGTATTAGGCAGCCGCTCAGTATAACCAGGCATGCAGCACGTGAAATAAAAAAGATGCAATATCAAGATAAGCTAGCTGCGCACTATGATTCTTATTATTACAGGTTAACTACAGCCCCACAGTCATAGGTTGCATTCAAGTAAAAACGTTCAAAACTAACAACCAAAAGCCCCCCAAACAATGCCTTCAAAGCGACAAGGAGACCGGGTGTCGCGAGACTGCTTCGGTCGCCAATAACTAGGCCGCTACGATGGAAACCTACCGCAGTATGAAATATGCTCACTGTCACCAGGACCACGAAGACTGCTCCACGGGATACCACTTTTTAAGATCTGGCCATAGCTAGACTGTTACAAGGGCACACCCGATGCTGGTCAGCTACTTTGCTAGTGTCCTCACGCTCTCGGGAAGGCCACAGCTTTCGAATGCAAGCCTCGCCTCCTCCAGGTCGATCCATAGGCACCCGACAGGGACTAACGGTGACGTCCCCCAGCTTCTATATCCTATGATATACTTAATAACAAGAAGCTCTGCGGCAGCAGCTGCCCCTTTGTAAAACAACAATTACCAAATACATCAATATTCAAACATTTTCCATACCTGGACTTCCAACATCACCTCTGCCGAAGGTTACCAAGCGCTCCAAGGTACTTTCCGGCAGAAAGAGACGTATTGTCCATGGATTACTCTTTCATACGGGCCCAATACTGCTTTGATGATACAAAAACGTCGACCTACCTAAAATAATTACACAAACTCTGGTTGACGGCGGTATTCCGTGATGCTTGCTGCTGCGCTCGTATAGCCGGGTACACCTGCAAACTAACAAATGCTCTATTTCGCCACTGCGACCTGCGGGATATGACACAAACTCCAAACCAAGAGAAAAACCAAAATTACAAATTCAATCTCGACGGCGACTGCAACCTCTGCGGTGGCTAACACCTGAAACGACAAAAGACCAACTGTCTTTCTGAATCACTCCGATTCATCGCTCTTGCTGAATACCCTGTCCACCTTCAATCGTTGTGTCTCCCGGCACTTGCGCTGTCTTGTGACTCCGCATCGTCCTGTGGACCGACATACTCGCTCCCGTTTTCGTCGCTCGCCCTGTCAAAAGCTCTGCCTGGCCAACTGTACCTTCAATACTGCTCGCTTCTCAGCCTGTTGCCGCGGAATAGAGTTGAAACACATATCAACGAATATTCGCAATTATTTTATACGGTTTTAACTCACGGCAGATTATTCAATTAACCATGTTATACATTCGTATATAGTTTCTGGTTAGCAATTAGATTGTATAATTGTGCTATAGCTATCCACTTCGTGACAGTTTATATATATATATATATATATATATATATATATATATATATATATAATATATATATATATATATATATATATATATATATATATATATATATATATAATATATATATATATATATATATATATATATATATATATATATATATATATATATATATATATATATATATAGGGTTATACTATCTACATATTTTTATAGAAAAAGTGGTAAAAACAAAGGACAAATTAAAAATTAATATGTCTGACTGTGTATTTTACAATATCATATAATTATCTACCAGTGGGGGATAATTTTCAACCAAAAGACTGCAAAAATAATAATGTGAGAACTGTAATGCAAATAGACAGAAAATATTCTTAGCGCAGTTTTATATTATAGCTTTAACGACCTTGTTACACATAAACTGGTAGGTAAAAGAGCGAGAAGGCAAAGCCAACGTGAGACTAACCACACTTGCGTAAAAAATAACTGGAATTGTGGAGAATCTGTGGGATTTTTGAGTTTCCTCTTATGGTTTAAACGATGCTTCGCTCGGTTGCGTGTTAGGGTGTGTATATTGTAAAAGGATGTATAACAAAAAACCTCCTATGAATACGGATGAGAAAGTTTTCTCTGTAGGAACAAGATTCCCATTTTATATATTTACAAGTGATTTTCAGCAAGCACGTAGTGGTGAAATAATGATTCAGTTAGAGGATTGTTGTTAAATGTGGGAATATTGCCATTCGGCCTAGTTTTAAGAAAGATAATATAAAAATATCCAAACAAACGTTTAAAATATAATTTAAAACTGCTTTACAAATCTTAAAATCAAAACATAGCAGAGACAGAAATGTATTTGAATATCTACATGTTTCGATCTCTGTTACTGGTCATCCTCTAGGGGACATTATCTAGAATATACAGGCCGAGTAAACGATTAAATAAAGATAGTTTGTCGTGTGAGGTTAAACTTTTTGAATTAAATGTATATATTGCATTATATGGTTACTGAGTGTGCCTATTTTTAGTGAATTTTCGTAGAAAAAATTCACTAATGGGGAGATCCTGACTTTTGAATTTTGAATTTTTTTTTGCAAATAAGCGCGATCTAGGACCTCTAGAACCCATATCCGGGGTCAGTTTCCATATATATATATATATATATATATATATATATATATATATATATATATATATATATATATATATATATATATATTTCACAGAAGAGATCATAATAATTATTATTTTACCCTATAATTTTACACGTTAACATAACTGACCATTTCCCAATTATTTTGCATATAGAGGGTAAACCTTCCAGTCATGTTAACTTAGTCCGTCAGGAGCCTAAAAAAACCTAAGCCTAAACTCAAGAATGACTTAAGGGATGAAAAATGGGAAAATGTCTATAGGGATATAGATGATGTAAACAAGGCAGCTGATTCCTTTTTAAAAATATTAAAGATGCATATAAGTATTAATACAAAAAATAATTATGCCAGAACTCAGCGTGAGAGTAGAAAGGGTTCCAGCCTTACTAAAATCAATTGTTAAAAAAATAAATTATATAATGCTATTAAAAAAAACAATTTTACCAATACTGTAAAGATAAATGAATATAAAACATATCGAAACATGTTAACCAGGCTGATAAAAGCTACGAAAGCAAATTATTTTAAAAACCTTCTGGGTAAGAATATTTCAACAAAACAATTATATAACACTGTAAACCAAATTTGTAATAAAGAAAATAAGAAAGAAAAGAGTATAAGTGAAATAAAGACAACTGAAGGTCAAACACTTGTAAATAAAGCAGATATAGCAGACCACTTTAATGAATACTATGTAAATGTAGGAAAAAATCTGGCGAAAAGCATAAAAGAAGATCCAACCAAAAGAAAATCACTGCTTAAAAATAAAATAAAGAAGCTTAATTCTACAATTTTCTGGAACCGTCTACCCAGCAGGAAGTGGAGAACGAAATAACATCTCTAAAGGATGGTAAAATGCCTGGTGATGACGAGATAAAGGCTGAAATTTTGAAAGAGATTGCTGCAGAAATGTCTAATATTCTGGTGGAACTGTTCAATGCTACGCTTGTACAAGGGGTGTTTCCTACGGTACATAAGAAGGGAATAATTATTCCTTTATATAAGAAAGGTGATACCACAAATGCCGTTAATTACAGGTCAATAACATTGCTTTCAAATCTGTCAAAATTTTTTTGAGAAGATGATAAAAAAGGGATTAGTCAAATTTTTTGAGATGCAAAGTGTGCTATCTGACTTTCAATTTGGTTTTCGAAAAGGTAGATCGGCACAGGATGCGACGGCCAGCTTGGTTCGTAACATATACAAGGCATTAGATGAGAAAAGAGTGGCTCTATGCATTTTTGTCGATCTATCAAAAGCCTTTGATACTGTAGATCATACAGAATTAATTCGAAAGTTAGAAGCATATGGGATAAGAGGGCAGGCAGAGGCCTTAATCCAGTCATATTTGACTAACAGACGACAGTGTGTCAGGGTGGATGATGAGATCAGTGAAGAGAGAATGATAAACTCTGGGGTTTCACAAGGATCAGTTTTGGGGCCAATATTATTTACCATCTATATTAACGATTTATTAACGCAAGAGTCACAGGGTAAACTAGTCAGTTATGCTGACGACACAGCAATATTTTATAGCGCAGAAAGCTGGGATATACTGAAACATAAAGCTGAAATAGATTTTAAGACGATAAAAAATTGGTTCTCTGACAACCTACTTACCTTAAATCCTGATAAGATGGTGTACCTTTACATCTTACCAAAAATATATACCCACTTTCAAGTCTCTTACAGTAGGAGAATTAGAGATACAATCGCAAAATCGTGTTACATACCTTGGTATTATTCTCGACAGTCATCTTAGGTGGAAACACCACATGGAGCATCTCGTTAAACGGTTGCGCTCATTTATTATTAAATTCAAACACTTAAGTGGAATTCTTAGTCTGAGTTGTTTGCGAACATTGTATTTTTCATTGATCCAAAGTCAACTTATGTATGGTATATTAAGTTGGGGCGGAGTCGATGCTGTGTATTTAGGGAGGCTGAGTGTCATTCAGAAGTGGATTCTCAAGGTTTTGTATGGCAAAGATAGATTGTATCCCAGTGATCAACTTTTTGATGAGTTGGGGATTCTAGATTTGCGGCAACTGTATGCTAGGTCTGCGTTGTTGTAGTTTTTTGGTAACAAACATACTTATCTGCGGGTTGAACACGGATATAACATGAGAGTGCAGAGGTGTGAGGTTGACAGAATCCATAAAACCATAGGCAAAAAATATTATAGATACTATGGACCAAAGCTATATAACCTGTTACCTGACTTGGTCAAAAGTATTGGTGGTGTGGGACCTTTCAAGAGGGCTGTAAGTAAATGGCTTATAAGTACTCCCAGGGATAAAATTGAGAAAACTATTACTAGTTGAATGAGGAATGTATACCACTAAAAAAAAGGTTCGTGACGTAGCAAGTGCGTTATGGTAGTGAATTTTCATTAAAATGTTTTTAATAGCAAATATGTGTGTTTTTTTTAAGAAAGCAGGCATCAAATTTGATTACCAGTATAACATATATAGTAAAAACAATGTGCCATGTTTCATCAAAATAACTTTATTGTTTGAAAACGTACAGAAATTTCTGAAAGTAAACTCAAATTGTAACCGAAAAAAATACGTTTCTTGGCCAACCTTATAGGTTAATAGCAAATTGAGCTTTTCAAATATGAAGCATTTAATCAAAATTCGCTACCATAACGCACTTGCTGCGTCCAGAATTTCTTAACTTACAAACATGCATTATATTTCGATGGAAAATGCAAAAACATAAGGCGTTTTCGACAAAAAAATATATTATTTGTATCACCAACGACTTATGGGCCACCCTGTGATTGTAGAAATATTTTTTAAGATGTAGCTCAAGACACCCTATAATTAATGTATACAATTTTTTTTCATATCTTATAGAATAACGGATATATTGAGCTTTATTGATTTTTTACGAAAATTCGACAAAAATTATATACCGTTAAACGATAACCTCTATAGCTAAGGCTACTGCCAAGCATCTTTTTGAAATGATTTTTCTGGAAATATTTTAGTGAAATGAAGGACAATGACGGTTGAAACTAAGACTTCAGGGTTTGTAAAACATTTTTCTTGAGACATTTTCTTTCCATAGCCCGTATTAGATTCAAGTTCTTTGCCTAAATGTTGCGAATTTTGACGTCTTAAATTGTCACTTTGACGTTTTGAGGAAAACCCCAATTTATTTTTCTTTAAATGCTCATAACTTTTTTATCTTTTGACCTGGTTGCCCTTACTATGTTAATTCCGGAGATATAATTTTTTTTGAAAAAAAAACACAAAATTTTCCGGGAAAACCTGGGCCGATTTTCCTGACTAACGAACTTGTCCAAGCCATTTACAAAAGGAAGGTATTCACCAAATTTAATCAAAATCGGCCCATTATTTTTTGAGTTATCGGTATGATACATACATACATACATACATACATATATATATATATATATATATATATATATATATATATATATATATATATATATATATATATATATATATATATATATATATATATATAAACATATTAAAATTGAAACTGACCCCGGATATGTGTTCTGGGGGGGGGGGGGGGGGGGGGGCAGCTAGCGCTCATTTGAAGAAATTTTTTCAAAATTCAAAAGTCGAGATCTCCTCATTAGTGAATTTTTTTTAAAGAAAATTCACTAAGAGCTAAAGATGTAGAATAAATTGACGTATATTATATGCATATAAGCTAAAAGATTCTGTAATAAACTTGTAGTTTATTCGTCGTTAACTAAAATCATGTGCTTATTGGAGTAATTTTCCATTTGTAATTAGAATTATGTATGTAGAATTTAGGATGAATAAACTTATTATTATTATTATATATGTATCACGCCGATAACTCAAAAAATAATGGGCCGATTTTGATAAAATTCGGCATGTACCTTCCTTCTGTAAATGGCTTGGATAAGTTCGTTAATCAGGAAAATCGGACAAGATTTTCTGGGAAAATTTGAGTTTCCTTTAGATTTTTTTTATCACAACAATAAAAAGCTATGATAACCAAATTTTGTAGGTAGGTTTACGATATAAAAGGTAAACTATACACCGAAATTTAGATTTCTATGTTACAAGAAAAAAAGTTATAATAAAATATTTTGTGCCAGATCATTTCTATGAAAATTCACTACCATAAAGCACTTGCTACGTCCAGGCTTTTTAAACGATAAGAAGATAGTTAAAAATCTAAGTAAAAGGTTTATTGAAGTAAATTGGACATCGTAATGGAATGCTAATTCTTAGGTATATTAAATACGTGTGCCGCGAAGCGATGCCTATCGAAATGTGTTCCCGCTCTGGCCCATATCTGCACTGCCTGGGCTGCCCTTGTCGCATCCTACCATCAGGACCAGTAATCTCGGGGAACACCATCGGCTGCGTGTTAAGGGAGATGCGGTATTGCCAGTTTACATTCGGTCAACCTGACTTTAGGAGGTCCACCGACGTAACTGTAAAATTTCTAAGATAAAGTAATCACAGTAATACAAACAAAATATTGGTCTAAAAACAAAATAGTCTGCAACCGGCACTGGAACCAAACATATTCAGGAAAATGAAAAAACCTAATAAAACATAAAAACCACCTATAGTTAACTAAAAATTCATAATTATTATCAATACTACATATTACCAAATATATTACCACATATACAACTATATATATTTGTACATACACATGTGCACATATGTTTTTTTATCAGGCCTCTCTTAACTACAGAGGCTTGTATAACCACTAGCACCTTAAAATTAATGAGTACCGCCGCGTACTCGGATAACCACCAGTTCAGACCTGAATCGTCAGCGCCCAACATGCTGCAAAATCTAAGACGGAGTTCAATTTATCAGAACTCCCGCGATCTTATCCAGGCGTTCAGAACCAATCTGAACCCGGTTTTTGTTCTAATACATTCACCAATTTGGAGCAAGTAAACGTTATACTCCTCTTTCCATAGGAACGTGCTCCTTAGGTTCTCAAACCTAGCCACAATTATTTAGAGGTTCCTGGTACATGTAGAACCTTGAATACGTTGAACCTTATACATCCATTACCAAGGACTTTTGAAGTTGTAAACGGTTTTTTCCCTCTTGGTCGTTTGTTAAACTTACAGGGTCGCCATCAACATTTGTTAAAACTGTTGAATCCCCGGACTCGCTAGGTTTAACGCCCCCTATTTACTGCCTGATTCATCTTATCCAATAAACCGCATTTTTTTCAGATCAAGTACTGCCTCTGTAGCATTGTTCTCAGGATGTCGCTCAGTCGTGGATTCTTTCACTCCAAATAAAACTTGATGACCCACTTCACTAAGTCGACTGGGTGTGAAGACCAACTTCACCAAGCATATCGTCCAAACCTAGCTGTATTGTAGATAAAGCACCTAACATTGTTCTGTTACATCTTTTAGCTTAACCGGCGGCGTGAAGTAACCAGATATTTAAGAAGTAGTAACCCGGATAGCATTTCAGTAATGAGTCACACCAGTTTCAGAACATATACAGGGTTACAACTAATTAATTGCTCACTATTGGCATCTCAGTAACGGTAAGCGATCCAGAGTTGGTTAAATTACCAAAAAGGTGCGTAAATTTTAGCTGATCCAACACCTGAAAACAAATTTTGAATATGTTGATTTGTTCTTGAAATATCCCAAAAAAACTGAAAAACTCAATTTTCAAAATTATACAATAAGTCCTTTATTATCAAAAATGGGCTCCTACTTTTTGCTATGTGAGCATAATTTGATATGTGCAATCAACTGACGGCATCAGAATCGACGTTTCTGCTCTAATTTTTGCGCAGCGATAGTCAAATTTTTTTCTCTTATGGCCGCCATATTGGATTTTTAATTTTTTAGATGGAAAAAAAATTCACCTTTAGAATGGTATAACACACTTGATATTTTACTCAATAAACATTGTACAAATAAATAAAAAACTAATTAAGGTCGGAAATATCAAGTAGGTATGTGTCATTTTATTATCAACATTCGTTATTTGTCAAAATGTCAGCACAGAAGATTTTAATTAACAGAATAAAATCATATTAACCATAGATACTAACGAAACTTACAACTAGTGAATAAACAAACTAACAATACATAACAAATACTTCCTACTAAATAATAAATGTGTGTAATGTTAGTGAAGATGTGCAAAATGTCTTCCATTGTTATTTATGCATTGACGAACCCTCTCGCGCATACCTTGTGTTGCTGATTATATCATAGCAGGAGATGTAGAGCAAATTTTATCTATTATAATATTCTTTAACTCTTCTTCGTTGTCAAAATGCTCAAGGTAAACTAAATTTTTGACATATCTCCAGAAGAAATAGTTAGGGGTTAGATCTGGGGATCTTGTCGGCATGCGAGCGGGTCCTTTATTGCCTATCCACTTATCTCCAAACGTCTGGTCTAGATAAGCTTTTACGGCTCAGCAATTGTGTGCAGGTGAACCGTCTTGCCATATGTTGGCTCTTTGTTGCAAAGGGAGGTTATAAAAAACTTCCATAAGGTTATTAGTTAACAGATGAAGGTATCCGTCGCCCCTCAACCTATTGCTTATGAAAAATGGTCCTATAACTGTATCGTCTAAAAGGCCACACGAAACGTTTACATTCGCGACTCATACAAAAGATGAGGATTCTTTGTAGTCCAGTAATGGCGATTGTGTCTATTAAACAAACCGTTATTTGTAAATGTACTCTCATCTGACTACAATATGTTAGCTGTGAAAGCATTGTATATTTGCAACTTCCTAGTAAACCATTGGCAAAACTGCAACTGCCTGTCGTGATCTGCCTCATAAAGTGCTTGCACTATGGTGTATTTATAAGGATGGTATTTGTGTTTTTTCAGAATCTTTGACACTAGCTGCTGACTTCTTCCACATTCTCTCGCAATATATGTTGTGGATAAGTTGGAATTTATATTGACTCGAACAAGATAATTGATTTCGTTAGCACTGGGTTCCACATTGTACGGAACACGCTTTCTCATCAAACTACCAATTTCATCCATCACTCTTGCTATTCTGGCGAAGATCTACTGACTTGGCTGCACATGTTCTGGATATTTTTCTTGATATAAGTGGGAAGCACAGGTCGAATTTCTAAAACTTTGGATGTATGCTTCATACCTCTTCCACAGTAAAGCGAACCATTTTGGAAATACAATTGTAGAACAAATTTAACACAAGTCTTGAAATAAAATGTTTTTAATGCATAAATCAAGTAGATTTCAAGCTGACAGTTCAAATAAATCGTAAGAACAAATTACAAAACAGTGACACATACCTACTTGATATTTGCGACCAGAATTATTTTTTATTTATTTGTACAATGTTTATGAAGAAAAAATATAAAGTATGTTATACTATCCGATAGGTGAATTTTTTTGCCATCTGAAAAAATGAAAATCCAATATGGCGGCCATAAGAAAAAAAAAGTTGACCATCGCGGCGCAAAAATTAGAGCAGGTACGTCAATTTTGATGCGGTAAGTTGATTGCCCATATCAAATTATGCTCACATAGCAAAAATTAGGAGCCCATTTTTGCTACTAAGGGGTTTATCGTAAAATTTTGAACATTGAGTTTTTCAGTTTTTTCAGGAACGAATCGACGTATTCAAAATTTGTTTTCAGATATTGGATCAGCTAAAATTTACGCAACCATTTGGTAATTTAACCAACTATGTATCTCTTACCGTTACTGAAATGCCAATAGTTAATTAGTTGTAACCATGTATATATATATATATATATATATATATATATATATATATATATATATATATATATATATATATATATATATTTATATTTATATTTATATATATATATATATATATATATATATATATATATATATATATATATATATATATATATATATATATATATATATATACATATATTAATGAGCTGGAGCTAAAAGCATTGCATCGGTTGCTTATAAGCCGCCGGGAGACTTCGAACACCTAAATTAATTCTCTAAGAAATTGTATAAAGTTTGAGTTTGTGTATTTTAAGAGGGGCAAATTTATGTAAATTTTGCGAAACTATTAACGATATCAAACAAATGAGTACTTAGTGCCTTTTAATCTATACATAAACTTTTTTCTTTATTTGGCTTGTCTACTTACAAAACTGAGGCCGCGAAAGGTAATATGCGCATATCATTTAATTACCAAATCATTATTAGTCAACAATATTTTTGATTTATTTGACGTGGTTAAGATCATTTTTCTGAGACGGCTCACGACAAGTTTAGTAGTTTTGTTTAGTTCGATTTTTATTTCGGTTCCCTTTTGTTTAACCAAGTGACGACATTTATTTTTTAATACAATATAAATACGTACTGCTTTAATAACATAATACATAATAGTTATTTATCAACATTACGTGTCTCTACCGTTTTTATGTTTATATTTAATAAGCGTGTGATATCTTTTATGTTCAAGTAATGGGGCAAAATAAAATCTTGCCCTGTTACATATTTCAAGTTTCACTTTTGGCAACTTTGTGGGGTTTTGTTGTATTAACATGTTGAGTACATAATATACCATAAGCTTTTTGGTCACAGAAATAATTCGAATTTACGTTTACCCTTATCAGTTTATATTATAGATAAATATGCAATTGAATTCGAGGCAGCACTTGAAAATACAAGCACAGAAGAGCACATGGCCAAGTTCTAACAAAGCTAGGAATAATTCTCTCTTTTCGCATATTATAGACGTAGCAAGTTCTTTGTGAGTATTGTATAGTATTTACGTAGTGATAAATAAGAACTGTTATTATATTTCTCATATTTTAAAATCGTTCTCTAAAACCAGAGCGATCACGGTGTTTATAATTTTTACTAGGAAAGGCAAAACAAGGTTACAGATATACCCTAAATCTAAATTGACTTTATAAACAGAACGTGTTGTCTTTTGTGGCCTACTTTTGGGGGTACCTACTTAATGTGCTTGTTGTTCTTTCTTTTACTGGTTTCAAATGTTATGATAATAGATGCGGTGTTATTGGCGTTCACGAAAAATCTTACATGTAAATTTTGAATCTCGCCTTTAATTAAATTAGTTTTATCTTTCCGAATTCAAGGAATATTTTTTTTATGATTGTGTTAGGTTTTTCCATTGTGATGTGCTCCGGATCAGCAGAGGCCCGACGGATAAGTTGCCAATCCGTCATTCGGGCGTGACCTAAATATTCTAAGTTAAGTATCCTTGGGCGCCATCTTTATTCCCTATTAAATAGGACGAGGTCAGATCCCCGTGAGGACTTCTGCTAAGGCCCTCGTAGAACACCACAAAGCTACTGTTTAATAACAGCCTTGTCGTAGGGTAACTCGAGTGGAGAAGAAAACTATAGCCAGGGGTCGAAAGTTTCTATATCCCGTAGAGTTCTCGGGAGGTAAGTAGGCTTTAATTACTTACTCCCGAATAATGGCTGTTTTCCCTAACTTACAAAGTTGGAAGCAGAAATATTATAAACAGGTAAATATCAATTACGATATACCTCAGCTAGTTACAATCCGTCACAGGATTCTAGCTCAAACACACCTACACTGTCGTAAATATCTACAGGCAGTGCAGTGAAACGCAACTAATTTCATCAAACCCTCTAATAATATTTTAAAATATTTACAAAAGAACTTGACAACAATAAAAATCCATAAATTATTAAAACCAAAAATTCGCTACAGTTCGTGCAAATAAAGAGAAAACATATATCAGGTCAGATAACGTTATCTCTGATAAGACATTCTTTCATAGTGGAATTGATGCGAATATGTTAATATTTAAAAAATACAATGATATTCGACTAGAATAATATTTGTGCTATTTATTACAAATAAAGCGTGATATTAACGTTAGCACAGCAAACAACAAGGCATAGTAAAGCAACGGCAAGCGGAAAGCGACATACCCACGCAAGAAACGGAAAATGGCACCGCTATAAATTCCGCCTCAGTCGGGGGTTCTACCTTCCCCTGGGCTTTATTCCCGCAATTCCCTTACGATCATACTCTGCTAGGTGGGTAGGCAAACGGTTCCCACGCTTATAATACCCTAATTTGCTAACTAATACCACCGGGTAACTTGTCCCCTATTTCTGTCAAACACCCTATATAGCTAACAGTGCCATCCAGCGGTTACGTACCATTCTGGATAGATCCATGCTTACTTCAAGGACAATACGTCCCTCGAAGCAACCGTAGTCGACCCACTACAGCACAGGATGCCGGGCACACTAAATACTACCCCTTTAATCAGCACTGTCAGTGCTCTCGTTTCCCTTATGTGGGTAAAAAACGTGACCAGCTTGTCACTTATCTAGGCTGGACACTCTAGCTAATTAACCACCTGGCCTAGCGAGCGCACACCATTCAGAATAGATCCATGCTTACTTCAAGGACAATACGTCCCTCGAAACAAACGTAATCCACCCTGCATAGCACGCTATGATTCGCTAAAACACCCTAATTCCACTATAATATGGTATAATTATTTACCTGACTTCGACCTCCCTTAAATGGGTAACCCGTGACCAGTTTTGTCACTCCTACATATGCGTGAAATCCTAACACGCTGTTAACATTTCACATAGAACAGCATTAATAAAACACCAAAACATTTATACCAGTTTGCAAATTATGCTTCTTCAAGTTTTCCGAAGTATAACTAACCTTGCAAACTATTAAAGCAGAACACAGTCTTCCTAGATTCTAGTTCTTTACTATTAAATCAATAACACGCTGCTTTTCACTACCCTGTAGTACAGCGAAATGAACTTTCCAGGTATTACACCTAACTGACGCTTTAAAACCTTTACAATCAACGTACGACCACCGGTATCTGTTGTCGCGAGCACGGGCTTAAGGCTTCTCTTCACCGCGTTCCGTTTCTCTGTTCGCTTACCAGCCATGCGCCCCGTGACGTACCTAGAAATGAATTTCATCGCGCTTGTCAGACCGGCGCTATGCGTTCCATCCTACAAAAACCACGTTCCGCCTGTGGCGACTTTTCATGCTCTGAAGTGTATCTAAAATGAGTCAGATTTATTACCTAGCAAATATCCGTTATTTACACCGCCTAAATAAATTATTAGCTATTCGAATAACCGTAATAAATCGGACTTCATTACATCATATATAAGGATTCTGGGTGGATTTAGGTATAAAAAGTGCTGTTGCATTAAAAGTTAAAAAAAGTTTGGGCTTAGGTTTAAAACTATGTTACATAACAATTTGAGTGGGTAATGGTCCCCGATTTTGGCAAATGCGCAAATTAATGGAAATTTGTCTATGCCTGGTTTATCATTGGTTAAGGTTTTTTTAAAGGGTAATATTTACTTATAAATGACGAATAATAAGACATGCCTTTTACTTTTTTTCAGTGTTCAGAGCCTCTTTTTTTTATCTCATCAATTCTTTAATGTATAATTCTTTTTTTTTTCAAAACATTATTATAATCTCACAATGACTCGCTGTCGACGTCTGTGCGTCTGAGCAGATATATACCACCACAGGTGTTAAGTGACATTCGTGTCGCTTTCTAATAACATGGTCAGGTGGCCGTTGGGATGAACTTTTTTAAGAAACATGGGTGCACACATTGAACTCGCTTTCACTGACGCTTGAAATAGTTCGAACTCTTAAAAACACCGTGGCAAAAATCTCAAACGATCCAATAAACAACCTTTTTTAAAGCGCACAGGTATTGATCCCACTTCAGATTTGTAAGAAGATAGTAAAAAGTATAATTAAAAGGTTTATTGGAGGAAACTGGACATCGTAATATAATGCTAATTCTTTGGGATATTAAATACATGTGCCGCGGAGCGATGCCTATTGGAATGTGTACTCTCTCTGGCCCATTGCCGCACTGCCTGAGCTGCCCTTGTCACCTCCTACCATCAGGACCAGCAATCTCAGGGAACACCATCGGCTGCGTGTTAACGGATATGCGGTATTTCCAGCTTAGAAAACTATTTTGAACTGTACTGAGTGTGCCAAAAAGCAGGCCAGTACAAAGTTGGCATTTTTTATGGTACATCACGGATATTGTTCAATTTTTGAATTCTACGTGTATTTTTAAATATTTATATAACAGGTTTAGTTATGTAGAATTCATGGTTGTTGAACTACGCTACTCAATGCTTAAAGCGCCGCTCGCGAATATCATGCCATTTTAAAATTTGATGTAACATTTGATTTCTGCGATGAAATGGAACTCTGTTAAAAGAGTTTGCAAGAACGATCCTTTCAGTATGAGCATGTTGTTTCGTAAAACATCAGGTGATTCACATAAATTTTATACAGGGTGTTGAATGAAACACTGAGAATTTTTTAAACCGTCAAAAAGCTCCTATTAAAAAATTTATTTCTTAAATTTCAACCAAAAACGTGTTGGACGAGGACGAAAGCTACATAATGGTGTTTGAATTTTCCGCTTAACCCTTTTATTTACAGGATACTTATAAAAAAAGGGCTTTTCCTGTTTTTGGGTATAACTTTTTTACTCGTCAACCAATTTTCGTAATGGAAGGCTCATATTGAATCCAAATCTTCGGACAGAAATGCTCAGTTAACAGAAACGGCGCAGAATGAACGATAAACCTACAGCGCGGCATCCAAAGTGATTCAAATTCTAATCGTTTTAAAATCTTCGTTTGACAGCATAATTGACTGGAACTCAAGTTGCTTCTGAAAGAACCATTAATTGTGGGCACTAACAATTGTTTCTCGTCTGCATATGTCAAACACCGTAATTGATTATAATATACAGGGTATTCCATTTCAATTTCTCGAGAAAACTTGACTACCCTGTATACTGTTTTCAAGCAATTCTTTCTGCAATGTTGGAAGTTGAAAGAAGAACAGTTTTTCCGATTTTTGACATGATAGAGTGTTGCATTCTGACACGTTAATGAAGATACAAACACTCAAATATGCCTCTGATGTTTTAGAAAAGTGGCCATAAATTTTGAACGACTCCGTATAGACCGCAATAACTATACACTGGATAAATCGGCAAAAAAAGAGGAATTCAAAAATAAAACAATATACAGGCCGCACTGTTTAAAAAATGTGATGTTTGGGTTGTATTTAACTTATGAAATACCCTGTATATGCAAAAACAAATATAGTTTGTAGCTAACGTTAGTACCTTGGGTCAAGGAGTCGTGGGCCAAAGGACTACAGGGGGCAAGCTGAGGAGGTGGAAACAACAACATAAGCTTTCGATGAAGCTTTCCCCAAGACCGTCATGCGCGGTGAAGAGCCGCATCGTGCACGAGGTGACCCTGTTGATAACTAAACATGACGGATCTAGGCAAGGAGGTCGACCTAAACTCCCCCAATATACGGTGTCACGTGACCCGCGCATAGGGATGGATGGCACCAGGGTGATAGTGTGGTGAGCGGAACCTCTGGAGTACCGGGCAACCCTCCAGAGTAAGCCGCCTTGCACCACACAGGGGGTCTTGATGGTGTCGACAGTATTTTCCCCATTCTCGTGGGAACAACATGAAGATCATAAATATATATATGGAACCCAAACCTAATGAGGCTCGAGGAGTGGCTCCGGCTACAGACTCGTGCCGCCCACTGGGAAAGTAACCAGGGGTTAATGGGACTTAGGTTCCTTCAGGTCAACCTCCAACACAGCAGGGCAGCCACAGCCAGACTACTAATGGCTCTGAGGAACACGGATGAGGCCCTCATCTAGGAACCGTTCCCTATAAAGGAGAAATCAAGGGACTCGGCGGAACTGCTGGAAAGCTTATCTACAGCAGATACAGCGAGAACCCGAGTGCCTGCATTTTTGTCAGGGAAGGGATAGAGTTTCTGCCTTTAATGAATTTCTGTTCCAGGGACCTGGCAACGATCAAAATCCGATGTGGAGAAGCGGATGGGCCGAGGGACATTACTCTCGGGTCAGCCTATCTGCCAGGGGACAGCACGGACCCTCCTCCACCCAAGGAATTGGAGCAGCTGAGGGTGGGTAGCAGAGCAGGTGGATGGCAGACCATCATGGGCATGGATGCGAACGCGCATATCATGAGTTGTGGGGAAGCTCGGACACAAACTCTAGGGGTGAGGCACTTTTACAATTGTTTATGAAATTTAATTTAAACATATTGAATAGAGGTAATAAACCGACCTTCGTCACAACATGGCGTGACGAAGTTTTACATCTAACAGTTTCCACCCAGTTCTGGGTGACTTTGTTAAGAACTGGGCTGTGACTGGGGAAGTGAGTAGCTTAGACCACAGATATATCTGGTTTGAAATCGCCAAAGTCGAAAAACAAACGGTATGGTACCGGGACCCCGCAGGCGGACTGGGAAGCCTACAGGGCAGACCTAGCAGTGGAACTGCGGGGGGTTAAGAGTACCATAAACAATTCAATAGACCTCGAGATTGCGGCAGCCCAATTACGAGATGTAATCACCTCGGCCTATAACGCCAACTGTCCCCCGAAATTGAGGGCGTTCGCCAGGAACGTCCCGTGCTGGAACGAGGACATCAGGCAAAGGAGGACGCAGGTTCTTAAGCTGTTTAACGCGGCCAAACGGTCGGGAGCATGTGATGAATATAGACAGGCCCCAACGATCTACAACAAAAGACTGAGAGACGCCAAGAAGGAGTCGTGGAGGAGGCGCTGCGCGGAAGTGGAGAACACGTCCGAGAGTGCTCGACTACACAAGATCCTGTGCAAGGGCACTCAGACCAACATAGGCTCCCATAGAACATCCACGGGAGGCTTTAGAAGTTCTGGGGAGGAAACTATGGAAATTTTACTCTAGGCGCACTTCCCCAGCTGTAACATAATAAATCAATCACATCCGGACTGGGAACACTCAGAAATAGAGGCGCCTTATAGGCGGGCATCTAGAGTAGACTGGGCAGTCGCTAAAAAGGTGCCATAAAAGCCATACAAATCCCTGAGATTTGATGGAATAATGCCCATCATGCTCCAACAGTATATAGATATACTGGCGCCGGCGCTTACCCTCATTATGAGGGCCAGCCTGGCACTAGGGTACATTCCGAGGGCATGGAGACTGGACAGGGTTGTATTCATTCTTAAACCTGAGCGTCCAACATACCAGGCAAAGTCCGTGAGGCCAATATGTCTCCTGTCCTTCTTGCTAAAAACAATGAAAAAACTGCTCGACCGGCATATTAGGGGCGGTGTACTGGAAGCATATCCCCTACACTGTGGACAATATGCATACAGAGCAGGATTCTCAACAGAAACAGCACTGCATCAACTGGTGCTGAAACTGGAGAAGACGCTGGAGAACAGGGAGGTGGCACTGGGGGCCTTCCTAGACATAGAGGGTAGGCTCTCGGGAGGGGGGTATGAGCTACAGGGCGATGCGGACGACATTGTCATCATAGTCCGAGGAAAAGTTACACAGTGAGTGTGGGAGCGCATGCAGACAGCATTGAAAGTGGTGGCAAGGTGGACGGTTGGAGCCCCGAGAAAGCAACCGTCATACCGTTTACGAGGAGGAGGAAGTCGAAGAGCTACAAAGCACTCATTCTCTACGGTAGGAACATTCCAATGGCCAAGGAGGTAAAATATCTTGGAGTCATGACCTTAGTCGCCACTAGGCGGTTATGTAGCAAAACGTGGGGACTAAGACCTAGTATGGCCCACTGGCTGTACATAAGGGTGGTCAGACCATCGTTAACATACGCGGCACTGGTCTGGTGGCCTAAGGTGACACAATCCAGTGCCAAACAAAAACTAGGCAGGGGGACCTCGCATGTAGACTCTGCGGCGAGGGGGAGGAATCAGCCCAGCACATCTTGTGCGCGTGTAAAGCTCTGGACCGCAAAAGACAACTGATCTACGGTGAGTCTAGACCGGGTACAGAGCATTATAAACCTTCGCCCTACCAATCGCTGTGCAGACTAGTTTAAGGCAGAGTGATTTTGGAATGGGTGAAGAAAGAAAGACTAACGGTATGCACAATAAGCTAAAGGTTGCGGTGCTATCGGGGCCGCATAGTCGCGGATGGGCCCTGAGTGAGGAAAAAAACGTTAGTACTTGCAGCTTTTGTTCCAAATTTTTAATATTATTGAATACTAAAGGAGATATTCTACTTAAACGCACTGTTGGACCACTCTGTATGAGTATTTTTCCGCTTAAGGTAAAAATTTTTTTAATACATTTTTTCCTCAATTTTAATTACAAATCAGCTATATTATTTTAATTCTATTTATTTTTTCAACAAATTTTCGTATCAAAAATTGTAGTTTTCCCAGAATTTATTTACTGTTTTCGCAGATATAATTTTTGGTGACATTGTTGGTAATTAATAATTAATGTTTAATAAGTTATGGTAAATAAAATGTTGCGAATTTTCGTAAAAAGTGTTTTATATAATTTTCGTGTTTATTTTATTTCTGTTGGAAAGCCTTTAGTGACCAATTACATCTTGGCGGGTGTAGTCTTTGTGTACACTGCTTTCATTGGCCAGGAAAGTGCGACCAGTTTTTTCAGGAAAATTTTTGTTTTTTTCGGGAAATTTTTGCGCTTTTTTAAACTGTTATTGCAAGATATTACAAAATAATAAAGGGCAAATTATTTACAATAAAGTTAGATTATACCAGACAAATAAGAGATGCACTCACCTGTGGAATGGACTCTAACTTCACGTTGGTTCCAGGGTCTTCTTTGGAGGTCGGGCGACTATCTTCACCCAAATGACGCAAAAAATTAAGTAACAAAAAAATTAGGAGACGAGAAAATCTAGAGCACTTCTCTAGGCTGGAGTAATAGCAGTTTTCTCGACCACTGGTTCAATCACAGTGACCCTGGTTGGCGTTGAGAGAGAGCGAGAGAGGCTGTTACAAAATCTTCCCCCTCTCCTCCACTCAGTGGTGCCAACCCAGCCGGCAAGCAATCCCTAAATGTCTGGCGGCAATTTCAAATTCAAAAATATATACAAACTTGCATCAACATAAACAATACAGTTATTTTCATGATTTATATTATAAAGGTTATGCTTTCTACTAAATTTTATGTATTTCATTAAAAAAAAAAAACATATTTAACTTAAAAACACCTCTATGAAAATTCGCTAGGTACCATAACGCACTCGCTGCGTTAAGTTATTTTTTTACTGATTTTGTTCGAGTATTGATCCAGCTTTTAACTAAATTACAGTATCACATAAAAGTGTCAGCATTTGCACATCCATAGAGTAGAAATGTGTTGCCTCTATTTGGCTAATTTAGTGTTTTTGTAATCTTCTAACAACTACACATTTTTAGGAGCTTCGGTCATAACCAATTTACGATCTTCTGTTCAGTTTATACTTTAACATAAGCTCAGCTATTTCATATGGTCATATATTTTTCGTTTTACCCGTTGGTTTTTGCTGTAATTTGGATACTACAAAATTCATAGCGGCATTGGTTTAAATTATATTTCAGTAGCGAGAGGCTAGAAAGGCTGAAGCATGTGCCTCAATAGCTTTTCAGTTCATCTATTAATAATGGTTATTGAATCGGGGCTTTCAATCAAGTTCAAAGGCAAAACGTTATTCAGAGCAAGCCTAAAAAATCACTCGTATTTTATAGATATTCACGATTTGTGCTAAATTTAGATTTATCAGATTGATACTGAAAAATTAGGGTTCAGTAGAAAATTACTACATATTTTTATTTTAAATTGGTTATTTTTTTGCTTCAACCCTTATAAAAAAGCATATAGAGTAATTACTAATTTAAACGTACCGTTTTTTAATATTACTCCTGTGAATTTTTTGCCGATTTTGTAAAATTAATGTTCTTTATTGGTAAGTTGAATACTCTAATTCATTGATTGCTGTTGCCCTTACTTGGTGAAACTGGTCCATACTACATACAGACTTGGAGACTACTTCTCTGGCTTCACTGTTGGGTTTCATTTCTGTAGGTGAAGGGCGTAGCCAGCGCGTAAGCTAACTGGAGCAAGAGGCCCTTATGAATTCTCGGATGTTCTTCAACGTTTCTGTGACTAGTTTCGCTGCTTGACAGCATTTTCAGACTGTAAAAATCCCAAAATACGTCAACTTTAGATTAAAAATGTCATATTGCAACGTGAAAACCACTACATTCAACCCCTTCAAGTGACAGTTGCATTTACCAAATTTTTTAATAGGAGGTAGGGCTTGTGATATCTTATTCGAAAGATCTCTTCATTCCCTATTCAAAGACGCTATGGTTTTAAAATTAATGGCAAAAATTAACAGTAAAAAAAGGAACTTCATCTGATTGACGAACTTTGATACAACACAATAAAAAATTAATGACTAATCGCGTCTCATTCTTGATAATAGGATAATTTTATATTTTGCAGTGCCTTTCACAGGTAAAAAAAGTCGGACGTAGCAAGTGCATGATAGTAGTGAATTTCCATAGAAATGACGTGGCACCAAACATTTTTTGTATTAAATGCTTTTAACTTTGTTTGCTTTTAACATAGAAATTTAAACTTGGTATGTAGTTTACTTTTCATAACGTAAACCTACGTACGAAATTTAGTTACCATAGCTTTGTTATTTTGAGAGATTTTTCTTAAAGAAAACTCCAAATTTTCCCGGAAAACCTGGTTTATAAAAAAACCCAAAATTTTCCCAAAAAACCTTGTCCGACATTCCTGGCTAACGAACTGGTCCCAGCCACTTACAAACTTACAAAGGGAAGGTAACTGTAAAATTTTATTTATATCGGCTCATTATCTTTTTAATTTACGGTGTGATATATATATATATATATATATATATATATATATATATATATATATATATATATATATATATATATATATATATATATATATATATATATCTATATCTTCTGAATGGAGCCCAGGATAGCGAGTGTAGAAGCGGCAGCGGCAGCGGCACCCCAGATGTGGGAGCAATATTCGAGGTTTTGCCTTATTTGTGAAGTATATAAGGTATAGAGATTAGCTGGTGAAAAGTATTTGCGAGCCCGGAAGAGGAAAACTAATTTCTTAGCAGCCGCTTCTGTAATTGATGTGACATTTTGGTGCCAATTGAGATTTCGATCCACAGAAATGCCAACAAGTGAAAAGGACTCATTACTTTGAATAACTTGGTTGTTCATTGTCATCGGTTGAAGAGGAAATTTGATGTACAGGTACAGAGTTTTGGTGGTAGGCCATAGGCCGGAAGTCTATTAAGCAGCGCTGCGTGCCCGATCTGGTTGAATGCTTTGGATATTTCTAAAGCGACAATCTGGGATTCACCGTATAGTTCCGTAGACTTGTTCCAAGAATGGGTGACAAAGGAAAGGAGGTCGGCAGTTGATCTGCGCTGACGGAATCCATACTTCCTGTCGTGGATTAGACTGCGTTTTTCAAGAAAATTTAGTAATTCGGTGTTTATTAACTTTTCCATCACATGTGAGACGACTGAAAGGAGACAAATAGGCATATAGTTGCTAGGAAGCGATTTGGATCCTTTCTTGGGGATGGGTTGTACTCGAGCAGTTTTCCAGTTACTAGGGAATATGCCTTTATTATAAGATATCTGAAACCGACGAGTCAGGACAGGAGCAAGCTCTGGTGCGCATTTTTTGAGAACAATTGCTGGGATCTCGTCAAGGCCAGAGGCTTTCCTGGTATTAAGAGAAGAGAGCATCTTTCGTACCTTTTTGGTTTTGAAAATGATATCCGTCATTTTATGCGCGACATTGGGGACTGTTGGTGGTTGAACATTTGGAGGTGGGTTGAGAGTAGAATTGCCGGCGAACGACGAGGCAAAAAGTTCAGCCTTGCCCAAGGCGGTAGAAACAATTTCATCCTCTGAAACAAGAGGTGGGAACGTGCTCTTGCAGAAATTATTTCCAATAGATTTAGCAAGAGTCTAGAAGGGTTTGCTGCCATTGGAGCTTGAGAGGACTTTGTTTTTGATGTGGTTATTAAACGAGTTTTTTTTGCCTCAGAAAGAATGCGGACATAGCGGTTTCTTGCGTCGTTAAATGCTTGACGATTTTCTTGACCGGGATTGTGTAGCAGCGTTTTGTGAGCTTTCACCTTTTCAAGTCTGGTCTTCTCACAGGATTTAGAGAACCAGGGCTTTTGAGTGGCTGAAGTAGTTTTCTGTGTACGTGGAATAAATAATTCCATGCCAGCTTGGATGAGTTCGGTGACGTTTTGTGAGATATCAGAGAGGTCCGGATAAAAGAAGCAGACAGACCCATGGAAATGAGGAAAAGTAATCCTGCAGTTGTAGTGCCAAACGATACGTGGGTATGATGACTGTGTGACCTCGGGTTGCATTGCGCAGGAAGCAGTGGCCATGCCGTGGTCTGAGCGACCAAGGGAGGCGGTGACTGATGTCTTATAGCATTCAGGTTTTGTAGTAAGAAGCAGATCCAAGGGATTTGAGCTGAGTGTTGGGATGCGAGAAAAGTAAGTAGGTTGCTGAACCATATTGGCTAAAAAATTGCTGACTGCGAAGGCCTCCGCTGCTCTCCCTTGGGGATCGGTTTTTAAAGATCCTAGCCATTGCTTATTATGGACATTAAAGTCACCAAGAATAGTGACCTTGGAGAAAGGACATTCAGAGTTCAGATGGTCGGTTTTTTCAGAAAGGTAGTCGAAGAGCTGGACAAAGTTGTTGTCAGAAGGTGACCGCTAAATGCAACAGATGAATTTAGTTGCAGCCCTGAGAGAAAGTTTCATCCAAAGTATGTCTTTTCTTCCAGCTTCCAAATTGGGGACTCTGGTGCAGAGTAGACTGCTACGGACGTATGCGCACACACCTTCATGCAATCTAAAGGAAGTAATGAGCTCATACCCCCGGAAATTAAGGTGATTGGTGGCTGTTTTGGCACTGATTTGGGTTTCGATGAGAAAGAGGAGTTGGGGTCTATTAGCCTGGAGGAACTGGTGGACGGAGTTTAGGTTAGAATTTAGGGCACATATATTCGAGAAGGGTATGTTAAATCTTGATGCCGGCGCCACCTGCACACCCTTCTCCCGGAGATTCGAATTGAGGGGTATTTTATCTCCGGAATCTTTTGTGCAAAGAGGAGCCATCATAATTTTTGTTTATAAGGGAAACCGACTCATGCATCAGAACCGGAAACGTCCGTTGGGATTTCACCGGTCCCTTGATGTAAGGGGTGGTACCTCTTCGGGCGTGAAAAAAATCCTTTACTACCATGTAAAGGAAAAGTCCACTACCACCCACCGTAATATATATATATATATATATATATATATATATATATATATATATATATATATATATATATATATATATATATATATATATATATATATATATATATATGGCGGCCCATTGAAAACAAGCTGGCAGCCTTAAGTGCCAGGAAAAAACCTGAAACACGTCAAGTTTGCTTGTGAGGGGGACAACTTTTAACTCAAAAAGTATAGCCCAAACTTTACACTCCTAAGCGGGTGTGTCATTCTTCCAATTTTTTCAAATAATAATAGGGGTCATGTGATAGTTTGTTGAAAAGAGTTTTTGATTCCCTATACACTGCTTTCTTATCTTTGAAATTCGGTCTATTCGTTTAGAAGATATGGATTTTTGAAATATCACTAATGCATTTCCCGAGAAATTCTTAATGCTTGAGTTGGGCCTCACCAGCATCCATTACAAGATAAAGATGTTAAAGGTTTGCGTAGGTAATAAAGCGACTAGACGCAGCAGCTGCGTCATGGTAGTGAATTTTCATAAAAATATTTTAAATATAAATATGTCTTTTAAACCAGGCATGAAATTTGGTTACCAGTATAACCTATATAGTAAAAATAATGTACCATATTTAATCAAAATGACTTTATTGTTTGAAAATGTACAAACACTTTCCGAAAATAAACTTTAAATGTTCACGAAAAACTGGTTCCTGGCCCACGAACGTTAGGTTAAATTGAGCTATAGAAATTTAAAAGTTTAATGAAAATTCGCTACCATAACACACTCGCTGCGTCCAGTTAAAATTGAAATCGGTTGCAGAAAAGAACAAGCACTTGTGAAGCCAGGGGAAAAGTCTACTGCTGTATTAAGTATGGAACGGTTTCACTAAGTTAGGGCAATAACAAACAACCAGATGTGCTATTCAAATTGAATTAAATATTAGTGAATCTTCGTAGAAAAAATTCACTAATGGAGAGATCCCGACTTTTGAATTTTGAAAAATTTTTTGCAAATGAGCGCCGGGGTCAGTTTCAATTTTATATGTTATATATATATATATATATATATATATATATATATATATATATATATATATATATATATATATATATATATATATATATATATATATATATATATATATATATATATATATATATATATATATATATATATATATATATATGTATCAGACCGATAACTCAAAAAATAATAAGCCAATTTTGATACAATTTGGCATGTACCTTCCTTTTGTAAACGGCTTGGATAAGTTCGTTAGTCAGGAAAATCGGACGAGGTTTTCCGGGAAAATTTTGAGTTTTCATTCGAAAAAAAATTATATCTTCGGAATTAACAAAATAAGGGCAAACAAATTTGGTACGCGGACTTATATCATTATAGGTGAGCTACCTACCAAAGCTTTGTAGGTTAAAAAACAAAAAAGTTACAGGCATTTAAAGAAAAATAAATTTTGGTTTTCCTCAAAACGTCAAAGTCGCGATTTAAAACGTCAGAATTTGTAATATTTAGGCAATGTACCTGAAATTAATATGAGCTATGAAAAGAAAATGTCTCAAGAAGAATGTTTTACAAAGCCCGAACTCTTGGTTTCAATCGTCATTGTCCTTCATTTTACTAAAATTTTCCCAGAAAATTCATTTCAAATAGACCCTTTCTCTGATGCTTTGTCAGTAGTTAGCTATAGAGTTTATCGTTTAATGGTATATCATTTTTGTCGAATTTTCGTAAAAAATCATTAAAGCTCAATATATCCGTTATTATGCAAGTTACGAAAAAAAATTGTATACATTAATTATAGGGTGTCTTGGGCTACATCTTAAAAAATATTTCCACAATTACAGGGTGGCGCATAAGTCGTTGGTGATTCAAATTTTCTGTTTTTTTTAATCGAACACGCCCTATGTTATTGCATTTTTGCATTTTCCATCGAAATATAATACATCTTTGTAGGAAAAGCAATTCGGGACGCAGCAAGTGCGTTATGGTAGCAAATTTTCATTAAATGCTTCAAATTTGAATAGGTCAATTTGCTATTAACCTATAAGGTTGACCAGGAAACCAGTTTTTTCTGGAACAATTTAAGTTTACTTTCGGAAATTTCTGTACACTTTCAAACAATAAAGTTATTTTGATGAAACATGGCACATTGTTTCTACTATATATATATATATATATATATATATATATATATATATATATATATATATATATATATATATATATATATATATATATATATATATTTTACTGGTAACCAAATTTGATGCCTGGTTTCTTAAAAAACCTATTCGCTATTAAAAACATTTTTATGAAAATTCACTACCATAACGCACTTGCTGCGTCCAGAGTTTTTTTAAAAGTTTTCATCTTGTCTTAGTTGAATTTGTCAAGTAAGTCTCGCTAATAATAACAACCTTCCGTGTCTGATTCACAAACAAACTTAAACAAGCCATGAAGCTGTTATTTTGTAATTCTCAGAAAATTGGCTAATTTTAAATAAAAACTGCAATATTATACGTTTCATAAGAAAATAGTCCTTCAAATTAAATCATATCTTCCACACAGCTGTGATAATTTACTCTTTTCAGAAAGACATTTTTATGGAATGAATTTAGGGCCCATGACTTGACCACAAAGAAAATATTCGTTTTCCATGTACCCATAAACTTTTGAAACGTTATATTACTCGAGTCTTATTAGAAAAATGTAAATTTTCACCAAATCACCCCTTATTTATCGCCTACCCTCTGAAGTGATCTTATTCAAAAACAATTTGAAGCGTTCCTTTTTCGGGTGCTAACTGGATACCAAATTTGCAATTCATATCTTAATTCGTTCGAAAGTTATTGCCCATATCAACAGACAAGACGTACATGCTGACCGATCCACAGACCGACAGACCGACCGACCGACAAACAAAAAGGTTTTAGATCCAGAACGAATTTTTGAGATTTTTTGCGCCATTTTAGCAAGAAAAAAATTGAAATTTTTATCAACAATATCCCGGCTCCACACATTCAACCCCTAATTTAATTTTAGCGCAGAATACCAGATGTTTGATGAAAATAAAAGTTAAAAAAAAATAAACCCTAAAACGTTATATTACTCGAGTTTAAACGAAAAAGTGTCAATTTTCACCAAATCATCCCCCATTCATCCTCTACCCCCTAAAGCGATTTTATCCAAAAACAATTCGAATCGTTCGTTTGTCGAGTGCTAACTGTACACGAAACTTGAAGACGATACCTCAATTTGTTCTAAAGATATCGTGGCTACATGCACAGACTTCAGACCGACAGCTAAAAAAAATTTCGTTCCCAAATCGTGTTTTATATATGTTTTGATACTTTTTACAACATTTAGGAGAAAAATTTTTTTTAATCGCCGATGCGATACCTTCACATGTTCTGACGATGTGGAAGTACTTAAGTTCTCTTGACGCAAAAAGGCCAAGAAATAACAGAAAAATTTTATAGTGTTTCTTCTGAAAATGTCAAAGTCGCGATTTGAAACGTCAAAATTTTCAGCGTTTAGACGGATAACCTGAAACAAATACGTGTTATGTAGAAAAAATGTCATAATAAATGTGTTTTACAGAGCCTTTAGTTACAGCTTCAACCATCATTGTCCTTCATTTTATTAAAATATTTGTAGAAACTTCATTTCAAATAAATACATTCTCTGATGACTTGGTAGTAGTTTCAGTTATAGAGTTTGTGGTTTAATAGTCTATACTTTTCCGCGAATTTTCATAGAACAAATTCGTTATTGAGAAGACCGCGACTTTCGAATTTTTAAGATATTTCTTCGAACAAGTGCGAACTAGCCCCCCTCGGAGTCAATTTGAGTTTTTACATGTTTACATATATACAAGGTGCTGCATTTTTACTGTAAAGTCCAATATATCCGTT
The DNA here is from genome assembly GCA_964006375.1 of Tillus elongatus. NCBI lineage: Eukaryota > Metazoa > Arthropoda > Insecta > Coleoptera > Cleridae > Tillus > Tillus elongatus. Next base: position 222,356,251 of record OZ023262.1, on the reverse strand, counting down.
ATTATACAAGGCACGGGAAAATATAGAAGTTATTTATAGTTTGTTTTGAGCTGGATCTTGTAAAATTATGTTGATAATCACAGCGTGGTCTATAAGTCGTTGTGAAATAAGTTATATTTTAACGGAACACCCCTTTGCTTGTAGCGCTATTGCATTTTTCATCCAATTTTAATGCATGCTTGTAAGGAGAAAAAATTGCATCTTCTTCGAGTTATTTCAATGTTTTTCAACTTTTTACATTTGGGAACATATCAAAAGTTGTGATATGGAGTTTTTACTAATGGAAATCGGAGTCCCATGAAAATGACGCATTTGGGGAGCTTTTCAGTATATTATTCGTCAAAAATCGAGATATCATATACAGGACTCTCTCAAATTACTTAGCCAGTCTTTGTGAAAAAAATGACAAATTTTCATGAAACAGCTTGTTTATAAATATTCACGTAAACATTTAAAAAATTTTTGTCAAAAAGGTTTTTGTGAATAATTGTATCTTGGCTGGTGTAGTTTTTGTGTAAATAACGTGGATAGGTTCGTTGGCTAGGAAAGACAGACTGTTTTTTTTTTTTTGATTTTTTTAAATTTATCTTCGGAAAATTGTTGTACTTTTTCAAACAAAACGTTAGTTTGATGAAATACGGTACATTGTTCCTACTATAAAGGTTACACTATCTACTAAACTTCATGTCTTTCTTAAAAAACATATTTAACAATAAAAAGAGTTCTATCAAAATTCGTTACCATAACGCACTTGCTGCGTCCAGACTTTAGTGAATTTTACTAAAATATTTCCAGAAAATTTATTTCAAATAGACCCTTTCTCTGTTGCTTTGGCAGTATTTAAATGCAGTTTATGGTTTAATAGTCTATAATTTTTAGCGAATTATCACAGAAAAAACCTCAGTATATCCGCTAATATACAAGATACAAGAAAAAATTGTATATGTTAATTATAGGGTGTCTTGAGCTGCATCTTATAAAATTAATTTTACAATCACAGTGTGGTCCATAAGTCGTTGGTGATACAAATTTTCTTTTTTAAATCAAATACCTCTTATGCATTTTTGTATTTTTCATCCAAATATATGTTTGTGAGAAGAGAAATTCGGGGCGCGGCAAGTGGGCTTTGGTAGTGAATTTTTATTAATTGCTTCAAATTTGAAAAACTCAATTTAATATTAACTTAAGGTTCGTGGGGTAGGAAACCAGTTTTTTCGGGAACATTTTAAGCTTATTTTCGGAAACTTTTTGTACTTTTTCAAACAATAACGTTATTTTGATGAAATGTGGTACAGTTTCTACTATTATATATATATATATATATATATATATATATATATATATATATATATATATATATATATATATATATATATATATATATCTTTTAAAACAAGACGGTTACAATCATAGTTACCTACTCCTCAAATTTTAATTGTTTTCTTAACGGCATATTCCTGAGTATAAAGTACTGTTCTTGTTTTTGGTAAAATTTAAAGATTTATGTTATTTACCTAAGAAACATATAAATTGTGTTGAATATAAAATACGTATTTATTTTGTATTAGTACATTTATTAATAGGTATACTTTTTCAGGGCTTTTTCTGCTTATTATTAAAACTCGCAAATTTACAATTAAAGGTAATATTTGCTTTGAACTATATTCCGTTGTGTTCAGTGAACAACCGAACAATCGAATATTCCATTAAACGAAAAAAACGATTCATCTAAAAAATATTAATTGATTATGTGCAAGTTCGATTAGTCAATTAATCGAAAATTGGAACACCGAACAATTGTTTAACCGAAAAAGTCAAAAATCTCTATTAACCAATTAATCGATGCTAAAAATCGATTATCGGTTATTTCGATTATTCCAGAAAGCGATTAATCGATTTTCGGTTTTCGTGATTTTTGCCACTCCTAGTCAGGATACGAATATATCTCAGTCATGATCGTAAAATCTACGATGATTACCATTCGAGGGTTAAATTCCACAACCGAGTTTTAGATAATAGCATACAAGGAACATTGATCACCTAAGGTTTATACCATCTAAGTAAAAATGTCTTTGCCTAACAACCCTTTCAAAAATAAATATTTAGAAATATCGGGACGCAGCAAGTGCGTTATAGTAGCGAATTTTCATAAGAATTGTACACTATTATTATACGGCACATTAGTAAAGTTAATACTTTAAACTTACACATACCTTGAAGATCGATTTTAGAGGTCCTAGTTGAACATTTGAAGAATTATTTTGAAAGTGTTACCATCGATATCTCTCTATTATCAAAAAAATATTGCGTTCTAACTCCTTTTGAGAAAAATGCCTAAAGCTCAATTTTTTATGAAGCTGAAGAACTAAATTTTGCTATATCTGTAGATAGTAAAAGTCCCTTTAAAACAAATTTGTATTACAAATTTCATTAAAGTTATACAAAAGATTTCCAGAAGGAAACTTAATTTATATTTAGAAAAGTAAAGTATCTGACAAATTAAAAACATAGCAGTTATGTTTCCTTATAATCGCCAGTATGATTTCGTTTTAGTCCACCTAATTCAACCGGGTTTTTCAATAACAATTACAACAATAACAAAATTATAATTTCAGACTCAAAGGTGACAAACTTATTTAGGCGTTTCAAGCAAAAACGAGATCTTGTTCCAAACGTATGAAATCCGTGCACTATTGTTTCTCCACATGTCAAAATAAAATATTTGAAAAAACGTACATTCAGAAGTTGGATTCGATCGCGTAACCTTCTGCTTAGGAGACAAGCAATCAATCAACCATAAATCAACAAAACTTTATTTACATTAAGAGACATATTTACAAAAATATATACATATACATATTCTTGCTACAATATAAGAAATAATGTGAAACTCCTATGTACAATATATTTTCACCTTATGTTTATTTGGTTGATGTGTTAAAACTACACTTAAACAAATTATTCAACGAGGCTGCACTGCTAGGGTTGTGGTAACTTTCTTTGGATTCACGGTACCCCCTGCGTTATCTAGGCACACGTCAACAAAGGTTTTATTGGTATACTTTAGATCGGCTTCATGCCCGGGATATTATATTCAAAGTATGCGAAATTAATTAATTACATAATTAATAGAATAACCATTGAAATACATCCCACGGCTATTTCGGTATTATATGACGTCTTACGTTGAAGTTTAAAGATAAAAGAAACTATTTTAGAGTCATTTTTATAGAAACTTGGCTTGATTTTGTTTAAATTACTGCTATATTATGCGACAGTATAATATATCTATGCTGCGCTAAAACTGTGTTTGGGACCGTTAATCAAGCTACAGATATAGTGCATTTTAATAATGGATTCAATCGCCCAGTTAAATATAAATCAATTTGCAAATTTTTAATTTCATGTCGTCTGTCATTTTCCATAATTTCGGCCGAGATTTCACGATTGTTGGTTCGGATATTATGTTTTTTGCCTGGTATATATTTAGTTTGGTTAGCGTTGATGTGTGGTTTATACCTGTTGTATGAATTAATCTACGCGTGGCAGTTAAACTACCCCGTCTGCCAGACATTGGACTTTAACCACTAAGTCGTTTCAACGCATGTCTTTCGGATTTTATTTTTAATTTGGAAAAAACACTAAATATTATCTACCAAATGACTTAAAATTCACAACATAGGTTTATTTGCACTATTTCTAGCCACATGTAAAGCTTCATTCCAGTTACTCCGACACTTACAAAAAGATAGCGTTTTCAAAAGGTTCTCCCCGATCTTAAATGATTAATGAACTCGACCTCGGTTTTTGCCCAAACAAGATTTCAGCTTGATTGAAATTAATTTAGTATTTTTTGAGTTATCGCTCGGATACATACATACACACACAGATCTCCCCCTCTCTCTCTCTCTCTATATATATATATATATATATATATATATATATATATATATATATATATATATATATATATATATATATATATATATATATATATATATATATAATTTTTTCAAAAGCTTTTCATCGTGACCTCTCTAACAGCGAATTTTTATTAATGAAAATTTGCTAATACTGACAAAATTCTTTTTTTAATGCAAACTCGAGCTTTTTCTGAATGGTGTTTTCAACTTTTGGATATCAGCAAGTGCGTTATGGTAGTGAATTTTCATTAAAATGTTTTTATTGCAAATATGTGTGTTTTCTTTTTAAGAAAGCAGGCATCAATTTTGGTTACCAGTATAACCTATATAGTAAAAACAATGTGCCATGTTTCATAAAAATAACTTTATTGTGTGAAAATGCACAATAATTTCCAAAAGTAAACATAAAATGTTCCCGGAAAAACTCCTTTCTTGGTCAACCTTATAGGTTAATAGAAAATTTGGCTATTCAAATATGAAGCATTTGATCAAAATTCGCTACCATAATGCACTTGCTGCATCCAGAATTTCTTTTCTTATAAACATGCATTATATTTCGATGGAAAATGCAAAAATGCAATAAGATAAGGCGTGTTTGATTTAAAAAAAAATTCTGGACGCAGCAAGTGCGTTATGGTAGTGAATTTTCATTAAAATGTTTTTATTTCAAATATGTGTGTTTTCTTTTTAAGAAAGCAGGCATCAATTTTGGTTACCAGTATAACCTATATAGTAAAAACAATGTGCCATGTTTCATAAAAATAACTTTATTGTGTGAAAATATACAAAAATTTCCAAAAGTAAACTTAAAGTGTTCCCGGAAAAACTCGTTTCTTGGTCAACCTTATAGGTTAATAGCAAATTAGGCTATTCAAATATGAAGCATTTGATCAAAATTCGCTACCATAACGCACTTGCTGCATCCAGAATTTCTTTTGTTACAACCATGCATTATATTTCGATGGAATATGCAAAAGTGCAATAACATAAGGCGTGTTTGATTAAAAAAAAGAAAATTTGTATCACCAACGACTTATGGGCCACCTTGTGATTGTAGAAATATTGTTTAAGATGTAGCTCAAGACACCCTATAATTAATATATACAATTTGTTTATATCTTGTATAATAACGGATATATTGAACTTTATTGGTTTTTACGAAAATTCGACAAAAATTATATACCATTAAACGATAAACTCTATAGCTAAGACTACTGCCAAGCATCAGAAAAAGGGTCTATTTGAAATGAATTTTCTGGAAACATTTTAGTAAAATGAAGGACAATGACGGTTGAAACTAAGACTTCAGGGTTTGTAAAACATCCTTCTCGATACATTTGATTTCCATAGCCCATATTAGATTTAAGTTATTTGCCTAAATGTTGCCGATTTTGACGTTTTAAATCGCAACTTTGACGTTTTGAGGAAAACCCCAATTTATTTTTCTTTAAATGCCTATAACTTTTTTGTCTTCAGACCTACATAGCAACTAAATACAATCTTGGTTTCTGGAAAGTTTCCGGACCAACTAGATATCAACATACCATCGTATATTTGCCGAAATATTATGTCTGTTTTATAGCTATCTTACAGAGACGAAAGTGAGCTGTGTAATAGCGCACGAGAAATACCTTTACATCTTTTAATCAGCATTATGATTAATAACCCCGGTATGCAGTGGACTCGTTGTCAGGATGGTGCAGAGATGATATATGGCCTTTTGAATGTGGCACGCACGCCGAAATCGGAACAGGCGTAAACTTCTGTGATAAATTACCGTGAATAATGACAGCAGCATCGGAGCTGTATTTTCAGTGGAGTTTCTACAGATTCGCGAGTCTTTCTAAGTGCATCGTGTTTCAAGAAAATGTCGCTTGGATGCCATAAACACTTTATGAGATAAAGTTTGACACCTCACAAGTTGAAGAGTGTAATAGTGTCCTTTATTTCACCATAAAGTTTTTGAGGTGTTTTTAAAGAACTTTCATGTAACCAATTTCGATCAAACTTTGTGCGTATCTCTCTTTTGTAGATTTCTTGGATGAGCTCGTTACTAAGGTTAATCGACATAACATAGTTTTTCTCAAAAAAGTCAAGGTCTTGAAGAAAATGGCATATCCGGAAATAATACAGTTAAGTAAGACTAGATGCATTCTCGCAACAATTAGAACCGTAGACCGGTTTCGCTCTCATTAGAACTCTTCAGTACGGCATACTAATTGTAGCGAAACCGGTCTACGGTTCTAATTGTTGCGAGAATGCATGTAGTCTTACATACTTTGTCCCTATATTGGGGTAGAAATGGGCCAGGGCTGACAATTTTCTAAATTGTTAGTTAGTTGTATACAGTCTCTATTTTTTTAACACTTTGTGTTATTTGGAGCTGGCGTGACAACATACTACTTGGTTCCGCAACTAGGTGGCAGCACGTTCACCACTCGCTGAGTAATACAGTTAAATTGCTTAAATTCGATACATTGCCATTATTGAGATTTTATTATGTGATAAATTCATTTTTATCCTGCCTGACGACGCCGTAAAAGTAGAAATCGTTTGCAGAAATGAGAATAATCGCTTGCGACAAAAAATAACTCTCTGCATCCGTATTCACTTTAATATGTATCGAAATTTGGGATAGTTCTTCTAACGCCCAATTGGGTTTAAAAATTAGAATGATTTTTGTAAATTCCCTAACATAAGTCTCATGATGAAAATTTGCTAATAGAAGGGTATCGAGATGGCAAAAATTGTTTGGAATGAGTTCGAATCAGGGCCACATAATATATATATATATATATATATATATATATATATATATATATATATATATATATATATATATATATATATATATAGATATATATATATATATATATATATATATATATATATATATATATATATATATATATATATATATATATATATAGTGTGTCCAAGATAGATTTGGAGGCCCACTATGGGGATCTCCAAAACGGTAGCAGATGCAGACTTGGTTAAATGGTAGAAAAGTTGCCAACTCAAAAGCTCAGAAAATTGGCGGCTATACATCTCCGAAATTTTTTTTGGTTTTTCAGCTATTGAAAAATTTGGATTGTTCGATTTTATATATTATTTTTTTCTGGCCTTAACGGTGGACCTACATTAATACCGATGACGCTTATCCACAGCAACTTTTCATTTTCTTTAACGCAGCATTGATAATTTTTTGAATCCGACGTTTCGTCTTTGCGGGACCATCATCAACTTTTTTTTAATACGGCCCTCATTCTCTGACATCATATTATGGAAAACAGTGTAAGTTTATTTGAACATATGCTCTAAAGTTGTTTTGTTAGCATTCGTTTGTTGTTTTAAGTGAATATTCATTCAGAAAATTCACTAATAAAGAGGTATGGTTGGTAAGATTTTTGGAAAATTTCCTCAAATGAGCACGAATTAGGGCCCCTAGAACCCAAACCCAAGGTCAGTTAAAAAGTTTATATATATATATATATATATATATATATATATATATATATATATATATATATATATATATATATATATATATATATATATACTTTATTTGTTTGCTGTACTTTTCATACATTATACATTATGCATTATACATCGCACATTATTTATTATACAATATACATTGCCACGCTTTTTTTTTTGCAACAAATAATTATGATGCAACGCCAGCTGGAAGATAAATAAGCTTCAAGGCTCTATACATATAATTCCCTATAGGTCCGCGCGCTTGGAGTGGTGTCAACGTGCGACCGCTATGTGTGACGTTGCATGCCAAGCAGCTCTAGTGGAGATGGGGTGGGTCTAAGAATAAAATAAAATAAATTAATAATGGCCTAGTGGCCGACCACCAATCTCAAATAATTCCGGAGGGGTGCCACTGACCAAAGCACCCTGGCCAGAAGGTTCCAGGTGGTACGGACGCACACACGCAGACACAACCTTTACCTAAAAGTAGCACGCTTGCGGACCAAAAGAAGAAAAAAAAACATCAAGCAATAATCAAATGAGCAAAAGCAAATACTGGTTAAAAACAACAATTGGTACTTTTATTCACAACAACCAGAATCTGTACATCAATCGCAGACCAGATGGTCGCTAATAAATATATCACAACATGTGAAAAACGCTGTGGGCGTCAATGGGATATAGCACTTTAGTTACTTATTAAGCATAATTACATCAATAAAAAAAACACACACCAAGGCGCTATCAAAAATACTTTTTTTAAGGTCTCAACCAATATTAACTCTATATTATTATAATTATATTAACATAAATATATATTATATTTCATTCAATAAGGCCATTCGAGATCTCGTAAGCTTTACACAATTCCTCACAATAAGTTAAATGCAATTATGATACAAAAAAAAACCTGATATCTAAATATAAATATTAAAAATATGCCCACTGAGGCACAACAGTGATGCTAAAGTCTTCTGATATAAATAGTCATACACACGCGCACAAAGATAACTGGCTGTTCTAAAATAAAAGATTGGAGATAATATGGTTGCAAAGCAACCTGAGCCGAATGCTCCTATAGCGACTGCTATTATTATGAAATCACAAAATTACTTATTCCAAAATGTTGTATTTTATACAAATAGCGACAAAGAAATTAACTAAGTTATCACATTCGACAAGATTACTAGCTATAAAAAAATGAGAGCAGCGATATACAAGACTTATAGTTTAATTTCTGCAATATTACACGATAAGTATAGCTTTTACCCCGTAAAAATAAACACGATATGATAATAATATAAATATAATATGATAACCATAATATCAGATATGATAAAAGTCCGAAAGGGTCACACTGGGATGCCCTAGAAACTGCAGCGATATAATCACTGATAAAAAAAAAGAATTTGAAACGATCTAACCTGGTATACTCCTCGTTACCTTCCTAGGTATACAGTCAGTTGAAATGGAATTATGCAGCACCTCTTGAATGGTCTGACGTCATGCGGACTTCCAGCAGGATTACTGAGATATCTATATCTAGGAGCGTGCAGCCAGTCACCACCAATACATTACTACTCCTAGAGTAACCATTAAATATACAGTAGATTATTTGAGCCGAGAGAAAAATAGCACCAGATGGAGGACGGCTTCAATGTCAAAAAAAAGAAAAGGTCTTGCTTCCTCGATTAACCCAGCAAAAGTAACTTGCGCCGTTTCTAATCCGATACTAAGATCGATGGAATGTGTTCCCAATAACAAATCACCAAATGAACACCATTCCAGATACCATTTCCCCAATATCCCACTACGTGGATGAATTTATTAAAATTCCAGAACAGGACAACAGTATTCACGACGACCAGCCACTTTTCGAGTTAATTTATTTCTCCTGCTTATTCTCAATTTTTCCTACTATCAAAATCAAAAAAAGAAAGACCCCTTTTTCCCCTAATTTTTATAGTGCTTCGATTCCTCAGAGAGGACCCATAAAAAGATAATTTGCATAGCAACAGGTAGAATTTCGCTCAAGTTTTATTTAACAAATAAATTGTCGATGAAAAATAAAATTCGCCATGGGCGCGCCGATTAAGAGGCTGCATTTACCGACGTGAATCACACGCTCTTTTAATTGCAAAATAAGACCTGTAGACAGGGTACGCCGTTGTTAATCAGAGGCAAATAGCTGAAATCAAGCCACGCATTTTCAGAGAAGGTCTGAATCGGCGTAGGTAGAAAACCCGCTATACCCACTAGGAGTGTTTAAGGTTACCTATAAGTGAGTTCTACGGAACAAATCTGCTCAGAATTCATGGGTTTAAACCAGAAGTGCAAATTTGTGACGGTGTTTGAAAATAAACCGTTACAACTCTCCCCCCACTAAAAAAAGGAAAAAAAAGGTTTTTCTCTCCGCCAAAAAAAAACTAACTCTCGTCCTCAGGAGGATGAGCCTTAAGATCCTTTGCGTGCCAGACACCCCTGAACTCACCATTACGATCTTTCAACTCATAAGTCCAGGGTGACACACGTTTGGATACCACAAAGGGACCTACATAGCGAGGGGCCAACTTAGCTGAAAAATGCTTGACAGCATCCGACAAAACGTAGTTCCTACGCCAAACTAATTGATCCTTACCATACTGTACGTCACGGCGTCTTAAATCGTAGACCCTCTTATTCCTTTCATAAGCCTTTACTAAACGTCTCTTAACATCCTCACATACCCTGACCAAGGAAGACTGTCTGCCATCAACATTTCGCCGATCAAACTTAATTTCCCCTTCTCTAAAGCATGAGCCCTTATCGGGGATTTCGCGCCCAAACACAATAAAGTTTGGAGTGAATCCAGTGACCTCATGTCTGGTCGAACGAATAACGTAGCCAATTCTCGACAAATTTTTATCCCATGTCTTATGATTGTCAGACACGTAGGACCTAAGCATAGTCTTGACCTTATTTACCCTTTCGCAAGGATTCGCCTGTGCGTGATAATAGGCGGTGTATTTGATCGAAATGTTGTGAGACTTCATCAGGGAGACAAACTCGGAAGATTTAAACTGCGGTCCATTGTCCACAATAATGGCGTCACATGCGCCGAACACAGGTAAGACATGAAAACCAAGCAACTTACATATGTTGGACGATGTAGCGGATCGCATAGGAAACAAAAGCAAAAATTTGCTAAAAATGTCTGCGACGACAAGGATATACTGGTTTCCAGAGCTGGACATCGGCAAAGGACCCATTATGTCCGCACACATAAGTTGGAAGGGACGAGACACAAAAGGCTGAGTGCCAGCCATTAAGCCGGCAGGTTTCTGCTGCACAGGTTTTATGGCCTGACATACCGGACAACGCCGAACGACTGAGGCCACATCAAACCGCATCTTAGGCCAATAATAACTTCCTGCCAACTTACTGAAGGTCTTAAATACTCCAACATGCAAGTTAGACTCATGCGTGTCGGAAATAAGCTTCCGCCTAGCATGTTTAGGAACAACTTCCCTCCAACAGTCCGAGTCGCAAGCCAACTCAGGATACTTGGGAATGACTCTCTTGAACAGTCTATGTCCATCTACGCGCCACTGTGGAAATCTGCGAGGACTCTTGGCGATCCTGTCCAACATCCCATCAATCCACCGATCACCTGAGCCAGTGCCACCAGGTTGGCGGTCGAAAGCACCCAAAGAGTCGACAACAGGTACAGAACGAGACAAGATATCGGGCACAACGTGTTCTCTCCCCTTCCTATGGACTATGTCAAAATCGTATTCCTGTAACTTCAAAGCCCAACGGGCCAATCTGCCCGAAGGTTCCTGCAAATTGTTCAACCAAATCAGAGACCAATGATCAGTCACAACAGTAAAATGTGAACCCTCAATATATGGACGAAGTTTCTCTATCGCCCAAATCACTGCAAGACATTCGCGCTCAGTGGTGGAATATTTGCGCTCAAGTCTAGACAACGAGCGGCTCAGATAAGCGATAACCCTCTCAGATCCATCAGGATGTTTTTGTGACAAAACTGCACCCAAGCCATAAGCTGATGCATCTGTCTGGACAAAGAAAGGTAATTCGAAATTGGGGCAGGACAAAATTGGGGCGGAAACAAGACATTCCTTGATTGAGTTAAACGCTTCGTCATGCTTAGGCGTCCAAACAAACTTGGCGTTCTTCTTAAGAAGGCCTGTTAAAGGAGCTATTAAGCTAGAAAAGCTTGGAACAAACCTACGATACCAACTTGCTGTACCGATTATCCTACGAACCTCCTGAACTTTAGTCGGCGTTGTAATCTGAAGAATGGCGTTTATCTTTTCCGGGTCGACATGCAGGCCACTCTCATTGACAATATAGCCCAAGTACCTAAGCTCCTGCCTACAAAAATTACACTCGTCTCTACTCAACGTGATTCCAGCTTTAGTAAGACGAGAGAACACCTCAGAAAGAATGCCCATATGCTCCTCGAAAGTCTGAGTGACCACAACTATGTCATCAAGATAACAAAACACGTGGGGTTCCAAATCGCAACCTAAAACTCTGTCGATCAAGCGCTGCCACGTAGCTGGTGAATTTGACAACCCAAAGGGCATTCTCTTGAACTGGTAATGACCTTTGAACACTGAGAAGGCTGTAAGAGGCCTAGATTCCTCAGCAACCTTAATTTGGAAAAAGGCGGATTTTACGTCCAAAGTCGACAGAAACCTAGCATCGCGCAACCTATCCAAAATAGAGTTAATCGGAGGAAGAGGGTACGCATCACGACGGGTGACTCTATTAAGCTTGCGATAGTCAATGCAAAATCTAAAAGTACCGTCACGTTTCCTGACCATGACAACAGGACTAGACCATGGACTGTCTGAAGGTTCAATTATGTCTTTCTCCAGCATCTCCTTAATTTCGGCGTCGATATACGCCTGAACTGTTGGTGACACAGGACAGTATCTTTGCTTAATAGGGGGTGAATCTGTTACGATGACATGCTCGACAAGACCAGTACAACCGAGACCAGAACCCATCCCATTAAAGGATTTATCGACAAAGTCGTTCAAAAGCTTTTCCTGTTCCGGAGTCAAAGAACTACGTGGTTTCAACGCCTCTACGAGCTGCACTGGTTCACACAAGGAAAAAGTCCAGTCACGAAAGTCTGGGACAATGCCCATCCTGATCCAAAAATCAATTCCCAATATGAGAGTATGAGCCAACTCTGGAATGACGAGAACACTGATGACCTTCTCGCGGTCATGTAACCTAATAGGGACCTGCAGTGAACCAAGCACCTGACAACGCTATCCGTTTGCGACTATGACACTCCTACTAGCAGAAGAATCCAGTTTGGAAACTCCTAAGTTGTGCAGAAGATTCCAGCCCTTGCTACCCAATATAGTATTACTAGCACCAGAATCTAAGAGACCCAAAATATTCGTACCCAAAACAGAAACTTCAACATAAGGTCGCTGATCGTTGGGGACCTGAGACAAGACATAGTCTAAAACATGTCTGATCCTAGACTCAGATGCGGCCGGTCGCGATGAAGACGAAAGCCGGTCGCCCACTAACGCCTTCGTTTCCCGAAGAAGAACGAGTACACTTAGGACAAGATGTCAAAGTATGATTGGGGGTACCACACCTGTAGCAATGTTTCCTGCGTGGTCTATCGCAGTCAACAGCTCTATGGCCTGAGCCCTGACAATTCCAACACACCATGTTTAACTGAGCCGAGGAAACCGAAACTGGGTCATTACTAATGTAAGCCAAATCCGGCTCCATCATCCCTAACCTACCACGAGTCGGAGGAGTAAATGTTTCTATGCTCTCCTTTCTAGCCTCCAACTTCCTACCCAACTCTAACAGATGATTGACCGATTCCACACTGACGAGACCCAACTGACTTTGATAAAAGGGAGAAATATTCTTCAACAAGATATTGCGGCGTGTCTTTTCACCAACCGATATCGTGAACCTATTGAACATGTTGTCCATGACAGCCAGGTACATACCCATATTCTCGCTCGGACCCTGAGTCTTTCTGATCTCATCGAAGAGTTAATCGTTATAATCTGCGGGCTGGAATTGCAGACGAAGTTCGGACACCAAGCCTGACCAAGTTGACACCTTCGACCTAATGGACCGATACCAAATTAAGGCTTTCCCTACAAACAAATCAGAAGCAGAGTGAAGTAACTGCTCCCTGGATACATTCCTGGAAATTCGCAGCTCTTCTATCTCCTCTAGAAAAGCATTTAATGACATACGGGATGTATCACCAGTGAATTTAGTAAAGTTCCACTTGGACACGGGCACACCTCGAGGCTGGACAGCTACTGGGGTTTCTCGAATAGAAGCGTTATTCGCTAAAAGGGGTTCTGCTACATCCTCATCTGAAGAGTCTTCAGTTGCAGAAGCAACTGAATTTTCCTCACCACCAAGTAGACTCGCCTCAAGAACGCTAGTACCCTCAGGCCGCAAGGATCTAGAATGCCTCCTGGCTTTAGACCTCAACCGTGAACGCAACTCCAAAAGAGAGGCCTGAAAATTATTACGTTGGTTCTGTTCCTCGTCCGTAGTTGCTATGGACCTTCCTGCCCTACCAAAATAATGCAAAAGTTTAGTGGAAATTTTTAAATAAGATGGTAATGTATCAGAGTCAGAGAACGCGCCAACCATAGTCCTGATTTCTTCCATCTTAGCTGTCAAAACGTCACTATCGTCGGCAAAGGAAAAAGGATGCTTCGGATACTTCATATCGGACGCTCGCTCCAACCTGAAAAAGGACCTCAACCTACTCCTCATCTCCTGCACAGTAAGATCGTCCACACAGCCCCTACACTTTAATTCGTATTCCAATTCTGAACGGTCAAGTCGGTTCACGTCCAATTTTCCCTCCATATTTACAAAAAAAATCAACAACACCGAATTCCCAAACGAATGACTAGTTAATATTTATTTCTTCAAACCTACTAAACACAAACCAAGCCAGATGACAAGCAACTAGAATTGCCCAAGAAAATTGGAGCAATTCCCCACCAGAAGTGAAGCTAGCCGGTAAAAAAAAATTTCTGAAAAGCGACAAGGCCTAATCAATCGATGGCTAACTTCTGAAAGCCTAACCAAACGAGGCCTTACCAAACGAGGCCTTATAAAACGAGGCCTTACCAAACGAGGCCCCACACACGGGCGCCAAATACTTATTTGCCACGCTTTTTTTTGCAACAAATAATTATGATGCAACGCCAGCTGGAAGATAAATAAGCTTCAAGGCTCTATACATATAATTCCCTATAGGTCCGCGCGCTTGAAGTGGTGTCAACGTGCGACCGCTATGTGTGACGTTGCATACCAAGCAGCTCTAGTGGAGATGGGGTGGGTCTAAGAATAAAATAAAATAAATTAATAATGGCCTAGTGGCCGACCACCAATCTCAAATAATTCCGGAGGGGCGCCACTGACCAAAGCACCCTGGCCAGAAGGTTCCAGGTGGTACGGAGGCACACACGCAGACACAACCTTTACCTAAAAGTAGCACGCTTGCGGACCAAAAGAAGAAAAAAAAACATCAAGCAATAATCAAATGAGCAAAAGCAAATACTGGTTAAAAACAACAATTGGTACTTTTATTCACAACAACCAGAATCTGTACATCAATCGCAGACCAGATGGTCGCTAATAAATATATCACAACATGTGAAAAACGCTGTGGGCGTCAATGGGATATAGCACTTTAGTTACTTATTAAGCATAATTACATCAATAAAAAAAAAACACACCAAGGCGCTATCAAAAATACTTTTTTTAAGGTCTCAACCAATATTAACTCTATATTATTATAATTATATTAACATAAATATATATTATATTTCATTCAATAAGGCCATTCGAGATCTCGTAAGCTTTACACAATTCCTCACAATAAGTTAAATGCAATTATGATACAAAAAAAAACCTGATATCTAAATATAAATATTAAAAATATGCCCACTGAGGCACAACAGTGATGCTAAAGTCTTCTGATATAAATAGTCATACACACGCGCACAAAGATAACTGGCTGTTCTAAAATAAAAGATTGGAGATCATATGGTTGCAAAGCAACCTGAGCCGAATGCTCCTATAGCGACTGCTATTATTATGAAATCACAAAATTACTTATTCCAAAATGTTGTATTTTATACAAATAGCGACAAAGAAATTAACTAAGTTATCACATTCGACAAGATTACTAGCTATAAAAAAATGAGAGCAGCGATATACAAGACTTATAGTTTAATTTCTGCAATATTACACGATAAGTATAGCTTTTACCCCGTAAAAATAAACACGATATGATAATAATATAAATATAATATGATAACCATAATATCAGATATGATAAAAGTCCGAAAGGGTCACACTGGGATGCCCTAGAAACTGCAGCGATATAATCACTGATAAAAAAAAAGAATTTGAAACGATCTAACCTGGTATACTCCTCGTTACCTTCCTATGTATACAGTCAGTTGAAATGGAATTATGCAGCACCTCTTGAATGGTCTGACGTCATGCGGACTTCCAGCAGGATTACTGAGATATCTATATCTAGGAGCGTGCAGCCAGTCACCACCAATACATTACTACTAGAGTAACCATTAAATATACAGTAGATTATTTGAGCCGAGAGAAAAATAGCACCAGATGGAGGACGGCTTCAATGTCAAAAAAAAGAAAAGGTCTTGCTTCCTCGATTAACCCAGCAAAAGTAACTTGCGTCGTTTCTAATCCGATACTAAGATCGATGGAATGTGTTCCCAATAACAAATCACCAAATGAACACCATTCCAGATACCATTTCCCCAATATCCCACTACGTGGATGAATTTATTAAAATTCCAGAACAGGACAACAGTATTCACGACGACCAGCCACTTTTCGAGTTAATTTATTTCTCCTGCTTATTCTCAATTTTTTCTACTATCAAAATCAAAAAAAGAAAGACCCCTTTTTTTCCCCTAATTTTTATAGTGCTTCGATTCCTCAGAGAGGACCCATAAAAAAATAATTTGCATAGCAACAGGTAGAATTTCGCTCAAGTTTTATTTAACAAATAAATTGTCGATGAAAAATAAAATTCGCCATGGGCGCGCCGATTAAGAGGCTGCATTTACCGACGTGAATCACACGCTCTTTTAATTGCAAAATAAGACCTGTAGACAGGGTACGCCGTTGTTAATCAGAGGCAAATAGCTGAAATCAAGCCACGCATTTTCAGAGAAGGTCTGAATCGGCGTAGGTAGAAAACCCGCTATACCCACTAGGAGTGTTTAAGGTTGCCTATAAGTGAGTTCTACGGAACAAATCTGCTCAGAATTCATGGGTTTAAACCAGAAGTGCAAGTTTCTGACGGTGTTTGAAAATAAACCCTTACAACATTATACATTACACATTATTTATTATACAATATACATTATACATTATACAATATAAATTATACATTATACATTATACATTATACATAATACATCATACATCATACATCATACATCATACATCATACATTATAGATCATACATCATACATTATACATAATACATCATACATCATACATGATACATAATACATCATACATAATACATAATACATCATACATCATACATTGTACATCATAATTTTACATTATACATAATACATTATACATAATACATTATACATTATACATAATACATTATACATTATACATTATACATTATACATAATACATTATAGATTATACATTATACATTATACATTATACGTCATACGTTATACTTTATACTTATGCGTTATACGTTATACGTTATACGTCATACGTTATACGTTATACGTCATACGTTATACGTTATACGTTATACGTCATACGTCATACGTCATACATCATACTTCGTACATGGTACATTATACATTATACATTATACATTATACATTATACTTTATACGTTATACGTTATACGTTATACGTTATACGTTATACATTATACATTATACATTATACATTATACATTATACATTATACATTATACATCATACATTATACATTATACCGTAATCTGATTACTAGAATTAAATAAATAACTGAAACTGCTACCAAAGCATCACATAAAGGGTCTATTTTAAATTAATTTTCAGCAAATAGGGTAATAAAATATAAAAAACAATGAAGATTGTAGCTGAAACTTAAGGCTTTCTAACTTCTTATGACATTTATACTGCATAGCGGCATTCATCTAGGTACTCTATCTGGAACATGTCAATTTTGACGTTTCGAATCGCGACTTTTTGACGTTTTAAGAAGAAAAACTTAAAAGCTTATGACTTTTTTTATTTTAACGTAGAGATTCTCAAATTTTGGTACATGGTTTTATTTTAATGATATAAACCCTCGTACCCAATATGGTTGCCCTAACTTAGCTAATTCCGGAGGTATAAAATGTTTCCGAAAGAATACGCAAAATTTTCCGGGAAAACCTAGTCCGATTTGCCTGGCTAACGAACTTATCCAAGCCACTTGCGAAAGGAAGGTACTAACCAAGTTTTATCAAAATCGGTTCATTCTTTTTTTAGTTATCGGTGTGACACATAAACATATATATATATATATATATATATATATATATATATATATATATATATATATATATATATATATATGTATATATATATATATATATATATATATATATATATATATATATATATATATATATATATATATATATATATATATATATAAGTCTGGAACCGACCTCGGATTTGGGTTCCAGAGGTCCTAAATAGCGCTCATTTGAAGAAATTTTTTCAAAATTCTAAAGTCGGGATCTCCTCATTAGTGAATTTTTTTTAAAGAAAATTCACTAAAATGAAACAATATACAGGGTGCACTATTTTAAAAAGTGAAGTATGGGTTTTATCTAAGTTATGCAACAGACTGTATATGGGAAAATAATTTTAGTTTGTAGCTAACGTTGGTACCTGCAACTTTTTTTTTG
This sequence comes from Tillus elongatus, assembly GCA_964006375.1. NCBI lineage: Eukaryota > Metazoa > Arthropoda > Insecta > Coleoptera > Cleridae > Tillus > Tillus elongatus. The sequence goes on along the minus strand of OZ023262.1, from coordinate 222,337,848 downwards.
CAATTTTTTTTTACTATTGAATAATAAAGGAAATATTGAACTTGAACGCACTGTTGGGCCAGCCTGTATGTACACAACTGAGTAGGGTAAATCCATGATACTATGAACTAATTCTAAATTAATTTTGCAGATTTTTGGATTATCGTCGGGAGATTTGTGACCCAGAAGTAATTTAGGTTTTTCGCGTATAAGACTAATTGGTGAAACCGTTGTTTGTGAAAGTAGAAGTGTCGTGGTTCTCATTATTTTTTGTGGAAACAGGATTTGAGGTGCATCAGAATGACTACGGAAGATTCATCTGGGCCTAGTGCTCCCCCTGAAAGGTAACTGATATTTTTTTACTATTTTTCTGATTGGTGGATTTTGCACTTAAAATTTATTAACTGTATATGTGTTAATGTTAACCTTAACATTTTTTAAAACAGTATAATTTATTGCCCAAGACGTATCAGAGTTTAATGTTTATCGAATGTTCATTCAATTCCCATTAGAAAAGTCAAGACTTTGAAACTTTCAAAACATTTCTTCAAATGGGCGTTGCGCCAACCCTAGTACCTCTAATTTAGGGTCCATTAAAATGAATGAAAACTTTTCGACATATTTTGACAATATTCAATTTTTTCTTGCGTGAACAACTTCGTTGCTACGGTAACTCAATTTTTTAGATTTTGAGAAAGAACGTTTCTTTCTTGATACGGTACTATAAAACTTAAATCGGGTTCCCTTTAGAAAAACTGAGAAATTTGACAATTTCTTATCCAGTTACCCATTGAAAAAATGTGACAGTATTTGTAGCTGTCAATTACAAACATTGTTTGTTATTTGTAGTTTGTAATACTCTAGAGGACTTGGTAATTCACAAGATGCTCTCTTCTCTTAATATCAGGAAAGCCTCTGGCCCTGACGAGATCCCAGCAATTGTTCTAAAAAAATGCAGCCCAAAACTTGCTCCTGACCTGACTCGTTTGTTTCAGATATCTTACAATAGAGGCATATTCCCTAGCAACTGGAAAAATGCTCGACTACAACCCGTCCCCAAGAAAGGATCCAAATCGCTTCCTAGCAACTACATGCCTATTTCTCTCCTTTCAGTCGTCTCTAAAGTGATGGAAAAGTATATAAACACCGAATTCCTAAAATTTCTTGAAAAACACATCTAATCCACGACAGGCAGTATGGATTCTGTCAGCGCAGATCAACTGCCGACCTGCTTTTCTTTGTCATCCATTCTTAAAACAAGTCTATGGAACTACACAAATCTGTACCGGAGCATTTCTGTTGTAGTGGATGGCCATGCCTCTAAACTGTATCCAATTAATACAAAAGTTCCTCAAGGTTCAGCTGTAGCCCCTACTTTATTTCTTCGCCACATAAGTGACCTCCTCTCTAGCACATCCAACCCAGTTCACAGTTACGCGGAGGACAGCACCCTCCACTCAAATATACAATATTCTAAGCCTGTCTCTTTAGCCCAATTGGATGAGGATCGCAGACTCATGGAGGGTTATGTCTCCGTGGATCTCCAAAAAATATAAGACTGGGGAAGTAGAAATCTTGTACAATTCAACACCACCAAATCTCTGTCTTGCTTTCTTTCTCATAAGAGATACACCAGCCCTAGACCCATCACAATGAACAACCAAGTTATTCAAAGTAATTAGTCCTTTTCACTTGTTGGCATTTCTGTGGATCGAAATCTCAATTGGCACCAACATGTCACATCAATTGCAGAAGCGGCTGCTAAGAAATTAGGTGTCCTCTTCCGAGCTCACAAATACTTTTCACCAGCTAATCTCTATAGCTTATATACTTCACAAATAAGGCCAAACCTCGAATACTGCTCCCACATCTGGGGTGCTGCTGCCGTTTCTACACTCGCTATCCTGGACTCCATTTAGAATAGAGCTATACGTCTTATCGGTGACCATACCCTCACCCAAAGGCTGCCATCCTTTGCACACCGACGTGCCGTTGGTGACCTCTCTCTTTTTTTATAGACGGGCACTGCTCAGGGGAGCTTTCTTCCATAGTGCCTCCACCTGCTGCCCCCAACAGATCTACCAGGGGAACAGAGCGAATGCACCCTTTTACTGTCCAGGTCACCAGACATAGAACATCTTGTTATGCCGCTCTTTTGTCTCGAGGACTTCCAAGTTGTGGAATTCCTTGCCGGCACAGGTTTTTCCTTCTCCCCGAACCTCCAAACCTCCAAGTCCAGAATTAACAAGTTACCTCTTTCCTCCTTGTCGACACCCACGGTACGATAGTATTTAGTCTGTAAGCCCTCGTGGTGTGTTGTTGAAATTAAAAAAAAACTTTTACAATTTAATAATGATTATTATTAATTGAGCGAAAAGCTATTAATTGAGCGAAAAGCTGGGATCCAAAATATTAATGATAGAGCCTCAGTGGTCCAGGGGTAAGAACGTGTGTCTCTGAACCGGAGCGTACTGGGTTCCATTCCCAGAGTTCCCTTTCACGTTTTCAGTACCTACTGTAAAATTGACATTAACTGCGGTGGCATTGTATTTGAGCAAGTTGAATGTCTGCGTTTTTGCCCTTCGGAGGGGGCGTAAAGCCGTCATCCCCGTGTTCATGCGATGTTGACCACGTTAAAGATTTCCACCCTTCTTACAGAAAGGCAGGGGTTTGACAAAATTTCCACATCCAGCATGAAGTAAATATAATGTTACAACCGTTCTCACGTACGTGTAAGTGCATCCGTATTCGAGCATTAGAAACATTTCTTCATCTCTGGGTATAAATTTCACTACAGTGTTCAGCAGTCACATTTATCGGACTGTTTGTTTTTGCTGGCCATCTAAATGGCGACTCGTATTTGAACTTTTAACTAAATAATCTGAAAATTTGAAAAAGCAAGTTTTTCAAATAACGTCCTGACTAGCTATCATCTCGTGTTAACTAACAGACTAACTTTCTTAAACAAGCCAGACTTTATCCAATTCGGTGGAGACAAACCAAAAATTGTATACACTTTCATCAATAGACAATAGCTTTGTAATTTTCGAAGAAATTTTTTTTTTCGAAAGAACACTGAAATTTTTTCCGGAAAACCTTATCCGATTTTCCTGGCTAACGAAATCATGCAAGCTATTAATAAAAGAAATGCACCTGTCGAGTTCCATCAAAATCAGTTAATTACTTTTTGAGTTATCGGTTGGATATATATATATATATATATATATATATATATATATATATATATATATATATATATATATATATATATATATATATATATATATGTATATATATATATATATATATATATATATATATATATATATATATATATATATATATATATATATATATATATAATCAAAACTGATCCCGGATATGGCTTCTAGGGACCTCAATTCGCGCTCATTTGAAATTTTTTTTTGCAAAGTCTCACCATCGATACCGCTCTATTAGTGAATTTTTTAAATAAAAATTCACTAAAAAGTGAACTATGTACCAACATTTAGATCTGTAAGTTAAAAGACAAAGAAGTCAGATGCATTATGGCCGCCATATTGGATTTTTAATTTTTCAGATGGAAAATAAATTTACCTTTTGAATGGTATAAGACACTTCATATTTTTCTTCATAAACATTGTACAAATAAATAAAATAAAAACTAATTATGGTCGCAAATATCAAGTAGGTATGTGTCATTGTTTTGTAATTTGTTATTACGATTCATTTGAACTGTCAGTTTGAAATCTTCTACTTGATTTATGCATTAAAGACATTTTATTTCAAGACTTGTGTTAAATTTGTTCTAAAATTGTATTTCCAAAATGGTTCGCTTTACTGTGGAAGAGAGAAGAGATATGTATGAAGCATACATCCGAAGTTTTAGAAATTCGACCCGTGCTTCCCAGTTATACCAAGAAAAATATCCAGAACGTGTGCAGCCAAGTCGGCATATCTTCGCCAGAATAGCAAGAGTGATGGATGAAACTGGTACTTTGATGGGAAAGCGTGTTTCCTACAATGTGGAACCCAGTGCTAACGAAATCAATGATCTTGCTCAAGCCAATATAAATTCCAACTTATCCACAACATATATTGCGAGAGAATGTGGAATAAGTCAACAGCTAGTGTCAAAGATTCTGAAAAAACATAAATACCATCCTTATAAATACACCATAGTGCAAGCACTTTATGAGCCAGATCACGACCGCCGGTTGCGGTTTTGCCAATGGTTTGCTAAGAACTTACAAATACACAATGCTTTCACAGCTAACATATTGTGGTCAGATGAGAGTACATTTACAAATAACAGTTTGTTTAATAGGCAAAATCGTCGTTACTGGAGTACAGAGAAGCCTCATCTTTTATATGAGTCGCGACACCAAAATAGGGTGAGTGTAACCGTTTGGTGTGGCCTTTTAGATGTTACAGTTATAGGACCATTTTTCATAAGCAATAGGTTGAATGGCGATGGATACCATCATCTGTTAACTAGTGACCTTATGGAATTTTTTTATAACCTCCCTTTGCAACAAAGAGCCAACATATGGTTTCAGCAAGACGGTGCACCTGCACACAATTGCCGGACCGTAAAAGCTTATCTAGACCAGACGTTTGAAGATAGATGAATAGGCAATAATAGACCCGCTCGTATGCCGACAAGATCCCCAGATCTAACCCCAAAGACTATTTCTTCTGGGGATATGTCAAAGATTTAGTTTACCTTGAGCATTTTGACAACGAAGAAGTGTTAAAGAATATTTTAATAGATAAAATTTGCTCCACATCTCCTGCTATGATAAGATCAGCAACACAAGGTATACGCGAGAGGGTTCGACAATGCATAAATAACAATGGAAGACATTTTGAACATATTCATTAACATTACACACATTTATTATTTAGTAGGAAGTATTTGTTATGTATTGTTAGTTTGTTTATTCACTAGTTGTAAGTTTCGTTAGTATCTATGGTTAATAGGATTTTATTATGTTAATTAAAATCTTGTGTGCTGACATTTTGACAAGTAACGAATGTTATGTTGATGATAAAATGATACATACCTACTTGATATTTGCGACCATATTTAGTTTTTTATTTATTTGTGCAATGTTTAGGAAGAAAAATATGAAGTGTGTTATACCATTTGAAAGGTTAATTTTTTTGCCATCTGAAAAATTAAAAATCCAATATGGCGGCCATAAGAGAAATAAAAGTTGACTATCACTGCGCAAAAGTTAGAGCAGATACGTCAATTCTGATGCCGTCAGTTGATTGTTTATATAAAATTATGCTCACATAGACAAAATTGGCACATCATTTTTTATAATAAGGGATTTATTGTAAAATTTTGAAAATTGAATTTTTTAGATTTTTCAGGAACGAATCGACATATTCAAAATTTGTTTTCATATATTGGATCAGCTAAAATTTACGCAACTTTTTGGTAATTTAACGAACTCTGTATCTCTTACCGTTACTGAGATGCCAATAGTGAGCAATTAATTAGTTGTAACCCTGTATAGTAAAAACAATGTAAGATATTTCATCAAAATAACTTTATTGTTTGAAAGAGTACAAAAATTTTGCGAAAATAAACAAACTGTTTCCGAAAAAACTGCTCCAATTTTCCTGACCACCGAACTTCTTCAAAGCCACCTATCCAGATATAATTATTCACAAAAGTTTTTCGAAAAAACTTAAAAGAAAAAAATAACAATTCTTTCACAAAAATCCGAGAACAAGTTTGTTCTGCATTTTTTAATAGCAAATCTATTTTTTTTTAATAAAACAAGGCATAAAATTTGCTTAACAGTATACTGTTTACTAAATTTTATGCCTTTACTATATAGGTTATAACTTATATAGTAGAAAAAACGTACAGTATTTCATCAAAATAACTTTATTATTTGAAAATGTACAAACATTTTCTAAAAATAAACTCAAAATGTTCCCGAAAAAACTGGATTTCTGGCCAACGAATCTTAGGTTGACAGCAAATTGAGCTATTGAAATTTGAGGCATATAATGAAAGCTCTCTACCACAACGCACTTGCTGCGTCCAGAATTTCTTTCCTACAAACATGCATTCTATTTCTATGGAAAATGCAAACATGCAATAATAATATGTTCGATTAAAAAAAGGAAAATCTGTATCACCAACGAGTTATGGGCCACCTGTAGTTGTAAAAATAATTTTATAAGATGCAGCACAACACAAAATTTAAAAGTGTCGGTCTCTTCATTAGCGTCTTTTTTAACGGAAATTCGCTAAAAATTAAGGACCATTAAACGATTGGTTCTCTCTCCACGCCGCTGACATTTCTCCGCCGGTCGGATTTTTGTGAAAAAATAGTTTTTTTTCTTTTAAGTTTTTTCGAAAAACTTTTGTGAATAATTATATCTGGATAGGTGGCTTTGAAGAAGTTCGGTGGTCAGGAAAATTGGAGCAGTTTTTTCGGAAACAGTTTGTTTATTTTCGCAAAATTTTTGTACTCTTTCAAACAATAAAGTTATTTTGATGAAATATCTTACATTGTTTTTACTATACAGGGTTACAACTAATTAATTGCTCACTATTGGCATCTCAGTAACGGTAAGAGATACAGAGTTCGTTAAATTACCAAAAAGTTGCGTAAATTTTAGCTGATCCAATATCTGAAAACAAATTTTGAATATGTCGATTCGTTCCTGAAAAATCTAAAAAATTCAATTTTCAAAATTTTACAATAAATCCCTTATTATAAAAAATGATGTGCCAATTTTTTCTATGTGAGCATAGTTTTATATAAACAATCAACTGACGGCATCAGAATTGACGTATCTGCTCTAACTTTTGCGCAGTGATAGTCAACTTTTATTTCTCTTATGGCCGCCATATTGGATTTTTAATTTTTCAGATGGCAAAAAAATTCACCTTTCAAATGGTATAACACACGTCATATTTTTCTTCCTAAACATTGCACAAATAAATAAAAAACTAAATATGGTCGCAAATATCAAGTAGGTATGTATTATTTTATTATCAACATAACATTCGTTACTTGTCAAAATGTCAGCACACAAGATTTTAATTAACATAATAAAATCCTATTAACCATAGATACCAACGAAACTTACAACTAGTGAATAAACAAACTAACAATACATAACAAATACTTCCTACTAAATAATAAATGTGTGTAATGTTAATGAATATGTTCAAAATGTCTTCCATTGTTATTTATGCATTGTCGAACCCTCTCGCGTATACCTTGTGTTGCTGATCTTATCATAGCAGGAGATGTGGAGCAAATTTTATCTATTAAAATATTCTTTAACTCTTCTTCGTTGTCAAAATGCTCAAGGTAAACTAAATCTTTGACATATCCCCAGAAGAAATAGTCCATTGGGGTTAAATCTAGGGATCTTGTCGGCATACGAGCGGGTCCATTATTGCCTATCCATCTATCTCCAAACGTCTGGTCTAGATAAGCTTTTACGGTCCGGCAATTGTGTGCAGGTGCACCGTCTTGCTGAAACCATATGTTGGCTCTTTGTTGCAAAGGGAGGTTATAAAAAAATTCCATAAGGTCATTAGTTAACATATGAAGGTATCCATCGCCATTCAGCCTATTGCTTATGAAAAATGGTCCTATAACTGTAACATCTAAAAGGCCACACCAAACGTTTACACTCACCCTATTTTGGTGTCGCGACTCATATAAAAGATGAGGGTTCTCTGTACTCCAGTAACGACGATTCTGCCTATTAAACAAACTGTTATTTGTAAATGTACTCTCATCCGACCACAATATGTTAGCTGTGAAAGCATTGTGTATTTGTAAGTTCTTAGCAAACCATTGGCTAAACTGCAACCGGCGGTCGTGATCTAGCTCATAAAGTGCTTGCACTATGGTGTATTTATAAGGATGGTATTTATGTTTTTTTAGAATCTTTGACACTAGCTGCTGGCTTATTCCACATTCTCTCGCAATATATGTTGTGGATAAGTTGGAATTTTTATTGGCTTGAGCAAGAGCATTGATTTCGTTAGCACTGGGTTCCACATTGTAGGAAACACGCTTTCCCATCAAAGTACCAGTTTCATCCATCACTCTTGCTATTCTGGCGAAGATATGCCGACTTGGCTGCACACGTTCTGGATATTTTTCTTGGTATAACTGGGAAGCACGGGTCGAATTTCTAAAACTTCGGATGTATGCTTCATACATATCTCTTCTCTCTTCCACAGTAAAGCGAACCATTTTGGAAATACAATTTTAGAACAAATTTAACACAAGTCTTGAAATAAAATGTCTTTAATGCATAAATCAAGTAGAAGATTTCAAACTGACAGTTCAAATGAATCGTAATAACAAATTACAAAACAATGACACATACCTACTTGATATTTGCGACCATAATTAGTTTTTTTAAATTTATTTGTACAATGTTTATGAAGAAAAATATGAAGTGTCTTATACCATTCAAAAGGTAAATTTATTTTCCATCTGAAAAATTAAAAATCCAATATGGCGGCCATAAGAGAAAAAAAAGTTGACTATCGCTGCGCAAAAATTAGAGCAGATACGTCAATTCTGATGCCGTCAGTCGATTGCCTATATCAAATAATGCTCACATAGTAAAAATCAGGAGCCCACTTTTGATACTAAGGGATTTATTGTAAAATTATGTAAATTGAGTTTTTCAGTTTTTTCAGGATATTTCAGGAACAAATCGACATATTCAAAATTTGTTTTTAGATATTGGATCAGCTAAAATTTACGCGACGTTTTCGTAATTTAACCAACTCTGTATCTCTTACCGTTACTGAGATGCCAATAGTGAGCAATTAATTAGTTGTAACCCTGTATAGCTCATATTGGTAACCAATGTTAATGCATGCTTTCATTAAAAAATACATATTTGCTTTTAAAAACATTTTTATGAAAATTCATTACCATAACGCACATGCTGCGTCCAGACTTTTCTAATTGTTGTCAGTAAATAAGAAAATCTAGTACATAATAATCATTGTCAAGTGGTGGATATAATTTAAATGGATTACTTTTAATAAGAGGAGTGTAACAGCTGAGGGCGTAAATAGCACCATTATAAAGAGTGGTGTATTAACTAACGATAAAGCCATAATTACCGCCACACGACACAAGACAGACATCACCCTGTTCAGAATGATTGAATGGATGTGGTTAGCGAAGCGAGTTAGTTACTCTCGGTTCGCCTTACAACAACTTAATCCTGCATCAAGAGGCTGATATCTACCGCGAGAAATCGATCAGGGATTTGCCATATAGGGGGCATGCCCCACTTTTTAGTCTAAATATCTGCAAAAAAAATATTTTTAGATACATTGTGGACATTTCTTAAAATTTACTTTTAGAACGTATTGAAGTAAATTTGCTGATGATTGTGAAAATTGAAAAAAATCGGGACGCAGCGGGTGCGTTTAGTATTATCATAATATTTGTACAGGAGTCCCATTTTGGTTAGGATATTCCCATAGCTCTACTAATTTCCGAGCTACACGAGTTTGGATAGTGCCCTTTTGGCACTTCAAAACAACGAAAAAACTTTATTTCGAAATTACAACAAGTTTAATTATAATTTTAAAACAAAGGAGAAATACACGATGTTTAATGTTGAAACACTCCTAACATATTCTAACATAATATTGTATCTTACTTGTATATATAAAGTCGAATATTGGCGATATTGAAAGTATTGCATTTTCAGCTACCTATTAAGTGAAGATTTGAACCTGTGATGAGCACTGACAAATACACTTGGAGAACCCAAATCACCACAACACATATTTTAAAGACCTGACGATCGTTTCACTTATAAATTTCTCAGAATTTTTCATCCTCTGATGACGCTAACTTTGTTAGTGTAAGGACCGTCAGGTCTCTAAAAATATGTGTTGTGGTGATTTGGGTTCTCCAAGTGGCCTTGTATTTTAGTTGCTTGACAACTTGTCATAAAAGCAAAAACGAACCCTTTTAGAACATTTTACGTAGAACCTAGTGGTACAGTTAGTTTTGCGGTAGCCTATGATGCAAAAAATGCTACTTATTAGTGAATTTTTATTTAAAAAAATCACCAATACAGAGGTATCTATGGCGAGACTTTGCAAACATTTTTTCAAATGAGCGCGAACTAGGACCCATATTCGGGGTCAGTTTCAATTTTTATATGTTTATATATATATATATATATATATATATATATATATATATATATATATATATATATATATATATATATATATATATATATATATATATATATATATATATATATATATATATACAGTGTGTCCCAAACTGGATGCTATCTCCGTTATTATCAGAGATAGGGAGACGGTTAAATTAACAATCTTTTGTATAATTTCATGCTCGTTCCAAATATGACTTGCATTCTGCTCTGTCTCTTTTCGTTTTCGAGTTATTTTGAAAAAAAATTTGTCGATTTCTTTTTTCTTCAATATCTAAGTAGGCGTTGATCTGACATGTCTAAGACTTGCACATTATCAGGACACTTTTTACAGAGTAATCTTTTGGTGCTATTCTCAACTTTGGATTGTCGTTTGTTTTTGAGCTACAGGTATTAACGTTTGTTTTTATTATGGCAGCCATATTAGATTTTTTGCTCATGTGATAGCCTGTGAAAAGAGCTTCCCAATGATGTACAACATGCTTGAGAAATCTTGTAACTGCACTGACAATTTTGAGAAAAACACGTTTTGATGATTGTAGGCTATGAAATCCAATACCAGAAAAAAAAGATAAAAAAAAAGTGTTCAAAAAGCAGTAGGCCATGGAGTTTAACAATAGACTTCTACTTTTAACATAATTTTCCGTAATGATTAAAAAATAAGAACTTCGTTTTCGAGTTATTTTGGAAAAAAAATGTCGATTTCTTTTTTCTTCAATATCTAAGTAGGCGTTGATCTGACATGTCTAAGACTTGCACATTATCAGGACACTTTTTACTGAGTAATCTTTTGGTGCTATTCTCAACTTTGGATTGTCGTTTGTTTTTGAGCTACGGGTATCAACGTTTGTTTTTATTATGGCAGCCATATTAGATTTTTTGCTTATGTGATAGCCTGTAAAAAGAGCTTCCCAATTATGTACAACATGCTTGAGAAATCTTGTAACTGCACTGACAATTTTGAGAAAAACCGTTTTGATGATTGTAGGCTATGAAATCCAATACCAGAAAACAAATGATAAAAAAAGTGTTCAAAAAGCAGTAGGCCATGGAGTTTAACAATAAACTTTTACTTTTAACATAATTTTCCGTAATGATTCACGATAAAAAAATGGTAAATTTGAGCACACCAATGAATTGGCCCATTATTACAAATGATATTTTACATTACAACATTATCCAAAAAATGTTATAATTTAATTAAATAGGTAAACTTAGTAAATAACTAAATTTACTAACATAACTCAATAAAAAGTAGATTAACGATTTAGGAAGACGCCTTTGAAAATTTTGTGACTTTTAAACGCAAGTCAACTGAGAAACAACAGAAGAAAGGTTGCTGCGGATATAACACTATCGCGACAATTAATAATACTGTCATTCTTAATTATCTGAACAATTTGAAGTGTATTTAATACGTTGCTTAAAATTTTGTACTAAATAGTTTGTTTTCTGTTTATTTTAAATATTATTCAACAATATGTTCAGTAATGAAGAATATTTGGAATGTTATGTTCGTTCTAACCGAAATACTGAGGCAGCTGCAAATTCATATCAAAACAGCTACCCAGAAAGACGACAACCAAACACCAAAATATTTCGCAGGATAGTGACTAAGCTATTGAACAACGGTAGCTTCCACGCAAAGAAACTACCAATGCCTAAAAATGAAGAAAGAAATAATGCCATCTTACAGGTTTCAAACGAAAACCCTCCGCAATCTGTTAGGTTTTATGGTGAACAAACTGACGTTCCAAAAAGTACGCTACACCGTCTATTAAAAGAAAGTCATTACCTTCCATACAAACCTACAATCGTACAAGGCTTAAATGTTGACGATTATCCTAAGCGACTTCAATTCCGCAGATGGTATCAAGGGCAATATCAGCAAGATGAAAATTTTCATTTGAAATTAATATGGACTGATGAATCCCGATTTATAAATTATGGTGTGTATAATCGCCATAATAGGCATTATTGGGCAAATGAAAATCCCCATCTAAAGGATTGCGAGACAGATTTGGTATTAATATTTGGTGCGGCTTATTAGGTAAAAAAATGTTATTTTTATTTGTAGATTAGACAGTTAGTTAAAAAAAAATTCAGCTAACTTCATTGTTAGTCCGTTCTTTTTTGAAAATAATTTAACTGGGGAAAGGTAACTCAATCTATTGATAAATGATATATTCCCAAGACGAGATTTGGTACCAACAAGACGGTTGTCCAGCTCTCGTCAAAGAATTTTTGTACCAAAATTTTAATAATCGTGTCATTTGTAACAATGGGCCGGTTCATTGGTGTGCTTGAAGTCCTGATATAACACCCATGGATTTTTACTTTTGGGGTACTCTGTAGAATGATGTGTATAAATTCGATCCACCACAAAATAGCAATGTATTACGAAACAGAAGCAGGCCTGTTTCAAAAAGGTGTATAAAGTGCATTAAACAAAACGGTGGCCATATTCAACAATTTTCTATTTAGTGTATTTTTAAATTTCTATTTTCTTATTTGTTGAGTTCCGTTTCTAACTGTGTTGTTTTGTGGAGTTTAAGTTTCTATTTGTTATTGCCGGGTTTCGTTATTAAACTGTTTCACATAATATTACCTAGCATTATTACATAATTAAGTATTGTAAATTAAATCACAATATTTTTTTATCGTTAATCATTACGGAAAATGATGTTAAAAGTAGAGGTCTATTGTTAGACTCCATGGCCTACTGCATTTTCAACACTTTTTTTTTGTCATTTGTTTTCTGGTATTGGATTTCATAGCCTACTATCCTGAAACGGTTTTTCTCAAAATTGTCAGTCGAATTACAAGATTTCTCAAGTATGCTGTACATCATGGGAAATTTCTTTTCACAGGCTATCACACGAGCAAAATCCAATATGGCTACCATAATAAAAACAAACGTTGATACATGTAGCTCAAAAACAAATGACAATCTAAAGTTGAGAATAGCACAAAAAGATTACTCTGTGTAAAAAGTGTCCTGATAATGTGCAAGTCTTAGACATGTCAGATCAACGCCTACTTAGATATTGAAGAAAAAAGAAATCGAGAATTTTTTTTTTCAAAATAACTCGAAAACTAAAAGAGGCTGGGCAAAATACAAGCCATACTTGGAACGAGCACGAAATTTTACAAAACATTGCTAATTTAACCGTCTCCTTATCTCTAATAATAACTGAGATAGCAATACATTACATCCAGTTTGGGACACAGCTTATTAAATCCCCACCCTCCTTTCAATATCTCTAGGGCAGTTTGTAGGGTAAGCGTATACATTGGCTAAAACTGTGGCTTCTTCAAACTCTCGGTTTTATTTATTAGATGTTTTTGAACGAGGTTTGTTAAATGATCCATGACCAAGTAAATTGTTTTTTATTCGGTAAACAGTGGATGTGTTGGGTTGCCTCTATTTTGGATATCTAAATAGAAATGAAGCAATAGTATTTAAATACAACTGAACACCAACTGCTTACCTGTTAAAATACATCCCAGATGCCGCTTCAACAACTTCATTACTTAATATAAAACAAATAAACATATCGTATTTCTCAAATGTTTGAAAGTTTGGTTTACTGCCATAGTCATAAATATACCTTCGTACAATACATAAATACAAAAAAAAAGTCTGGACGCAGCAAGTGCGTTATGGTAGCGAATTTTCTTAAAAATGTGTTTAGTAGCAAATGTCCTTTGATGAAAGCAGGCATCAAATTTGGTTGCCTATATAGTAGAAACAATGTACCATATTTCATCGAAATAACTTTATTGTTTGAAAATATATAAACATTTTTCAAAAGCCTGGATGCAGTAAGTGTGTTATGGAAGTGAATTTCCATAAAAATGTTTTTAATAGCAAATGCGAGCAGGCATCAATCTGACTACCGGTATAGCCTATGTAGTAGAAACAATGTACTATATTTAATCAAAATTACTTATGATTTGAAAATATACAAAAATTTTCCGAAAATAAACTTAAATGTTAGTTTCCTAACCAACAAAGCTAACGTTAATAGCAAATTGAGTTATTGAAATTTGAGGGATTTAATGAAAATTCGCTACTAAAACGCACTTACTGCGTCCAGATTTTTTTCTTACAAACGCATCATATTTCGATAAAAAATGCAAAAATGCATTAACGAATTTGTTCTACGAAAATTAGCTAAAAATTATAGACCGTTAAACCATAAACCTCACTAAACCTACAGCGAAAGCATCAACTTAACTAAACTAAAACTTAAATTTTGGTACACTGTACTCTTTATAATACAAACGCGGGTACCAAATTTGGTTGCCCTTACTATGTTATTTCCGGAGATATAATTCTTTTTTAGAAAGAAAACACAAAATTTTCCGGGAAAACCTGGCTCGATTTTCTAATGAAAATTCGCTACCAAAACGCACTTACTGTGATTTTTTTCTTACAAACGCATCATATTTCGATAAAAAAAATGCAAAAATGCATTAACGAATTGGTTCTACGAAAATTAGCTAAAAATTATAGACCGTTAAACCATAAACCTCACTAAACCTACAGCGAAAGCATCAACTTAACTAAACCGACAGGCAAAGCATCAGAGAAAGGGTCTATTTGAAATGACTTTTCTGTAAATATTTTAGTAAAATGAAGGGCAATGACGGTTGAATATGAAACTTAAGGGTTCGCAGAACACGCTCCTTGCAACATTTTCTTTTCACAATCCGTATTTGTTTCACGTTCTTTGCCTAAACATTGCGAGTTTGACGTTTTGAGGAAAACTCCAAAATTTGTTTCTTTAACTGCCCATAACTTCTTTGTCTTTAAAGCTAGAGACTTAAATTTTGGTACACTGTACTCTTTATAATACAAACGCGCGTACCAAATTTGGTTGCCCTTACTTTGTTATTTCCGGAGATATAATTTTTTTTAGAAAGAAAACACAAAATTTTCCGGGAAAACCTGGCTCGATTTTCGTGGCTAACGAACCTATCCAAACCAGTTGCAGAAGGAAGGTACTCACCAAATTTGATCAAGATCGATCCATTATTTTTTGAGTTATCGGTCGGATATATATATATATATATATATATATATATATATATATATATATATATATATATATATATATATATATATATATATATATATATATATATATATATATATATATATATATATATATATATATATATATATATATATATATATATATATACAGATCTCCTCATTAGCGAATCTAAAAAAAAAATTCGCTAAAACAGCCAAATCTTAAAATGAAACACAAAATTTACCTAATTAAGGCAAGCAGCGACACAGCATGGAACAAATTTTGTGAACTGTCACTTGCTTCCAAGTAAACGATAAACAGCAGCAATTTTTGCATGGCCTACTACAAAATTTTGAATGCGAATTAAGAAAATTGGGATTGTTTTCGTTGTTTATTAAAATTCATTTTTTGACAAATATCCAGGATGTACCATTTGAAAAAAGCAAACATTGGTTCATATTTCAAAAACAGGAATATCTAGAAAAAACTAACTACGCCATTAGATTCTTCGTTAAAGATTCTAAAAGGATTTGTTTTTACCTTTTTGACAAGTTGGCAGACAACTGAAATATAAGGCGGACCTGAAAATGCAATATTTTCAATATCACCCTGTAGCCCTAAAACTAAAAGAGCTATGACTATTTCGTTTGCGGTATTTTTCGTTTCATAAAAAGCAGTTCAGGTTCGCGGAAACCGCAAGGTTCTATCTTTACTAATAACCGAGATACACAGCAATTGCAACCAAAGTGGGACACCCTGTAAACTATTAGTGCAGCATATTGCTAGAATTAGTAGTTGAAATTTAAACAGACCTTGAATATCGGTTTTACAGGTCTTATATTCGCGCTTATTTGAAGAATTATTTCGAAAATGTTACAATTGATGTCTGTTTATTATCATAACAGTATAGTTTTAATCTTGTGCTCCAGACTCTTTTGAGATGTCCAAAACTCAACTTTCTATAAGACTAGAAAATTAAAATTATATATATATATATATATATATATATATATATATATATATATATATATATATATATATATATATATATATATATATACAGGGTGCTTCACGGTGAGTGGCCTATTAGACGTTTCTGAAGAACTACATCTATTTAAATTCTGAAAATTGGTATCCGCACGTTTTTGATAGTGATTTTTCTAACTAAAATATTTTCAATTAGACTGCACTTCCGGTTAAACCGGAAGCCGACACAAACTTTGTTTTTTAAATGGAACACCGTGTATATTATTAGCTTTTTGAACTACACGTTCAATGTAAGGGCCACTTGATGACAACATATTCGGGCTGGTTTGTACCATTTCGGAGTTATTCGCCATTTTGTAGAACAAACTACGATTTGAGCGCTTTAGAAAAATTTCGATATGCAAGATAGAAACATGCGGTTTTCACTATCCCATAGAGCGTAAATATTCCTACATACTGTTATAAACACAATACGATTTTAAGATAACTGTTATTTATAACATACATTTGAATTTGGAAATTTTCAATCATAGATAATTTTATTTCTTTAATGAACGGTACCCATATGTCTTCAGCATTTGATTCAGCGTTAAATTCCTTATCTTTTAAGTATACATTACCATATAATACCCATCTCATACAGTTTTCTTTGAAAATTGATATGAAAATATTAATGGTCAGCGGGGTGGCGCCAACCTTGGACTACTTCTGCCTTCAATGAGTGTCTTATTTTAAAACACACAGTAACTAGCAGTTCCATGCTATTTCCTTTTTGATAACTTTCCTACCTATATTAGGTACTTATTTCCTATAGCTAAAAAGGGCAGTTTTTGAGATATTTAGAGACATTAAAAAACATAACACAGCATAATTTTTCCTTATACTGTGGTTGAACGTCAATGTTAAGGCAAGTGTGCCATGATGAACAATTTATATTACATACTTGTCATTCTAAATTATTCGATAAATCTCAATGTACTAATGTTCATAGTTAACATGGAAAATCATTATTCCAATACAGATTATTTAAATTTATTTTACATCCATGGAGAATGTAACCGAATTATTAGAACATGTAGAAGGTTTTATGAGTTAAATCCTCATCTGCCACCCATGAGTGAAAAGAAGTTCAGAAGGATTAGGTTCAATTTCCTAGAATTTGTTACTTTTAAAGCACCCAAAGTTAATCCCAGTCCAGTGACTAGAGATGAAGATAACGATCCTGGCTTATTTCGAAGCATACACACATGCCTCTATTTACGCTGCACTGAACGACATAGGTATTCCTTAGTCCTCTGTAGAAAGAATCTTGCGGAAGCACAAAATGCACAACTATAAGCTTACTTTAGTGCAAGCTCTGCATCCAGAAGATGCTAGTAAAAGGGTCCAGTTTTGTGAAACGATGTTAATTCATATTCAAGGAGATGATGACTTAAAAAAAATTATATGGGCTGATGAATCGAAATTTTCTTATGAAGGAGTTTTCAATAGACATAACAGTCATGTTTAGGCAAATCAAAACCCTCACGCTATTAGGGAAAGGGGATTTCAAGTAAAATTTAGTTTCAATGTGTTTTGTTTATTGAAAGGTAATAACTTTTATTATCATGTTTATGATTGAACCTTAACTTATAATCGTTACATGGAAATATTAAGAACAATAGTTACATACTTTTTAGACAATTTACCATTATCAGAATATAGAACTTGTTGGTATCAACATAACGGAGCTCCTGATCACTCTACACGAAAAATATCTAACACACTCAACGATCTATTTGAAGTTAAATGGATTGGAAAGTGCGGTCCCTGGATATGGCCCGTAAGAAGTTCAGATTTTACCTCGCTTGATTTCCATCTTTGGGTAAAGATAAAAACCAAAGTACAGGAAAGGCCCGTCATTTCACGCGAAGAATTAGATATCAGAGTAAGAAGGGCGTTTGAAGAGTTAGATAGGAATGAGATTCTGTCAGCAACCACTAGCGGATTACGACACGAATATTAAAATGTTTGAGTGTTAATGGACAACATTTTGAGCAGTTACTAATTTAGGAGGTGTGAGTTGTTTTGTTACTCGTGCTGTAATAATATTTTGAGGATGTATAAGATTGTGTAAGGTAATAATATCCCTGTTATCCTTAGAAATTTATTTTAATTTTTTAAAAATATTTTAAATAGATAATTTTTAAATACAGTAACAATATTTCTTTATTATAATTTTCAACTTGAACATGAAATATTTTTGTTTCTACTGTATTTTTTTTTGTTACGTACAAAAGAATGACACCGCCCCGCTAACAATTACTATTTTGAAATCAATTTTCAAAGAAAACTATAAGCGACAGGTATAAGGTAATGTATACTTAAAAGATAGGGAATTTAACGCTGAATCAGATGCTGTGGACATACGGGTACCGTTCCATAAAAAATCAAGTTATCTCTGACTGAAAATTTTCAAATTCGAATGTATGTTATAAATAACAGCTACCTTAAAATCGTATTGTGTTTATAACAGTGTGTAGGATTTTTACGCTCTATGGGATAGTGAACACCGCATGTTTCTATCTTGCATGTTTTTAAAGATATCGGAATTTTTCTAAAGCGCTCCAATTGTATTTTTTTCTACAAAATGGCGAATAAATCCGAAATGGTACGAACTAGGCCGAATATGTTGTCATCAAGTGGCCCTTAAATTGAACGTGTAATTCAAAAAGCTACTATTTTCAGGGTGTTCCATTAAAAAAAAGTTTGTGTCGACTTCCGGTATAACAGGAAGTGCAGGCTAATTGAAAATATTTTAGTTAGAAAGATCAGTATAAAAAACGTGCGGATAAAAATTTTCAGAATTAGAATAGATGTAGTTTTCCAGAAACGTCTAATAGGCCACTCACCGTGAAGCAGCCTGTATATATATATATATATATATATATATATATATATATATATATATATATATATATATATATATATACACAACTGTCCCCATTTAACCGTTTCTCTATCTCTTATAATTTCTGAGATCCCTATACATGCATTGCCAATTTGGGGCGCACAGTATATGTCGGTATTTTTATTTTGTTTATGATAAGTGTATCACTTTGCACCTTAAGTCCATAAACAATAATTTCTTTTGCAATATCTTACCTCGTTTATCTGGCCTGTTCCTTTTGGACTTAATACTATACATACTATACAAAAATAAGTACACTTTCAATGTTCAGTATTAACTCCAAAAGGAACAGGCCAGATAAACAAGGTAAGATATTGCATAAGGAATTATTGTTTATGGACTTAAGGTGCAAAGTGATGCACTTATCATAAACAAAATAAAAATACCGACATATACTGTGCGCCCCAAATTGGCAATGCATGTATAGGGATCTCAGAAATTATAAGAGATAGAGAAACGGTTAAATGGGGACAGTTGTAGGCAATTTTATTACCAAACCAGAGCTGCTTATCTGACTACCCTAACTTTTTTTGGCTTTTGAGATTTTTTGAAAATAAGAAAAATGGCGCATACCTTCAAAGTGCTATAACTTTCTTATTTATCAAATTTTTTGAGTTCTGTAAAAACATCTTCACAGCAACTTTTAATATAACGATGAATCACTAGTATCTTATACTATATTATTCTTATGAAAACTCACCACCATAACGCACTTGCTGCCTCCCGAACTTATGTGGTTTTTAATTGAAGGTAAATGATAGGACATCGTGTTTACAGACAACTGTGTTAATTATTTCTCTGTTGCTCGACAACAACTGTTTCTGTGAAATCATAGTTGTTGTTGTTGTCTAGCGTTTATTAAAGTCGGCCTATTTCCGTGACTATGGCCAATCACCAACGACAAGGAGCAGTTTCATCTCACTATGCTGAGAATTTTGCCGAATCCCTTCCTTTACGTAGAAAGGGTAGGGATCTTTAACGTGGTCAACATCGCATGATATACGAGGCCGACGGCTTAACGTCCCCACCGAAGAGCGGAATGTCCATTGCTCAAACACAAAGTCACAACCTCGGTTGATGATAATTTAGAGTATGTACTGAAATACTATTTGACATTTCTACTGGGATTTAAACTCGAGACCTTTGCGTCATAGGCGCAAGTACTTGTCCTTGGACCACCGAGGTTGCGTATGAAATCACAAAAGGAGGTTAAACGCCAGTGATCATAGAGATGCGTTTCCATTTTCTATGTACCTAGTTAACTTTTTATTAGTTGGCTGACGACTGAGATTGCGAAAGTGTTTTCCGATTTTTTCATCACAAGCTTTATGCAACCCGGCGTGAGATTATGTTGAAGAAATAAAATTTTCTTTTAAAAAATTCATTGCGCTTTCTACTATACGCTAAGCATTTTTCAATACGTCCTCGTATAACCTTTAACAATAACTGACGTATCTACTTAAAATGTTCCAGATCGATCATCACGAAACAAATGAAAGTAGTCTCAAGTTTACAAATACTTGATTTTGTGTGTTCAAGCTTGCTATAAAACATTCTGTGTTTGCATTCGGAATCTTGTATCGAATTACCTGACGTTTACCAAGACCTATAGGTACAAAATGGACAACCTAATCGATAAGCAATTTAATCACTCAACCCCAAATTCCCCTACTTGACAAGATATATGTTGCTCCTCTACCCTTTTTGTCGGCCAGTTTCTATTTATGGTCGTAAAGTCAAATTAGAAAGGCTTTCAATAAAACCTGTCCGTTAGTGTATTTTTACTGTTTAACTATATAAAAACTACGGACGCAGCAAGTGCGTCATGGTAGCTATTTTTTATAAAAATCTTTCAAATTTATAAACTTTATGCTGATATATATATATATATATATATATATATATATATATATATATATATATATATATATATACAGGTGCACATTCTGTTACAGAGGGCTGCACATGAGCTATCCCTAATGATGGAAATGGGTCATACTTTTTTCACGAAACGTTTTAGGAATTTCAAATAATATTTCATTGCACCCGATCAGCAGTATGGATTATTATATGCAAACAGAAGGCAACCAAATCATAAAACTTTTGCTAACCTATATCATCGTTTAGGCTAAACATGGTCATTCCGCATTCCGCGGTAAAAATCAGGGAGGTCGTCCGAAACAAATAACACCTAATTAAGAAGATGAAATTATGGTTTGAGCTAAAGAGAATAATGAAATAAGTTCACGTTGTCTGTCACGGACAACAGGGGTCAGTCAGTCATCAATTCTAATAACATAATTTCTATCCTTTTAGCTTCACACCAGTACAAAATTTACTTCCAAGAGATATTCCACGACGATTACAGTTCTGTTAACATATTTTGAAGAAACATAATACTGACAAAAATGTTATTAACGAAATTTTGTTCACTGATGAAGCAACTCTTACCAAACCAGGGGTTTTCAATTGGAGAAGCAGTCATTACTCGGAAGTATAAAATCCACATGCTATTAAAGAAAACATGAATTCAACGGTAATATTTGTTGTGGAATTATAGGCGAACGACTACTCGGACAACATGTTCTTCCTACAAACTTAAATAGACAATCATATTTTTTTACAAAATAATCTTGCTGACATTTGGGATGATCTCTTACTAGATCTAAAAAAGAACAATGTGGTGTATGCAAGACAGAGCACCACCTCATTACCCAGTAGTAGTTGGAATCTTAATGAGACACTTCCTCAACGATGGTTTGGCAGAGGAAGTGACTTTCCATGGCCACCAAGATCTCCTAATTACAACCCAATGGATTTATATTTTTTGGGACATATGAAGTTCTTAGTTTATGCCAACGAATTTACTTCACGAAATGAACTCTGGGAATAAAAGATGCGACTAACTTTGTTAGGCGACAAAATAATATTTTTTTAATGTTAGAAAGTTCTTCATCAAAAGAATTAGATAAGTCGTAGAAGTGGGAGGAGGTCACATAGAACAGTTAATTTTTGTTTGTTATTTTTATTAGGCTATTTTGTTTATTATTCCGAATTAAAAGTTTTTCTACTGTATCTTATTTGTGTGTGTGTGTGTGTGTTTTGTTTCGTTAACGTCGGCCTATTTCCGCTACTATAAGCAATAACCGTCGCCAGGGAGCAGTTTCACCTCACTATCCTGCAAATGTTGCCAAACCCCTGCCTTTCTGTAAAGACACTTTAGATCTTTAACGTGCCTAACATCGCATGGACACGTAAAATAATATTTATTGCCTAAGGTTATACCTCTGTGCCAATTTTGATAACAATTTATGAATACATTAGCAAGAAAAAAATATGTCACCTTTAACACCCTGTATCTCTTTCCACAACAACATTTTATTGAGCCAAGTTTGGTCCAACTCTCATATTTTGGTTCAAATAATCTGCGCTTACTCTATGTCTCAATAGTTACGACTCACCTGTATAAGAATTTGCTACCTCAATACACTTTCTGCATCCAGACTTTTATAGGATATTTCTGACACGAAGTGGCCTAGGTCAGATCTGGTGATCAATCTGGCCATTCTAACGATCGATACACCGATTTAGAAATATAAAGCTGCGGTACTGCCGGACATTGATTTGGTAATGTGCTGGTGCTCCATCCTACCGGAACGGTATCGCATTCGTTTGAAGTAGCAAGTTTGCTCCATCAAAATATAAGTTTGCCAAAATTGATACGACATTATTTTGCAGAAGTGCTAATTACCTCCATTTAATTTATCATCAATGAAAAAGGCACCGATGACATGGTATCCAACTATTCCTGCCCAGACCATAACCTTTTAGGGTATTGCGTATGTTCTTCTCTCATCCGGTGTGGATTTTCTGTAGATTGGTAGCGAGATTTGTGACGTTTCCGGAATGGTGAGGTGAAACTGCTCCCTGGCGTCGGTGATTGGCCATAGTCGCGGAAATAGACTGACGTTAAAGACAAAAAGTGTTCATTTAAAATTAATGTATAACTTGGCCTATAGTATTTAGACTTAAGGGGGAGCTGGCCCTGCATTTTGCACTCGGCGGTGTGGCCGTCTCTTGGCGTGGTATTTTTTGAGTTTATTTTGCGCCTTCGTTCTCAGCCGCCTATTTTTGTTTGTCCTATGTTTGGCACTCGTGAAGTTTGTGCGCTTGTTTACCCTGTTTTAAATCTGATCAGGTTGTCCCGGATTACAGCCTTTTTGGCTATTTTGTGGTCAAGTCGCTGGATCAGTTTCTGTAGCGTGTTGCTTGAAGATTGTTTAGCACATTGTTAGAGGACTGTGATTTGAACAGTTTTACCATGACTACTAATGTTATATTAGTACCACTACTACTAGTCACGCAATTCCCATAAAGGCGTAAGCACACCACAATATAATATTAATAATAATTATAATAAAAGTTTATTTACTTAACAACTTGCAAAAATCTCTGGACGCAGCAAGTGCGTTATGGTAGCGAATTTTCTTTAAAATATTTTTAATAGCAAATGTCTTTCTTTGATGAAAGCACGCATCAAACTTGGTTGCCTATATAGTAGAAACAATGTACCATATTTTATCCAAATAAATTTATTGTTTGAAAATATATAAACATTTTTCAAAAGTCTGGATGCAGAAAATGCGTTATGGAAGTGAATTTCCATAAAAATGTTTTTAATAGCAAATGCGAGCAGGCATCAATCTGATTATTGCTATAGCCTATGTAGTAGAAACAATGTACTATATTTTATCAAAATTACTTATGGTTTGAAAATATACAAAAACTGCTTGAAAGCTGTCTATTTGAAGCCATATCCCCATTAAACCCTACCTACCCCGCACAGCACCCCTATTTGCCCAAGGTCACGATACTTTTTTGGGGGGTATGAACAAGAAGTTTTTCTTGTGACTTATGCAACGAGGGTGGTTGTATGCACACGAGGGGGGATTGCATACGACAAAGCAGACCACCCCCCGGTTCGACTTGTGACAGGGGTTGGAGGGTGGCTGCTTCGTCGTGGGGATTTTCCTTCCCCCTCGCGTGCATACAACCACACTTGCTGCATCAACCACAAGAAAAATGTCTTGTTCCTACCCGCCAAGAAAGTTACGGCACCTGGGGGGATAGGGGTGCTGTGCGCGGTAGGCAGGGTTTAAGGGGGATATGGCTTCAACATGTGAAAAAGACAGCTTTCAAGGCC
Source organism: Tillus elongatus (assembly GCA_964006375.1). Taxonomy (NCBI): domain Eukaryota; kingdom Metazoa; phylum Arthropoda; class Insecta; order Coleoptera; family Cleridae; genus Tillus; species Tillus elongatus. The sequence goes on along the minus strand of OZ023262.1, from coordinate 222,313,469 downwards.
GTTTTATTTGCATTTTCTGCTCATATTTCCTTTTTACTACCTACCCCGCCCAGCACCCATACTCACTGCTAGTCCTGTAACTTCCGGGGGGCGTCAACAAGCAATTTTTCTAGGGGTTTGTAGATATGGGGGGGGGGGTATCTAGGCAGGTTTCTGAAAACAGGCGTTCGGGAGCTAAACTGCAAATTTACCGAAAATTTGCTACCAAAATGCACTTACTGCGTCCAGATTTTGTTCTTACAAACGCATCATATTATGATAAAAAATGCAAAAATGCATTAACGAATTTATTCTACGAAAATTAGCTAAAAAAAAATTATACACCCCTACTCACTCCTGGTCCCATAACTTCCTTGGGGAGTGTGAACAAGAAGTTTTTCTTGGGGTTTGTGGATCCAGGGGAGAGCCTAGGCAGGTTTCTGGAAAACAGTTTTTTGAAAAGCGTTCGGGAACTAAACTGCAAATTTACTGAAAATTCGCTACTAAAACGCACTTACTGCGTCCAGATTTTTTTTTACAAACGCATCATATTTTGATAAAAAAATGCAAAAATGCCTTAACGAATTTGTTCTACGAAAATTAGCTAAAAAAAACTATACACCCCTACTCACTCCTGGTCCCGTAACTTCCTTGGGGGTGTGAACAAGAAATTTTTCTTGGGGTTTGTGGATCCAGGGGGGGCCCTAGGCAGGTTTCTGAAAATAGTTTTTTGAAAAGCGTTCGGGAGCTAAACTGCAAATTTACCGAAAATTCGCTATCAAAACGCACTTACTGCGTTCAGAATTTTTCTTACAAACGCATCATATTTCGATAAAAAATGCAAAAATGCATTAACGAATTTGTTCTACGAAAATTAGCTTAAAAACAATTATAGACCGTTAAACCATAAGCTTCACTAAACCCACAAATAAATATCCAAAAAGGCACCAACTTAACTAAACTGACAGCCAAAGCATCAAAGAAAGGGTCTATTTGAAATGAATATTTTGTAAATATTTTAGTAAAATGAAAGGCAATCACGGTTGAATCTGAAACTTAAGGGTTCGCAGAACACTCTTTTTGCAACATTTTCTTTTCACAATCGGTATTTGTTTCACGTTCTTTGCCTAAACATTGCCAATTTTGACGTTTAAAATTGCGAGTTTGACGTTTTGAGGAAAACTCCAAAATTTGTCTCATAACTTCTTTGTCTTTTAAGCCAGAGACCTGAATTTTGGTACAGAGTTGACTCTTTATAATACAAACACGCATATCAATTTTTGGTTGCCCTTACTTTATTATTTCCGGAGAAGGAAAACACAAAATTTTCCGGGAAAACCTGGTCCGATTTTCTTGGCTAACGAACTTATCCAAGCCACTTGCAAAAGGAAGGTACTCGCTAAATTTGATCAAGATTGGTTCATTATTTTTGGAGTTATCGGTCGGATATATATATATATATATATATATATATATATATATATATATATATATATATATATATATATATATATATATATATATATATATATATATATATATATAAACACAGATCTCCTCATTAGCGAATTAAAAAAAAAATCGCTAAAAGCTCCATGAAATATGTGGGTGTTTCGAGCTTTGTTATGCACAATAATTGATATACTCAATTTATTCCATTCGGCTGTTCCACACTGTAATTCCTTTCAATTGCACTTAAATTGTGGTACTATTACCAAGTTTTACAAAAAAAAACTATTTCTCGTTTATTAGTGAATTATCGTAAAAAAAATTCACTAATGGGGAGATCCCGACTTTTGAATTTTGAAAAGAATTTTGCAAATGAGCGCGAACTAGGACCCCTAGAACCCATATCCGGGGTCAGTTTCAATTTTTATATGTTTATATATATATATATATATATATATATATATATATATATATATATATATATATATATATATATATATATATATATATATATATATATATATATATATATATATATATATATATATATATATATATATGTATCACACCGATAACTCAAAAAATGATGGGCCGATTTTGATAAAATTTGGCATGTACCTTCCTTTTGTAAATGGCTTTGACAAGTTTGTTAGTCAGGAAAATAGGACGAGGTTTTCCGGGAAAATTTTGAGTTTTCCTTCAAAAAAATTTTTTATCTCAAAGAATAATAGGCCGATTTTGATAAAATTTGGCATGTACCTTCCTTTTGTAAATGGCTTTGATAAGTTCGTTAATCAGAAAAATCGTACGAGGTTTTCCGGAAAAATTTTGAGTTTTCATTTGAAAAAATTTTTTATCTTAAAAAATAAAAAATCTATGATAACCAAATTTGGTAGGTATGTTTACGATATAAAAAGTAAACTATACACCAAAATTTAGATTTGTATGTTACAACAACAAAAAAGTTATAATAAAATATTTTGTGCCAGATCATTTCTATGAAAATTCACTACCATAACGCACTTGCTGCGTCCAGAGTTTTTATTTAAGGCCAGGAAGTACATGAATTAACTATACTTTTTTTCAGCAGTAGTAATTTTAGAAGACACCAGTAACTACTGTTCTTTATACGTTATAATTGTCAGTTTCCATTATATTGTGTGTATATGTGAGTGGATAGGCTTGTATGTATTATACGCTTGTTCGCATTTTCCACTCAAAGCAAACAACAGAATTCCAGAATGTGAGCATACATATTTGTAAACTTATCACCACACAGTTTCTTCACTGAGTTTAACAATATATTTGCTGGAATTTACTGGATTTTATGTTCTCTGTCGTTTTGTTCTCTTATTCTCATTTGACAAAATACGTTTTATTGCTATGGTATGTTGGAAAGTTATAAAGATGAAAAAATATAAAATGAGTTTTGCGCTGGCGGCGGCCTTTTATATAATGTCATCACTGACAGGCGATAAAATCATGGCCTACTTTCTGAAAATGCTTTTAGTGTAGATAGATTGTTGATTTCTATATCTGGATAAAACAACTTTTCGGAAGGTGTTTAACAAATGAATATTCTGAGGTTTCAACACATGGCTAATTATTAATGTGTGTTATTATATATTTACCCATATATCTTATATGTCGGTTAAATAAATGATAAATGTTACAAGAAATAATAAAACTCTAGACGCAGCAAGTACGTTATGGTAGTGAATTTTCATAAGAATTGTACACTATTAGTAAGATATATTATTAAAACTAATTCTTTAAATTTAAGTGGAGCTTGGAGATCGGTTTTAGAGCCCCAGTTAGCGATTATTTGAAAAAAAATATAATTTGTATGGAGCTGCTAAATCAAAATTTGGTCTTAGATAGGTATAATATGTAAGTACTGCAAGTGCCTTTAAAAAAATTGTGTTACAAATTTCATTAAAGTTACAAACGTTTTTCAAAAAATAATTATTTACAGAGGGAATGTACCTGTCGAATTATAAATATGACAGGTATTTTTTCATGTTAATTGCTTGGATGGTTTTGTTTTAGTCAACTCATCCAGTTTTTGCAAACAATAAACAACAAAAAAGATTTTTTTATGTTATGGTAGAAAATTTTCGTAAAAATATTTCAATAAATTTCCCATTAAGTCAGAATCTTCAATCTTGAACCTTAGTAACACCTATGTAAACGCACGTGGGTAATAAATTAAAGAAAAATAACATATTGAGCTTCGTTTTGTTTTAAAAAACCTTTTTTGTTGTTTATTGTTTGCAAAAACTGGATGGGTTGACTAAAACAAAACCATCCAAACAATTAATAAGGACAAATACCTGTCATATTTATAATTTGACAGGTACATTCCCTTTGTAAATAATTAATTATTTTCTGAAAAACTTTCGTAACTTTAATGAAATTTGTAACACAATTTTTTTTAAGACACTTGCAGTATTTACATATTATATCTAAGTATATATAGTATATATAGTAGCTCCATATAAAATATAATTTTTTTCCAATAATCGCTAACTGGGACTCTAAAACCGATCTTCAAGGTCCATTTAAATTTAAAGAATTAGTTTTAATAATATATCTAACTAATAGTGTACAATTCTTATGAAAATTCACTACCATAATGTACTTGCTGCGTTTAGAGTTTTTTATAATTCGACAGGTACATTCCCTTTATGAATCATTTATTTTTTCTGAAAAACGTTTGTAACTATTTAAATTAAATTTTTTAAAGGCACTTGCAGTACCTACTTACATATTATATCCAAGACCAAATTTTAATTTAGTAGCTCCATATAAAATATAATTTTTTTCAAATAATCGCTAACTGGGACTCTAAAACCGATCTGCAAGGTCCATTTAAATTTAAAGAATTAGTTTTAATAATATATCTTATTAATAGTGTACAATTCTTATGAAAATTCACTACCAAAACGTACTTGCTGCGTCTAGAGTTTTTTTGTGATACTGGAACCAATAAGTATTTGTTTCACTTGCCAGGTTATTAAAAATATTGAAGAATACAAATAACGATAAGCATGTGCTACTTACATTTGATCAACAATTATTGTGTCAGAAACTTTAGGACCAAATCAAAAGAACACTTTTTTATAACAACTCTAACATAATATGTAGAGATATAATATAAAGAGCTTTATAACACAAACGTGGCTAGTGGCTACTACTCCATGTAAGGATGGATGCCTTGCAAAATATAACCATAAACAATACTAACGAATCTTCGAATGTTTTGAGGTTAGATTGATATTGATGAAATATATTTCTGGATTATAATGCTACTGGCGCTGAAGCATCGGAAATTAGTACTGAGCTTATAGTTTTAAACCATTTCATTGAAGTGAAACTTCTATTTGGTATAATATTCTGTAATATAACAAAGCATTTCAGTTTTAATAAATGTAAATAACACGTCGAGTGTCTGACGTTTCAGCGTTGGCAGTCGGCGACTCGTTTAGCGGTGACAGTTGCCCTACCATGCAGCAATGTCATATTGAGTAAATTAGAATTTATGATAAATCAAATGAGAAATTATTGGTAACTCAACATTTATTAATATTAAGCCACATTTATTAGATGGATTAATTTTTTTTGACGAACTTTTATTTGTCATTAATACAAGTACAAATACATATAATTACCCTATGTTTTACATTTTAAGATTTAAATAAAATTTTATTAAATCTGACAACCCGGCTCCTTGATATTTAATTGTCAGGTGACTGTGGCTCTATTTGAGTTATATCTTCAAAATTACGCATTCACAGTCTAACCATTCGTATCAAAATTGAACCTGGGAAATGCTGTATGGAATTTGAACTGATATCTGAGACTGTTCGTTCATTTATTATTTTGATTTTTTAATAACTCCTGTCCTCGTGTGCCATTTAATTTGAAATTTGGTTAGCTGTTATACTGTAATGTCTCCTATATATGTGAAAATTTTCATTCGAAACACTTCAATATTTCAAAAAATATTGCGTTTTCAAAATTTTCTTTACATTTTTTTCTAAGAAAAATTAGACGCACGGTGCCCATCTACGAACTCATCCAAGCCATTAACAAAATCAAGGTAATTCATAAATTTGGTCGAAATCGGTCAAGTATTTTTTGAGTTAGCGGTTGGATACATACATACATATATATATATATATATATATATATATATATATATATATATATATATATATATATATATATATATATATATATATATATATAAACATATAAAAATTGAAACTTACCCCGGATATGGGTTCTAGAGGCCCTAATTCGCGCTCATTTGAAATTTTTTTCCAAAAGTCTTACCATCGATACCTCTCTATTAGTGAATTTTCTTAATGAAAATTCACTAATAAAACGTTTGTGGTGAAAAAGTGAATGTAAATATATGAAGAAGGGCATGCATCTACCAATATGTTAGAAATCTTTGGGGTTATTAAGTAAGTTAGTTCTGGTATTTATCAATAATACACAAGCATTGTAACCACATATCCAATATATTACGTCTTAACTTTATGTTTTTAGTGAATTTTTGTAGAAAAAAAATCACTAATGGGGAGATCCCGACTTTTGAATTTTGAAAAAATTTTTGCAAATGAGCGCGAACTAGGACCCCTAGAACCCATATCCGGGGTCAGTTTCAATTTTTATATGTTTATATAATAATATAATAATATAATAATATAATAATAATAATAATAATAATAATAATAATAATAATAATAATAATATTTATTTGCTCACTCCTCTGTACAAAATAGTAAAGATATCACAAAACAACTTTTTAGACTAAGCATACATCAGAAAATGGACAAATAAATAAATTACAAAACTGTGCTAAGTCTGTGACTGTGATATATATATATATATATATATATATATATATATATATATATATATATATATATATATATATATATATATATATATATATATATATATATATATATATATATGTGTGTGTGTGTATCACACCGATAACTCAAAAAATAATGGGCCGATTTTGATAAAATTTGGAATGTACGTTTCTTTTGTAAATAGCTTGGATAAGTTTGTTAGTCAGGAAAATCGGACGAGGTTTTCCGGGAAAATTTTGAGTTTTCATTAGAAAAAAATTCTTATCTCAAAAAGTAATAAGCCGATTTTAATAAAATTTGGCATGTACCTTCCTTTTGTAAATGGCCTTGATAAGTTTGTTAGTCAGGAAAATCAGACGAGGTTTTCGGGGAAAAATTTGAGTTTTCATTCGAAAAAAATTTTTATCTCAAAGAATAATAGGCCGATTTTGAAAAAATTTGGCACGTACCTTTCTTTTGTAAATGTCTTTGATAATTTCGTTAATCAGAAAAATCGGACGAGGTTTTCCGGAAAAATTTTGAGTTTTCATTTAAAAAAAATTTTTATCTTAAAAAATAAAAAATCTATGATAACGAAATTTAGTAGGTAGGTTTACGATATCAAAAGTAAACTATACACCAAAATTTAGATTTCTATGTTACAAGAAAAAAAGGTTATAATAAAATATTTTGTGCCAGATCATTTTTATGAAAATTCACTACCATAACGCACTTGCTGCGTCTTCGACTTTTTTTTGTTGGATACGAAACATAATTTTAATATTTTTGTATCTTTCAGTAACTTAACTCAGATTCATTACGAACATAGTCATTACAAGATGATACTATTTTACTTTCACATCGTCAATACGCGTGGAAATATGGCATCGACAACAATTTCAATTTTTTTTTTCGCTTAAACGCCGTAAAAAGTGTCAAAACATACAGAAAACATGATTTGGGAACGAAAATTTCTGTCCGTGTATGTTTGCAGCCACGATAACTTTAGAACGAATTGATATATCATCGTCAAATTTGGCACACAGTAAGCACCCAACAAACGAACGGTTTGCATTGTCTTTGAGTAAAATCATTCCAAGGGGTAGGGGATGAATGGGTTATGATTTGGTGAAAATTGACATGTTTTCGTTAAAACTCGAGTCATATAACGTGTTAGGGTTTGTTTATTATATTTATTCCCAAACTCGTGGTTTTCGTTTTAAACTACCAGCCAGTGGCGTCTCCTGACCAAAAAGTTCGGGTGTGCGCTACGATTTGCTGTTAGTGGTGACGGCGAGGAATACAACTTTTTTTGCATACAAAATGTCAATTTTAAATTACACTGAAAAATTTTCTTTAGCAAAAATAGATGTGAAAATGTAGTTTGTCACTCAAACAAAAAATGCATTGACAGTGACTTAACGGACTTACTACAGTGATGTATTGTGTTATAAGATCGGTTACAAGCGTTCTTAAATATAATTTTAAATGTCAACATGATTTGCGTAAAAAATAAGATTAAATTTAAAAAAAAACTTAGATGGATATTATTTATATATAAATTCCAATCGTCGATCCTGTTTCAAAAAATTGTTTATAACAAAATCATAAAAGCATTCTTTATTGCTTTGGAGTTCGACAAGTATACTTTTTTCAATTGACATCAAAGCTTGTCCGGTGAGTCTGTCTTCTTGTTGGGTTGAACGATTATAAGTTTTTATCCTCTTCAGTGCAGAAAACGACCTTTCTACGGACGCCGTTGTCGTTGATATTGTTAAAATTTATATTGCTAGTTTATAAACTTCCTTTAGTCCCATATTAAGTTTATTAGTGTACATAAAATCAACGATTTCATGTATAGCTTTATTTTCAAACTCGGTAGATGAATAAATAACTATTAGTTCATTTTTAAGTCTTATGAAATCAAACACGTCTTTGTATAAAGTCTTGAGTTTATCGAATTCACTGTCTGGAAACTTTGTTTTAAAGAAAGGAAATTTATCACTATGTAAAAGATTAAAATAACTAAGTGTTTCAATTGAAGAATATCTGCTATTAATTTGAACACATACATTGTCTATAATTTCACAAAATAGCCGGCGAAAAGATAATTGGTTTGGGACAACAGAATCGTCGATTTTCTGCCTTTTTGCCGAACGCGCATCATTATAGTTTGTAGAATCGTTTGGAGAAATTTGGTCATTTGTCTATTCATACACTTCCACAAATGAATTCTCATTTTCGTGAATCTCTTTAAAGGCATTTAATGTATCGACTACCTTCTAACTGCAATAAAGTATGTCAAATGTTTTCGTTTGCAGAATATCATACAGAACATCTGTGTGGGAAAATGTTTTTGAGAATAAACGCAGCAAAAAAATGTTTTCAAATTTTTTGAGGAAAGCTAGAAACCCTTGGAATTTGACATTAGAATCATGATCCCAATCACCAGAGTTTTCGATGCAATGTGAAAATAATGCCAGCAACTGAGATCTATATTCATAAACAGTATGAACTAGACGGGAAGCGAAATTCCATCTAGTTGGGGCAACAGTTGGAAGTTTTTTATCTACAAAATCCTTTAACAAATGGGTTCGTTTCGTCGATTTGCTTAAAAATGCAGCCAAACTATTTAATGTTTGAAAAAATATTCTGCACTGCGGAACATTATTTAACGACTGTTGCAAAACTAGGTTCAACACATGAGCATAGCAATGTGTAAAAATGACATTTGGGTATTTTTCCAAAACTTTTGTTTTTAGTCAATTTAAATTGCCAGCCATAACGGATGCTACATCATAGGTCTGCTCAATGAGTTTACGACCTATCTTAAAAGAATTGACGACATGTTGAAATAATCCTGCAGAAGTTCGGTTAGCACTTACATCAGTAAAATTAATGAACCTTTCGTAAGTCGATCCATGGTATACATATCTAAATACAGTTGAAAGTTGAGACTTATTTATGATATCAGTGGTTTCATCCAACATAATAGACACAAAATCAGTTGCATCGATTTGTTGTTTTATCTCATCCATCATTACACTATTTTTGGCCTTGATTAAATCATTTTGTATAGTTGCAGATGTACCGCGAAATATTGTTGATGTTTGCAAATGGTTGTCCAACAGTGGATCAAATTCTCGGGTAGATTCTAAATATTCTCGAAAATTTCCTTTATTTAAAGATTCCGCCGACTCGTCGTGTCCTCGAAATGGCAATTCTTGTTTTCCCAGAAAACATGTAGCTTGTATTAGCCGTTTAAACATTTCTCGATATTTTCTCACTTGTTCATTATGAATGCGAATATTGTCTCGTTTTTTCTCGTCAAGTTGAACATCAATTCTTAGTTTTCCAAATAAACTAAATTTTAAAAAATAATTCGCATGAAATTGGCTTCGTTCATGTTTTTGCAGCGCTGCTGATAAATGGTTTAGATCTGAAAAACCTTCTGTATTCCAAACATTTTTCATAGATTCTGACTTAAACAACAAACATGGCCAACAAAATAATTTATTTCGTATGGGACACCCTGCCAACCAAATTGTTTTTTCATATTGCGTGAGTGAAAAATGTCTGGTATAGTCATTGCAGTTATCTTTTTTAACTGTATGTTTCATAACAAGATTCGGCATTTGCGGACAAGGTCGTTTTCCTATTAGCTGCATTTTTCTTCAAAAGACCTAATGGAAAAATGCTTTTGTGACAATTGCGGAATAGTTATTTCTTCTGCGATTATGCAAACACAGATAATTTATATATTTGTTTTAAAAATTATGAACACTAAATGTACATACATATATTGTATCTATATGGGAATAATACGTAGATAAATAAATTAATCTCACCGCAGCACTAACAAATTAAAATCACTTAAAACTTTAAAACACGAAAAGAACAAGGAATTATTATACAATATCTTCTCTTCACACAAAATTCTGTTAGCGTTAGCACCGTCCGGAAAGGGTTGAAGACTGAAAACATTAAAAGTAGTTCAATGTCAATATGGTACTAAATAATAACATGTGTAAAAATGTATTATAGTCTTGGATTCTAAATTCTGTCGTCTCTGCAAGCGCAGTGGTGATGCTCGTAAATAATGCTGTCGCAGGGTTGGGTAGACAGGCGTTCCTTTTATTTGTCTTGAGCTATATTTTTGCAGCTCATCCCAGCCTTAAAATCAATAGTATTTTTTTCACTATTTTAAAGACGTGGGTGAGGGACTGCATTGTATATTAATACATCTCAATCGACTCAAGTTGTTCGGAAATATTAACGCACACCTAACCCGAATTCATTCCCCGTTGCTATTGACCTACTCATATTCTCTGAATATGTTACTATTAACCGATTATTAAATGAAATCAAATAAGTAAATTAAATCGATTTTCACAAAATATGTAGTGTATTAAGACTAAGGGAAAAACAAATAAAACATATATAACTGTGCACATTTTGATTATATTTTAGGGTGTGCGGCGCACACCTATCTCACTAGGAGAAATCGCCACTGCTACCAGCAGAACGACTTTTGGTTTCCAGCCTTCGAAATGACGTGTGAGATTTCGGATTATTAAGAAATCTGTCTGTCCACACTAGTGTACTTCGCCAAAATTAACAACATATCAACTTGCACGTTGAAAGTATTTTCCATCTTTAATTGAGCAATAAACTGGGAAATAATCGTTACAATGTCAAAATTCCCAACTGTGTTAAGTAAAAATAATGCGTTTCTACGGAAGAGCATTCTAAAGAACATCAACGTCCACGATAATAATAATAATAATAATAATAATAATAATAATAATAATAATAATAATAATAATTTTACTGATCCGAAGACTATTATACATACTATAAGACATGTAAGATTATATAAAAGCAAATACTACATCAACAGTACAAAACACATGCCTACACAGTCAATATGGCAAAAGGTCAGCTCTAATATAAAAATCCCTGGACGCAGCAAGTGCGTTATGGTAGCGAATTTTCTTTAAAATATTTTTAATAGCAAATGTGTTTCTTTGATGAAAGCAGGCATAAAATTTGGTTGCCTAAATAGTAGAAACAATTTCACCGAAATAAATTTATTGTTTAAAAATATATAAACATTTTTCAAAAGTCTGGATGCAGCAAATGTGTTATGGAAGTGAATTTCCATAAAAATGTTTTTAATAGCAAATGCGAGCAGGCATCAATCTGATTATCGGTATAGCCTATGTGGTAGAAACAATGTACTATATTTTATCAAAATTACTTATGGTTTGAAAAACTCCAAAACTTGTTTCTTTAACTGCCCATAACTTCGTTGACTTTAAAGCTAAAGACCTAAATTTTGGTACAGAGTTCACTCTTTATAATAAAAATAGGCGTACGAGACTTGGTTGCCCTTACTTTGTTATGTACGAAGAAATGATTTTTTTTTAGAAAGAAAACACAAAATTTTCCGGGAAAACCTGGTCCGATTTTCTTAGTTAACGAACTTATCCAAGCCACTTGCAAAATGAAGGTACTCACCAAATTTGATCAAGATCGGTACATTATTTTTTGAGTTATCGGTCGGATATATATATATATATATATATATATATATATATATATATATATATATATATATATATATATATATATATATATATATATATATATATATATATATATATATATATATATACAGATCTCCTCATTAACAAATTTAATTTTAAAAAAATTCGCTAAAACAAAATACAAAATATAAAACATAAGGTGTGTGGTACCACATTAAAACAGTATATGATCACAAGTGGTTAGCTTACTACACTCCTACAAAAACTAACAAACTTGTCTAATGTATAGAAAGCATTATCCAGCAGCAGTTCACTACTCGCTCTCCTAAAATGCTTAAAAGATTTATCTTGTCTGGTAGCATATTATGCAGTTTTATTCCAAGGTTAATATGGAGACCTTCTGTATACCTCAAGTCTTGGTAATAGTAACACCAAATCAGCACTGCATGTACTTGTCCTTGTACATGGCAATACCCCTACATTTTTGATACAATTTTGGAAACAAACCATGCTGAACCGACTGATTCACCAGAAACGTAAGCGGCCTAACGATCAGATGAGCAACTCTCTCCACCAAAAAAGATGAAATTCCATCCGCCCCACAAGACTTCTTGTTTCTTAGCTACATAATAATATTACATATTTTATTCCACGAGAATGGAATCAGAAACATACCAGGCGAGAGAAATTCGCGAGAACCTAGCCCGGTGATAGGAATGGCATTCAAGTGTTCCTCAACAGAATCGATAAAAAATTCATTTAAAGCAGATACAATATGGAGGGGATCAGTGATTAATTTTTTTTTTGTAGTTTATACTTACGCTGCAATTGCGATTCGATTTACAGCTCTTACCTAAAAGAAAATTTATAATTTTCCAAGGTGTTTTCGATTTATTATCTTATTGCTCAATTTGTTGTAAAAATTTCTTTAGGTTTCTAAAATTAATAGCCTATGGGCCCTTTTTGCTTCAATGTAAGGCTCCTTAAACAATGGGTAATTCCTCTGCAGATCGAAGAGTAGCCTTAGACTGTCGCCCGAAAATCTGTATTCTTGGCTTACTCAGGATTTATTTGCCATAGAAATGGTCCTTTTTAGAAGAAAATGCAACTGAAAATAAAACAAAAACAACTCATTAATCTTAGAGAACTGGTTTTCTATATCCGGTTCGTCATAAATGCCCCCCCCCCCCACTCCTCCTCCGCCAAGCAGCTTGCAAGCGACAATATCCTACTTTCTTTAAACGACCTTATAAATCTTGTGGTATTCTTATTACTGTTTTTTGAATAATTTGGTAGCTTAACTAGAATTGTCTTGTGGTAAGATAACGCACTATTTTGAACGCTGACGCCTCTGGGACTTATATTTAGATCAGTGTATACATGATCAATTAATGTGGATACATTTAAAGCGTCCATGGTGGGTTTATCCACAATTTGTGTTAAAACAAAAGATGACATCAGCGACACAAGTGCTCTCTTATTTCTAGAATATAGTAAATCGTTAACATTAAAATCAGCTGCTTTAATAAAATTAAAGTTGGGTTTATAAAACCTCTCCAGAATAGCTAATAAATTGTTTGTAATATTGTAAACGCCACAGAATTAGGATACCCATATACAGAGAAAACAAACAATTTGTCAATTCTTTCCCCGCAAACTTCAACATGTTTTCCTTTACTGAAACTTTTCAAGTCCACTGCCTTAAACTCGATGTCATGCTTTATTCATATTCCCACACCTTCACGGTTATACCTATAACGGCAGAAGAAGCTAGCCAACCTAAAGCCATGCAAAGCCAAGTGCCTCACCACCTCCTCACGACACCAGATTCCCGTACGTCATACGACTCCAACACTGGAAGGTATATCAGCAGACATGCAATCAAATTTTAACTGATGTATACCTTGACTGTTCAAAGCGAGTACATTAGAACCTCAACCAATCAAATTCGTACAAAAGCTGACATCCTCCATTGGAAAAACCGTTGTGTGAGAACACCACTTGGCCAAACTGAAGGATCTAAAATTTTTCCGGTGTTTTCCTCTCGCGTACTAATTTTAACCAAGCTGTATATCTCCGGGTGCTTGGATTTCTTCAGTTGCAATTTTGCATACTTCCTCGAGGAAAGCCTTTATGTTATAAACACTCGTCTCCGGATCAAATCGTATAACATGAACAGATATAATTTTGCGGCACTTTTTTAAAGAACGTGTTTCTGCATATTGCACCCCAGCACTGGCTTCCTGCCCCGTTTCTTGGATCCATCATTTAAAACAGTTTTAACTTGCCGTCTTTCACTTACTACAGTTCATTTGGTTTTGCTGTCTGCTCCGGGAACGGACGAGATGGTAGGAGCACCGTCGAACTGCTTCAGCGCCTGATTGTAGGGGGAAACTAAATTTCCGTATGGCAGGTGTCCAAAACCCGTGCAGCACATTTTGTTTGACCATTTGAAAAAGAAAATTATTTCTTGTCGCTTAATGTCACCTGTTTGCCCCCGATGGCCTTGGTACTCACATCACTGGTTTCAATATATTTGGACAATCGTTCCCTATTATCGGAAGTTTCAATATTTTTAGACTGTAAGATATATTATAAATTATTAATCCAAAACACTCTTTTCGAGCAACAAAATATTTTGTTTGAGGTAGGTAACTTCACGAGCCTGAAACTCGCATTACATCTTGATTTGTAAACATGTTCTATTGTTGCATTGCTGCATGTCATATTGATCTGCAGAAGACAACGCCTATGAGTCATGAAACACGTCGTTATCAAACTGAGAAGTGGGCTGGATGCCATTTAAAACAAATCTTCTCAGTGTATCACTTACTGCTATATTCACTGGCAATTTTCTCGATACAATCAAATCGATTATATCTTGTTTCATCCACTTTGACAATTTAGCTTCTAAACTGTTAGTCATATCTATACTAAATAGAAACTTCTGGACGCAGCAAGTGCGTTATGGTAGTGAATTTTCATTAAAATGTTTTTTATAGCAAACATGTTTTTTTAAGAAAGCAGACATCAATCTATATAGTAGAAACAATGTGCCACGTTTTATCAAAATAACTTTATTGTTTGAAAATGTACAAAAATTTCCGAAAGTAAACTTAAATTGTTCCCGAAAAAACTGGTTTCCTGGTCAACCTTATAGGTTATTAGCAAATTGAGCTATTCAAATTTGAAGCATTTAATGAAAATTCGCCACCATAACGCACTTGCTGCGTCCCGAATTTCTTTTCTTACAAAGATGTATTATATTTCGATGGAAAATGCAAAAATGCAATAACATAGGGCGTGTTCGATTAAAAAAAAAAAAAAAGAAAATTTGAATCACCAACGACTTATAGGCCACCTTGTAATTGTGGAAATATTTTAAGATGTAGACACCCTATAATTAATGTATACCATTTTTTTCGTAACTTGCATAATAACGGATATATTGAGCTTTAATGATTTTTTACGAAATTTTGACAAAAATGATATACCATTAAACGATAAACTCTATAACCAACGCTACTGCCAAAGCATCAGAGAAAGGGTCTATTTTAAATGAATTTTCTGGGAATATTTTAGTAAAATGAAGCACAATGACAATTGAAACTAAGAGTTAAGGCTTTGTAAAGCATTCTTCTTGAGACATTTTCTTGCCATAGCTCATATTAATTTCAGGTTCATTGCCTAAATATTACCAATTTTGACATTTTAAATCGCGACTTTGACGTTTTCAGGAAAACCCAAAATTATTTTTCTTTAAATGCCTGTAACTTTTTTGTCCTTTAACCTACAGAGTTAATTTTTGGTAGATAGCTTACCTATGATGATATGAACCCGCGTAGCCCTTACTTTGTTAATTCCGAAGATATAATTTTTTTTCGAATGAAAACTCAAATTTTTTCCGGGAAACCTCTTCAGAAATTTCTGACTAACGAACCTATCCAATCCATTTATAAAAGGAAGGTATGTACCAAATTTTATCAAAATCTGCCCATTATTTTTTGAGTTATCGGTGTGATATATATATATATATATATATATATATATATATATATATATATATATATATATATATATATATATATACAGTGTGGAACAGCCAAATGGAATAAATTCGATAACGGATAAATGAGGGCGTGTTGGGAAAAACGCTTGGACACGTCGATTTGTATTTTTAACTGCGCATCTTTTTCAAGAAAAAAAAATTATATAGGGTGCGTCATGTGACAGTGGCCAATACCAACTTTCTTATTTTAAATACAAGCCCCTGTATATTATAAATTTTTTGGATTCTTCAGAAAATTCTAGACATAATTCATGTACAATGTTCTATACCTATCTTCAACTGTTTCGGAAATATTAAGTATTTTCAGATTTATTACAAAAATTAACATTAAAAATAGAAAATTATTTTATTTCACAAATTCTAATAAGAAATACTGATTATTTCTTAATAATTTAAAAAAACAAAAAAAAATTAATGTCAATGTAGTAAATGTTCAAAATGCTCGCCACGAACATCTTGGCAACATCCTAATCTGGTATAGAAATGTCTTCTAACATTACTCAACATCTCAGGCGTGACTGATCTAATCGCAAGCGTGATTCGTCTTTTTAAGTCATCTAAGTTGAGGGGCTTAGTTTTGTATACAATACTTTTGACATATCCCCACAAAAAGTAGTCTAATAGCTACAGATCAGGAGATCGTGCTGGCCATTCTATCGATCCGCGCCTCCCTATCCACCGATTTGGAAAAATTTGGTTCAGGTACTGCCGGACATTGATTTGGTAATGGGGTGGTGCTCCATCTTGCTGAAACCATATTTTATTGGCAGGAACTTGTGGGTTTGCTGGATCTGGATATAAGTTTGTCAAAGTTGGCACGACATTATTTTGGAGCAGTTCTAAATATTTATCCCCATTCAAGTTGCCATCAATGAAAAAGTGACCTACGATATGATTTCCAACAATTCCTGCCCAAACATTAACTTTTTCAGGATATTGCGTATGTTCCTCTTTCATCCAATGAGGATTCTCATTAGACCAATAGCGGCAATTTTGACGATTAACATGACCGTGAAGTGTAAATGTGCTCTCATCAGAAAACAAAACATCTTCTAATTGGATCACATTGTTATCTAACATTGCCATCATTTGTTCACAAAAATACGTTCTCCTATCGAAATCGTCCTCCATGAGCTCCTGAGTTGGTATCATTTTATAGGGATGCATTTTACTTTCCTTTAATGTTCGAAAAATTGCTGTGTGGCTAACGTTGAATAGTTGGGCTGCTTGTCGACCAGAAGTATGTGGGTTTTCTTGAAACTCAAGCGTAATATCCAATTTCGTATCATCACTTACTGCATTGGCAGCTACTTTTTTTATCTGTCTCACATGACCAAGCTCGCGAAACTGCTTTTCTATTTTGCTAATTGTTCCTTGGGATACAGGCGGCAAATTTGGAAATTTTTCGTGAAATAAGCGAGACACTTCCATCTGTGTCCGTGTGTTATCTCCATAACCAATCATTTGTAGAATGGTTATTTTGTGCATTTCTGTTAAATGAACCATTTTTCTGATATTATTACGTACAGTTAACGAAATTCAAACGACAATAGCACTGACACTAATCACTACTGTCATGCAGGCAGACAACAAGTTGCTAAGGCTACGAGTTTTATACGAACAGAAAGAAAACTGTTTTTGTTTTTGTTTCATTTCATATCAGTAAAAAGAAACGCAGGAATGGTTTTTGTTTACTTTCTCATTATCAAGAGCTGAATGGGAAATAAGTATTGAATGCAATGTAGCGAATTTGTGAAATAAAATAATTTTCTATTTTTAATGTTAATTTTTGTAATAAATCTGAAAATACTTAATATTTCCGAAACAGTTGAAGATAGGTATAGAACATTGTACATGAATTATGTCTAGAATTTACTGAAGAATCCAAAAAATTAATAATATACAGGGGCTTGTATTTAAAATAAGAAAGTTGGTATTGGCCACTGTCACATGACGCACCCTATATAATTTTTTTTTCTTGAAAAAGATGCGCAGTTAAAAATACAAATCGACGTGTCCAAGCGTTTTTCCCAACACGCCCTCATTTATCCGTTATCGAATTTATTCCATTTCGCTGTTCCACACTGTATATATATATATATATATATATATATATATATATATATATATATATATATAAATTGACCCCGGATATGGGTTCTAGGAGTGCTAGTTCCCGCTCATTTGCAAAATTTTTTTCAAAATTCAAAAGTCTGGATCTCCTCATTAGTGAATTTTTTCTACGAAAATTCACTAATAAGATGCACCAATCGAAAACGGTAGTGTGTGTCAACCTTTAGCCCGTTATCTCCAACATGTGTTCACAACTGAATACAAAACATCTACTTGACATAGGAAGTTTGTCTTCAGAAAGACCACCAATTCGTCACACATAATTTCTCTAACTTAGAAAAACATGTAATGGCACAGCTACTCACATTATCTAACCCTTGCTTCACTTGCACGGATCTTTTACTCAGTATTTTTATTCGAGTTTCAACTGATAGAAGACATATTCAATTTTCTGATTACAGTCAATTAAGTTCACTACACACCCCATAATAACATAATTAATAAATAATTAAAAATAAAATGGTTAATAAATAATTGAAAATGATGTTTGAATTTGAATATAATAAATTATAATTCCGTAACCGAAAGAGCAAATTAAAATTTTGTTTGCACACATTTATTAAAAAGTATCTCTGCCCCTTAAAATAGAGGGGGGCGGGTGGTGTAAATAACAGAAACATGTTTGAATATGTCCCCCTGTCTCCCTATTATTTCACCCAAATTTCCCAAACAAAGTAAAATCGTTTTCGAGATATCCACTGGTAACGCTTTAAAAAACTCACCCTGTATAAGCTAATTTTCTAAATGAAAAATCATTAAAATCCAATAACATATCGGTATATTGTCTCCATATATATATATATATATATATATATATATATATATATATATATATATATATATATATATATATATATATATATATATATATATATATATATATATATATATATATATTTAATATCGGTATATTCTGCATCGGGGTAATGTGCGATCATAATAAATCAAGAAAATTTAAGTTTGTGGTATACAAAATTCCAAGAGAAACCAATCAATACTAAAAAAAGCCTGGACGCAGCAAGTGCGTTATGGTAGTGAATTTTCATAAAAATGTTTTTAAAAGCAAATATGTGTTTTTTTTTCAGAAAGGAGGCATCAAATTTGGTTACCAGTATAACCTATATAGTAAAAACAATGTGCCATGTTTCATCAAAATAACTTTATTGTTTGAAAACGTACAGAAATTTCCGAAAGTAAACTTAAAATGTAACCGAAAAAATCCGTTTCTTGGTCAACCTTATAGGTTAATAGCAAATTGAGCTTTTCAAATATGAAGCATTTAATCAAAATTCGCTACCATAACGCACTTGCTGCGTCCAGAATTTCTTAACTTACAAGCATGCATTATATTTCGATGGAAAATGCAAAAACATAAGGCGTTTTCCACTAAAAAAATTTTTATTTGTATCACCAACGACTTATGGGCCAGCCTGTGATGGTAGCAATAATTTTTTAAGGTGTAGCTCAAGACACCGTATAATTAATGTATACAATATTTTTTCATATCTTGTATAATAACGGATATATTGAGCTTTATTGATTTTTTACGAAAATTCTACAAAAATTATATACCATTAAACGTTAAATTCTATAGCTAAGAAGCATCAGAGAAAGGGTCTATTTGAAATGAATTTTCTGGAAATATTTTAGTAAAATTAAGGACGATGACGGTTGAAACTAAGACTTCAGGGTTTGTAAAACATTTTTCTTAAGACATTTTCTTCCAAGGGCCCGTATTAGATTCAAGTTCTTTGCCTAAATGTTGCGAATTTTGACGTTTTAAATTGTCACTTTGACGTTTTGAGGAAAACCCCAATTTATTTTTCTTTAAATGCCCGTAACTTTTTTGTCTTTTGACCTACAGAGCTAAATTTTGGTACCCATCTCAACTATAATGACATAAACCATCATACCAAATTTGGTTGCCCTTACTTTGTTAATTCCGGAGATATTAATTTTTTTTGAAGAAAAACCCAAAATTTTCCGGGAAAACCTGGGCCGATTTTCCTGACTAACGAACTTGTCCAAGCCATTTGCAAAAGGAAGGTATTCACCAAATTTAATCAAAATCGGCCCATTATTTTTTGAGTGATCGGTGTGATACATATATATATATATATATATATATATATATATATATATATATATATATATATATATATATATATATATATATATATATATATATATATATATATATATATATATATATAAACATATAAAAATTGGAACTGACCCCGGATATGTGTTCTGTTCTGGGGGGCCTAATTAGCGCTCATTTGAAGAAATTTTTTCAAAATTCTAAAGTCGGGATCTCCTCATTAGTGAATTTTTTTTAAGAAAATTCACTAAAATCAAAGCAGGTTTTCCCGTTCCATTCCTTGAGACGGAATGCTGGGGACTAACAAGCATATCAACTCTTAGTGTAAATTTTAGTGACAACGAAAGCTAAAAGTTGATATATACATTAATATAAAGCAAAGTAATTTCCATGTTTACAATGTTCCATTAGCGAACGTTACCAGTATAGGGGTTGTGTAACGAAGTTATGTACTTTATATTAATGTATCACAAGTAACAAATATCACGTCTCCGATCATAAATTTACTCCAAGCGTATAAAGTATCTATTCTTAGACATAGCGGTAGGAGCTTCAGAGCTTCATTGACGTAACTCTCAGTTTCTCATCCGATTTGTGAGTGGTTTGAAAACTCACCGACAGTTCGAAAGTTCCAAATATGGAATTTCGTGAGAAAGTGAATCTGGAGAGTAAAATAACACGGTCCTTGTGGCTTTGAATCTTCTTGCGGCAAACCGTCCAGATCTAGAAGCGAAGTTTATGTATAGCTTAAAATTCAATTTGCTTCAGGATTTTCACTATCCATATCTACCCGAAAGTTTACTTCGACAGTAATGATTTATTCCTTTGTCTCTTGTTTCAGTGTCAGCAAACCGGAGTCTACACCTGACAACCTTAGTTCTCAGAGGTGAGTGACTGTTAGCGTAGGTGTATTTATTTATTTACATGTTTCGTGCGTCTGCAACCCTCGCACCCTTTTAGTAATTGGTTTCAGAATAATAACGTTTAAATAGATAAAACATATAGAGGGCCAATCGAGATATGTATATACATAGTACCTCTTAGTTTCGGAAATAGCAAAAAATGGTGTATTTTGACACTTAATATACATACACATATAATTATATATATATATATATATATATATATATATATATATATATATATATATATATATATATATATATATATATACCTCTAGATACATACGTATATACAGGTGCTTGGCGAGTCCCGTTCATTACAAGTTTATGATCTTCTATTTCGAATTCGAAGAAGAAAATTTGGTGGTCATAAGAGATTATGAGAAAACCAGTCAAACTAACTCGAAGTACATGGCGCTTCCGGTTAGACCGGAAGTACCATGTACTTAGTTCTTCTAACTAGAAGATCCTATATATTTCTACCTTCTTAGATTCCGCATCAAATTCCAGATCAAATCTTATTGAGGCACCATATGTAAAAAATGCGACGTTTTTGAGTTAATTAGGTTTTTTAGACAATTTTTAAAATGTCACCACCGTATTTGATAAGACCTATCTGCGCTCCCATTCAAGTTTGGAGATTCTGCTTCGCTGAGGAGGTTGAGGGAGCTCAATTCTAAGTTTTCTCTCATAGCGGAGGTGAATGCTTTTTACGCAGGCTGGTATGTGACACCAACCGACACTGTGGTGACTCCCCTTTCCTCCAGGTCGGGACTACCCACTAAAAACCCCATTGACACGTAGAGCCGTGGCAGAAACCACTTGCTGGCATTGCTTTATCACGCGCCTAACTCTTGTTGTTCTCAAAACTTCTACATCCTGTGTTCCTTCTCCTTCGACTTCATTATTTATACGATTCATCTCTCGACAGTATTCCACACCCTTTCACTTTCCAGCATATGCTCTACCACATTATCTGCTGCTAAATATCTGCCAATATCTTTATACATTTGTTCTCTTATTTGCGACCATCTTGCGCACTCAAAGATTGTGTGTTCTGGCGCATCTCGATCACCATAATACGTACAGTCCTCTTTATCGACTATTCTTATTTTACTCAGGCAAGACCTGAAACGCCCATGAACTGACAGAAATTAGGTAAAATAATAACCTACATACCCATGCTGTCTCGCTAATCATGTTTGTATGTATGAAATGAGCTCCACTGGGATATTGACATTTCCTCTTCCCATTTTCGCTGCCACTCCGACATTGTTTCGGCTGTTGCCTTCTTTTCTCTTCTCTTCTATTTTCGTGTCTTTCATATGTTACCTACCTCCCTTGCGAATAAGTGTATGGGGATCGTTACTTCAACACCTGCGCTGTTTTCGTTGCCACTGTTCTATATGCACTTGCTATTCTGGTGGCTACCTTCCTCTACACCCCCTCAACCTTTTTTTTACAACTTGGTTTTGACAACACGGCCTTCCATACTGGTGCGCCATACAATATGATTGAGTTTCTACACTACTTAGGACTCTCCTTCTCCCTCGTTTTGGTCCACCGATATCTGGCATCAGACGCTCTACTCATGTTACTACTCTTTTTATGTGCACACCCATGTTCATGTTATGTCCTACTTGTATGCCGAGGTAGTTCAGGCTTGTCTGCGACTTAATTTCTGCATGCCCTACCTTGACGGTTAATGTTCTCAGTATTCTTCATCCCACTAGTACTATACTTTCAGTTTTGTGAGGCGCGAGTTGTAGACCACTTTTGGTCATCCAGTTTTCCACTCTTGCCACTGACCAGTTGATACTATCTTCTATGTCGGCCTTGTCTCCCCCGCTTATAACCCGCGCTAAATCATCTGCATACCCTATAATAGGTGTGCTGTTTACATACTCCAGACTAAAGACCTTATCGTAATACAATTTATACAGTATTGATCCTAGGATTGACCCCTGAGGTACGCCACATGTGACCTGCATCCAATATATGTGACCAATCAGTAGCGGTCTGTTTTCCAGGTAACTACATACTTTTTTCAGCAGTAATCGATCAACTTTCCTCTTTCTTAGCACTTTGTATATGCCTCTCAATGGTGCTTTTTACGTCTAATCTTACCATGGTCACAAACCTGTTTTTATTGCCTTCTTTCCTTAACACGTCCTGTACCTTCTTTACCGCATCCATTGTCGAGCGCCGCTTGCGAAAGCCAAACTGGCTGTGTGCTAACCCTCCTATTATCTCGATTTCCTTTTATGTCTGTTATTTATTACATGTATAATTTTGATATTTCGTCTTCCAGGCATATAGTTCTATATGACTTCTGTCCTCCAGTTTCATGTGGCTTCTCCAATAACACGAATCGAGTAGTCTTCCAGTCTTCCATTCTGACAGGAAACTTCCATCAAAGATTAGTTTATTTATCAGAACTTGTAATATCTCCGGTTTCTGTTTTGCTACTGCCTTAGCAACCTCGATCGGTATATTATCCGGGTTTGCAGCTTCACCGAATTTTATTTTTCGACCTGCTTCCCTCATTTATTCATCTGTACAAGGTGGAATATCCTCCAACTTTACTTCAGTCATTGACTTTGTGTTTAGGGAACAATTCCTGTGCTATCTTAATTTGTTCATCATCACTTATTGTCATAGCTGTACTTGTACCAATGTTACCTCTGACGATCTTGTACTCTAGTCCCCAAAGATTATCATCTATTTATTTACAAAGAGAGTCCTAGACTTGCTCTTTGTCATTGCTATTGCTGTCTTTAATTTCTGTCTGTTTTCCCCATATCGATTCCGTCGATTCCTCTCTATCCCTACTTGTGATGTTTTTTCCTAACGCCTCTAGTGACTTAGTGACCTTCCTTCTTGCCTTTGTAGATTCAGTTCTGGCTTTTGACGATCATATTATTCCACCAATATGCATCTTTTCGTCTGCTGCAGTGCTGTTTCCTTTTCAACCACATCTCACACGCTGTCTCCAGTGATCTGTCTTTAACACCACGTTTAAAGTTTTCCTGCTTTGTTTGTCTCTCTATTTCTCCTAGTATTTTCCAAGTTTTTAGTAACTTATACCGGACGTTCTATACCAAACGCTCAACTAGAGCAACTTATTATATTTTTCTACTTAGTCTTATTGCACATTGATATATATATTTAAAACTTGTTGAAACTTCCCTACACCTATTTCTTACCATTTCCAAGAGATATTCATTCTTATTTTACAGGTTGCAGATATTCAGATATCTGGTCATACCTACCCAGTTGCCTATGACTGAAAATGTCAAAATTCAATTGGCAACTCCGACGTTCCATTCTAACAACTTGTTATAAAAGTGTTAAAACTGTAACCCTTCCTAGCCTATAGTAATAAATAATTATTATTATAACAAACTTTTCCTTAATTTTTCAAATGATACTTTAAATTGATTCCTATTAGTATACGACGATTTAGTGAAATGGATTAAAGGATAGCTTTTAATGGCAGATTCCTACATCACACCCAACATGTTCAAGTGTCAGCCTAAGTATATATGTTAATTTAACAGTCGGTACTAAAAAGTCTGGACGCAGAGTGCGTTATGGTAGTGAATTTTCATAGAAATATTTTTAATAACTATAGATGTCTTTTTTTAATAAGAGCAGGCATCAAATTTGGTTACCAGTATAACCTATATAGTAGAAACAATGTACCTCATTTCAAAATAACTTTATTGCCTAAAAAAGTACAAAAATTAACAAATACTATGGACAAAAGCATCTCTGAAGGCGTCATTTTCATGGAAGTGGCTATATATTGGTAAAAATGTCGTATCACTATTTTTGATATTCGCAAAAAATGTAAAAAGTTCCAAAGCAATTGAAATAACTCGAAAACGATGAACACTATAATTTTTGCTTACAGACATCCACTATAATTCGAAGGAAAATGCAAAAATGCAATAAAATAAGGGGTGTTCCATTAAAAAGAAAAGAAAATTTGTATCACCAATGACTTATAGGCCACCTGTGATTAATAAAATAATTTTAAGATGCAGCTCAAGACATCCTATATTTCACGTAAACAATTTTTTTCTCGTATCTTCTATAATAACGGATATATTGAGCTTCACCATAGAAATGTCTCACCCATCATATGTGTATCAAATACAAATCTTGGTTTGTAATATACAATAGATTTTGTTATCCACACAGAATATTTTGGTTTTATGCCTTTCTCTGGTCATCAGTGGCACCCAAATTTTTTTAAATGTCTATAATTTTTGTTTATTTAACCTAGAGACCTAAATTTTGGTATGTAGTATACCTTCTATAATATAAACCAGCGTACCAAAGTTGGATGCAATATCTTTGTTATTTCCGGAGATAAAATTTTTTACCAAAAGAACACCCAAAATTTTCCAGGAAAATCTAACTTGGAAGTCCTCCGGACAAAAATGCGGGCATAATAAGATGTTATATGTCTGGTGACCTGGACAGTAAAAGGGTGCATTCGCTCTGTTCCCTTGGTATATCTGTTGGGAGCAGCAAGTGGAGGAACTATGGAAGAAAGCTCTTCTGAGCAGTGCTCGTGCAGATATCTATAAAAGAGAGACAAGTCACCAACGGCACGTCGGTGGGCAAGAGACGGCAGCCTTTGGGTAGGGGTAGGGTCAACAATGAGATGTATAGCTCTCTTCTGAATGGAGACCAGGATAGCGAGTGTAGAAGCGGCAGCGGCACGCCAGATGTGGAAGCAGTATTCGAGGTTTGGCCTTATTTATAAAGTATATAAGGTATAGAGATTAGCTGGTGAAAAGTATTTGCGAGCCCGGAAGAGGAAATCTAATTTCTCAGCAGCCGCTTCTGCAATTGATGTGACATGTTGGTGACAATTGAGATTTCGAACCACAGAAATGCCAACAAGTGAAAAGGACTCATTACTTTGGATAACTTGGTTGTTCATTGTGATGGATCTAGGGCTGGTGTATCTCTTATGAGATAGAAAGCAAGACTGAGATTTGGTGGAGTTGAATTGTACAAGATTTCTACTTCCCCAGTATAATATTTTTTGGAGATTCACAGAGACAGAACCCTCCATCAGTCTGCGATCCTCATCTAATTGGACAAAAGAGGCAGGCTTAGTATATTGTTTTCTTGAATAGAAGGTGCTGTCGTCCGCGTAACTGTGAACTGGGTTGGATGTGCTAGAGAGGAGGTCATTGATGTGGAGAAGAAACAAAGTAGGGGCTAAAGCTGAACTTTGAGGGACTCCTGCATTACTGCATTAATTGGATGCAGTTTAGAGGAATCCACGACAACAGAAATGCCCCGGTTGGAGAGGAAATTTGCTGTCCAGGTACAGGGTTTTGGTGATAGGCCACAGGCCGGAAGTTTATTAAGCAGCGCTGTGTGCCAGATCTGGTCGAATGCTTTGGATATGTCTAGAGCGACAATTATAGATCGATTACCACAAAATTTGCTGTGGTTGTAAAATAATTAAGCTGGCATCAGCAAAAAAGAAACAAACAATTGATTCAGAACTAGAGCAATAATTTTATAAGCTGTTATTAAAAATAATGAATAGCAAATATAAATAAACCACATATCGAAGCTTATGTGGGATTTTGAATGAGTTTCTCAATCGTTTTCAAGATATTTCAAAGAAACATACTGGGAAGTGTTAGTTAAATTGTACTCGGTTTTTGACATTTTCGGTTATAGGCCACTAAGTATGATCAGATATTTGAATACCTGAAAACACAATATATATGAAAAATCAGTATATCTCGAAAATGGCAAGAGATGGGTATAGAAAAGTATTAACAAATTTCAAAGAGATTTTAGTGTGCAACAAAACTAAGCAAAAAATATAGGGTGTTCCATTTGCAATTATTAAGTTATGTATAACATAAGTTACTCTAGTTGGGCAATTAGCATAGGACACTCGGTATAAGTTACCGAAGACATTGCTTGCCTTCTACTTAAAAACTAAGCTTCCCCAGTCTCCTCACCGAAGCAGAATCTCCGACCTTGATTAAGAGCGCTGATTTGTCCTACCAAACATAGTAGTAACATTTGAAAATCTTCGAAAAAGTTAGTTAACTCTAAAAACGTCGCATTTTGACATTTGTGCCACCATAAGATTTAAACTAGAATTTGGTGCGAAATATAAAAATATAAAAGTATATAGGGTGTCTTATTCAAAATAACGAAGTACATGATAGTTGAAGCTGAAGATAGTTTTACTGTAATCCTCATAACCGCTGATAGCCAAACCCAAATTGTCTCCTTCGAATTTGGACTAGAAGGTTATAAACTTCTAATGAACATGACTCGCCAAACACTCTGTATAAGGTGTTAGAAATACAACATTTTACTATCGTTGAAACTGAGAGGTACTATGTTAGTTATATTAGAGAAAAGTTGAAAAGTTGGCATTTTTATGATACATTAAGGACGTGTGGTCAGGGTTGCTAATTTTTCATAATTTCTTAGATACGGCGACAAGTTCAAAAATTGTAAAAACTAATTATTTAAAACCCCGTACAGTTTTGATTACAAGATAAATGTTATGACAAAAATATTGTTTTTTTAATTTACTCTAAACTGAGAGTAGCAAACTGATTGTAAAATGTTTTTCTTTGAAGTTACTAATGTAAACCAATTTGTTTTAAATATGGGTGTATTTTTACTTGAGTATTCATATCAGCTTTACACTCCTAGTACATCTATGTAACACTCGGTGTTGATTTTTGACGTGAAAATCATCATCAAGTACTTATTCCTGCACGTACCTGGTAAGAAAGCACTGGTAAAAAAATAAATGTTGTTTTTGACTTGGCTAATTGGTAAAACAGAATCACATTTTAAAAATATTAAACTGGGAAATCCAAACTTGATATTTTTATTGAAATCAAGAATTGGTGCATACTCGAGTTAATTCTTGACCAGAGAATTAAAAAAACACCTCTAGCGCTTGTGTGTTAACAGAATCTCTGGTAAATCTTATTACGAATCCTTGAAGTGATGCTGTTACCGAACTCTCAATATGCAAATTAAAACTGTGTTTGCTACCAAATAGAACACCGAGATCTCTGAAGACAGGTTCCACGTCAAAAAGTGGGAGAGAATAGTTGATTTCAAAAATGGAATGCCGGCGGCTGTAACAATACAACACTTATCTACATTGAGGTTTAAACAATTGTAAGACCACCAGTGAAAAATATGACCAAAATTTCTTTGCAAACACATACAGTCGTTTGTCTATAGAATCAATGGATTAGTAAATCTTTGAATCATCAGCGTAAAGAATATATGAAACATCGAGCAACTGCACAATGTTAAAAACGACAGGCCCAAGAACCGAACCCTGAGGCCTGCCAGAACTGATTAAAACATGATTTCACTTAAACGCACTGCACGCTACAAAAGCTACCCTATCGGAAAAATAAGAAGCAAACAGCTTAATAATATGGTCAGAAAATCCATAGCATGAAAGTTTATCTAGAAAAATGCTACCTCTCATTTTCTTGTTCTATTTGTGTATAATCTTGTTTATTTTAAGATACTAACCTGAAAAAAAAGAACCTGTCAAATAACTTGAAGAAAAGATCAGAATATGAAAGAAACGTTACATAAATAGAGGTCAGGAAAACCTAAATTATCTAAAATTGTGATTAGTGGTCGAAGTTATCCGTTTTATGGTATTTATTTGAAATACCGATGCGATATCAACATTATCTGGAATTTAATTATATTTAAATTAAATTACTTATTCAATTTGGACATGCTAAAGTCTGCATAAATTATTGCTATGGTTTGTTAGGTTTTAATTCTCTATTATACATGAAACTCCGTATTATTGTATAAATATTTAAACTGCCATGTTTCTGAGGGTACGAGTGGCAGATAAGTTAATCAGAAATACGCAGAAAGCAAAATATTATGCTAAACATATTAAATTACAAATAGTTCGCTAGAGTTATGCCTCAAAATAATATAACGTTCAATAACTAACTACTTCCCCAGCTCACATCAATTAAATGTTTGGATTGGTTAAGTAAATATGAAGCGCCAGTTTAACCATAGAAACCAAGTTGATAACTAATTACGTATATCATGCAAATTGTAGCCTCTTGAATTTATTTATGCCATATTCTCCAACACTGTTAAAAATATCTAATTTCATCCCAGGAACAAGTGAGCATGGACAAAAATATATATAAAAAAACTAGACGTAACGAGTGACTATAATTACTATGAACTGTATGGCTTTCTTGCGCCAGACTATGCCTCTAGGCCCGTTTGTCTGAGTTTTCCGTTGTTTGGCTTTGCTGTTTGTTGTGTAGGGCTTTGTCCCCCTGGCTTCACATTTGCAGTTGTTTGGTTAGTTTAATAACATTGATTTAGGTCGCTTGTATTCTGCTTTGGTGTTGGGGTCTTGCAATTTCTTGTAACAGCAGATTTTCGTGGTTGCCAAATTTTATGTATGTTGCTTCGATGATTGTCTTGGCGTATTCTTTTATAGTTGGTAAATACGAGCCTCGGTGTAGTTGGGTGTACCTGATGTACCAGGGGGAATTAAATATGAGCCATAAGCATTTGTTTTGAACTATGTGTATTAAGCTGAGATAAGTTTTGGCTGTATGTCCCCATTCGGTGGTGACATAACTGACGAAAGTGGCTCCCAGCTGATGAACCTTGTTGGCGCGGCTAACTTAGTAATTGAGAATGACAGAGAGTCATCAGCCACTTTTCAGACCGTTAACGGAAGGAGTTGGGTCGACGTCACACAAGTCGGAATATGACGGTCGAGAATTGCTTGGTACGAAAAGACGAGGTACTTAGTGATTACAGGCCCATTACATTCGCGGTAAACCATGAAAGAAGAGCACGAGCGCCGGTCTGTGAAAAAAGAAGAGCCGTCGGGTTGGAAAACTGTACAGTATTCCGAGAAGAAATGCAAGCGACTCTAGCAGGGACGTCAGGACAGGAAAGATCTGCAGAGGACACGGATCTCCGGTTTCAGGAAGCTGCAATAGGTGCATGCTACGCAAGCATCCCTTGGAAGAGGAAACAAGGACAAAAGATTATGTGGTGGAATTAGGAACTCCGTAGAAAGAGACGGAAAACAGGAAGAGCCAGAGCGAACGCGCAAGGGGAGCAGGGCAACGAGAGTCGCCGTGAGCTTTTCGAACACTTCAAACAGGTCCGGCTTGAATACAAGATTAAAGAAGCATAGCTAGGATCGCTGAGGCAAATGCTCTCTATAGGAAACGACAACGACCCCTGGGGGCTGGTACACAAAATCGGCAACAAAGAAAAGAGCACCGACGGCTTGGACGACGGTGCAACACTCGGCGGGAAATTAGACGCAGGATAGATGCAAAACAGTGCAGGCACAGATCGATAAATATTTCCCGGCAGACGACGACGAAGTGCCGAAGAAAATAGAGTGAAGTGTGCGGAAACCGTAAACTGAAGTGGAAACACGGACCTAGACTTCTCAAAACAAGAACCGGAGGAAACGGTCAGATTAAGACCTAAATGTAAAGTCCCGCACATCGACGGGTTTCCGTTAACGGGGCTGCATTTACTGGAGGTGGCAGGGGAAGAACTCTTCGAAGTATTAAATACCTGCTAGAGGGAGAGAAGTTTTCCGAGGATTTCGAAGCAGACAGAGTTTGGTTACCCAAACCAGCGAGCCAAGAGCAAATACCGGTGTGCTTGTTACCCGTCATCGGAAAGCTGTATGACAAGCTGTTGGCGACAAGACTGTCATACCACTTGGATAAAAATGGAAGACTGTCTGACAGACAGTACGGGATCCGTAAGGACGGGGAACAAGGAATGCGTTGGCTCAGACAGTGAACGGAATGAAAACAGCGGACCAGGCTGGACAGCATGTCCTGCTGGTAACCTTAGACATTAAAAATGCCTTCAACTCTGCGTGGTACCCCCAGTTGTTGGCGAAAGGACTGTCATACCACTAGGAGAAAAATGGAAGACTGTCTGACAGACAGTACGACTTCCGCAAGGACGCGGAACAATGGATGCGTTGGCTAAGACAGTGAGCGGAATCAAAATAGCGGACCAGGCTGGGCAGCATGTCCTGCTGGTAACCTTAGACATTAAAAATGCCTTCAACTCTGCCTGGTACCCCATGCTCAGAAAACTACTGGCAGAATTTGGATGTGCGGGAAACCTGACCAGAGCGGTAACCAATTTCCTGGAGGACAGGAGCCTCACTTCTGAAGGGGTTACGAAAAACAACAGCAAGGTTGTTTAAAGATGTTTGTGCCCGATATCCTGTGGCTACCTATCACTATAACGGCCCCGCCAAGAAGAAAACTCGAGGCAGCTTGGCAGCGTACCTGGGATCCTTGCTAGAAGTGAGCATCGGCTCACAAACTGGAATATGCTCCTGAAAAGAAGCAGGCTCTCTACAGGTGTGCGAGGAAATGTACCAAAGTGCGGACACAAAAGCACCCGGTGATCAAGATGGGAGACACAACTATAAGGCTGGAAGCCAAAATAAAATATCTGGAGGTGATGCTCGACTCAGGTTATTTTGGATGGAGCATACCAGATACGTATTTGGCAAGATATCAGGGGCGGCGCATAGGGTACCAGCGGTAGCGGACGGATGCAAAGACCCTTAGGGAATATATGAGGGAGCAGTGAAGCAAGCTCTCCTGTACGGCACCGAAATCTGAGGTAAACGAGCGGGAGATTATAGGGTCCAAACAGCGTTTATGTTGGACATAACGAAAGTCTACAGAACAATTTCCAACGCAGCACTGGCGGTGCTAGCGGGGTGGAAGCACAGCAGGGGCGGCATATAAGATGTGAACACTCGAATGCGGCAATTTGTGAGAGAAAACTGGCGTACGGAAAAGGATCGTACCCGGCGGAGCAGAGGAAAACCCGGGCGATAATAGGTGCGGAAAAGACAACAAGACGGTGGATATACACAGATGCGTCAAGAGCCGGAGTCGTGGTTGCAATAGGCCTGGTGGCCTACGAAGACAACGTAGTAATCGAAAGCAAAGGGCTAAGGCTCCATGACGGGTACCCGCTGCACACGGCGGAATTGTACGCGGGGTACGGCAGGGGAAAAGGCCGCCCTGGATATGCTCACCAGAAGGAAGGGGGGAACGGCCGACATAATTTACAGGAAGATGCAAGAGGTGGCGAGCGTGGGAACAATTATAATTCTGTGATGGGGTATTGATCAGCTCGAAGGCATCGTAAAGGCCTACGCGAGAGCAAAAGCCGCCAGAAGCGACCCCTTGGTCAATAGATGGTAGAGGCTCCGGTGACGAGTAGAGTGATCCAACGAAGTGCCAAGGAGAACACGAAAGTACAGTGGCAGAAGCACTGGGAGGAAGAGACAAAGGGTATGACCACTTACCGATACATAGAGAGCGTGGGTGTGGGTCTCAAGGGCTGAAGTCATAGAGCGGTGAGCTTGTAGACTGGCTACGGGCAATTCAAGTGCTACTTTAGTAGATTTAACCTAAGGCCCGAAATGTGCGTGCGGAACCGGAGAGCATGAGATAGCAAGACATGTGCTGGAAGACTGTTAGTTGGAAAATTGTAGGACGACAAGAGAAAACTTTGCAAGAAACTATAACAGGGTTGAATTGGCCGCAGAAATAGATCTGGAAGAGGAAACGCGAAGTGCGATTGAGGCAAACTGCGGAGAAAGAGAGGGCTCCGGATAGAGAAACAGATGAGATTTCGAAAAAGCGAGAGTGGATCGAACGTCTGACTCTAAACCGAAGGGTACAGGGGTAGATACCAGCGTTCTCATTTCACTTTTTCAGCATATACTGTAACATTAACACAAACCGAGGTTCTGGAATTGTATTTGAGCAAATTGAATGCCTGTACGTTCCGTTCTTCGGAGGGGGCGTAAAGCCGTCGGTCCCGTGTCCATGCGATGTTGGTCACGTTAAAATTCTCTACCCTCCTTACTGGAAGGTAGGAGTTTGGCAAAATTTCCAGGATAGTTAGGTGAAACTGCTCCCTGGCGTCGGTGATTGGCCATAGACCGACGTTAAAGAAACAAAAGAAAACTTTTACTATTGGAGATATGGTTACTACGTTTACGGATTAATTGCTTGCAGAGAGGGACTTTTTTAGATTTATTTTCCTAAAAAAAATATTAGACTATTAAGTCACAAGCTTTATAAGTTATACTAGTACTATGGCATTGCTTTTTCTGTTACCCATATAAAGGGGGTTGTGACGAAAAGCATATTCCGCCATATTGCGTCGGCCGCCATATTGAAATTATCAAAGCATCACTCAATCTACTGTATTCTGCTCGTGAAATCCTTGCATTTGATACCCATATCAAGGGGGTTGTTAAGAAATAAATATACTTATACTTATTTAGTTATTTGTAATTAAAATTATACATTCCATCTTACAAATAACTTATGCTTTTGGATGTATTGATACCATTTTCTTTAACGTCCTCCTAAACTTTTTCTGTCAAAACTATGATAATGAATGTTATTTTTGATTTGGTTCCTATTTATGCTTCTTCTGCTGCTATGATCCCACCAACGCTTTCACAGCAGCCAGAAAAATTAACATTTACGTTGTCTGACCAATATAGAGCAACAAAAAAGCTGTTTCATATCAAATAAGTCTAGATCTGCAAAAAGTAATTCTGAAGGGTAGGTATATGGTTTCCGATATATAATTTTAAGAGCTCATTTTTATACTTTTTTCCAGAAGGTCAAAGTAATTTTTTGTACCCCCACCCCAACTTACTATCGCATAGTGTCGCAGGTGTGCCTTAATCAACCCATGATACATAATTTTCAACAGCGCTAAATGAAATATCTCTCCGAATTGTTTCCATTTGCCAAGGAAAGCTGTTATATTTCCTGCCATATAATTTGTATGATAGTCCCATCTCCAATGTGAGTCAATGTAGACACCAAGGTATTTTATTTTGATTACACCAGCTATGTAAAAGGTAGAACATCCACAAGAACCAAACACAACCAGTCTGCCCAAAGGTGACAAATTTACAGTCTGTGATGTAAATGGAACGTAACAAGCCTTGTCAAAATTTATACTAAGTAATCATGGAAGTAATGAACGAAACGCTTCATATCATCCGTGACTTTAGCCATTACACTTTGTCAACTTACATCACTGTAAAATATGACAGCATCATCAGCAAAGCTCACTACGTCACCAAACACATCCAATGAAAACAAGTCATTCAGATATAATAATATCACACTAGACAAACTCCGCTCCCAGAGGTCCTAGCGGGGAGCTTACATACACGTATAGACAAATGACACCACCCATAACTCATCAGAAGGCGGCCTTTCCACATTAGAGTGAAAAAGGCCGACTGTCTGAATACGGGACTCGAACACGCGACCTACTAGTCCGATTCTAGAGGATACTTACCTCGCGAACTGAGCCACTCGGCCTGTTATATATTAAATAACAAGGGATCCAGTACTGTCACTTGAGGGACCCCACAATCCACAACACGTGGTTTACTCAGACTATTTCCCATACTCACCTGTTGAGTTCTTTGTGATAAGTAGTCTTAAATAAGATTATATGTGGTATTACTAAACTCATATTTTCCACGACCCGCAACTGAGCGTGATCGACCCTATTAAAGGATTTTACCAGGCCAAGAAACACCGCTAATGCTGGTTCTCTTCGGTCCAAGGATTTGTAAATGTTTGACGTAAGATAAACTATTGCGTTCTCGGTTGACCTTGCCTCCGTAAAACCAAATTGTTTTAGTGATAATACATTATTAACATCAAGAAGCTTGGTGATTCGACTTTTAATATTTCCCAAATATCTTGGTGAAACTGGATATCAGACAAATTGGCCTATAGTTAGTCACGCTCAGCCTTTCACCATTTTCAAATGGTAGGGTGACAAATGGTGTTTTTAAAGACACCTGGACAAATTCCGCTCTGGAATTATCTGTTTATTAGATGGCTAAGAGGCAAAGCTATTTTATTTGCGACTAATTTTAAAGTCTCGGAAATTACTCCATCATATCCAGATGACTTATTATTTTTTAGAACATTAATTTTTCCTATAACTTCAGTGAAGTCAGTTGGTGTCAAGAACAAATAATTTGATATTTCTTTGTGCCTTTGTCTTCCAGACCCACCAATATTACAATGTTTTATACTCCTTAAAAGCTTTGTCCCTACTAAAATACGTAACAAGAACATCAGCTACATTTTATCACTCACTCTTATACACCACATTAGTCACTGATTTCACTTTTATTTTTATGTTTTTTTTTAGCTCAAACTTATTTCTATAACGCAAGACCATCTTATTTTCGAATTATTTTTCTGGGCATTTATTTGTCTTTGATAATAATCAATTTTGTTTGTTTATCAAACTGTTTAAATAATTACGATAGTGTTTGTACTTATTTACATTGTCCATGGGAGGATATCATTTTATCAATCTACATTTCTACCCATTGTGGCTATTAACTTCATTAATCCGTTTCTTGAATGAAGTTCTTTTAATTTTATTTTGTCTGATGTCTATAGTTTTTGTGTTATTTTCAACATATCTAATAAATTTCTCAACAAAAATACTTACAGACTTGTTGGCATGCTGGCGGTTTAATACATCTACCCAAAGTTCCAATTTAAGCTGTTTCACAAAAGAGTTTTTATAAAAAATCCTCTTTTGAGCATATTGTAGATTCTCGTATTGTTTGATTTTTTTTGGAAAGGATACTGCTAAAACCAACGGTAAGTGATCGGCGATGTCATATTCAAGAATGGCAGGATAAATTTTAAGGTCATGCAAACCACTGAACTTGACAAATAAATGACCCAGACAAGAAGCTCTATTTCTGTGTACCCTTGTTGCCCTATTTGTTTTTGACACATATCCTGCCCCACTCAAAACATTTAGCTAACTTTCTGTCACATTATCATTATTTCGAATATCTATGTTAGTATTTAATTTAATTATGTTAATAGTTAATGTAATTATATAAGATAGTTTTGTATCGTGCTCTGATTTATCAATCGTGAAGTAAAATGATTGCCTTAACAGTTTTATATCAGAAAATTTAACAGTAGTGCATTTGAACCTATTACCTGAATAATAGGGCGAAGGGTACTGGGTTCGATCCCACTTTTTCAGTACAAACTGTAAAATTAACATCAACCGGGGTTCTGGCATTGTATTTGAGCAAGTTGAATGTCTGCACGTTCCGTCCTTCGGAGGGGGCATAAAGCCGTAGGTCCCGTGTCCATGTGATATTGGGCACGTTAAAGATTCCTACCCTCCTTACAGAAAGGCAGGGGTTCGGCAAAATTTCCAGGATAGTGAGGTGAAACTGCTCCCTGGCGTCGTTGATTGGCCATAGTCGGGGAAATAGGCCGACGTAAAAGAAACAAAACACACACACACCTGAATAATTACATGGCCTCTTACACTTCATTCCTCACGGATTATCTTGATACCTGAAAATAATTAAATCGCTATTTAAATATTAGTATAAATAATGAATATTATTGGTTTCTTACCGCTTACTATTTTGGAGAGATGTCTTAGACACTTTCGGCATTCTCTTTCGATTTCCCTTGTTATCATCCTTGACATGAAAACTGGGCATAACTTCTTACATTTTTAGTGAATTTTCTTTAAAAAAATTCAATAATGAGGAGATCCCGACTATTGA
The DNA here is from genome assembly GCA_964006375.1 of Tillus elongatus. Classification (NCBI taxonomy): domain Eukaryota; kingdom Metazoa; phylum Arthropoda; class Insecta; order Coleoptera; family Cleridae; genus Tillus; species Tillus elongatus. The sequence continues at coordinate 222,276,704 of OZ023262.1, read as the reverse complement.
ATTTTGAAAACATTTCTTCAACTAGGCCCCCTAGAACCCATATCCAGAGTCAGTTTCAGTTTTTATATGTATGTATATATATATATATATATATATATATATATATATATATATATATATATATATATATATATATATATATATATATATATGTATATATATATATATATATATATATATATATATATATATATATATATATATATATATATATATATATATATATATATATATCACACCGATAACTCAAAAAGTAATAGTCAGATTTTAATAAAATTTAGTAGATGCCTTCCTTTTGTAAGTAGCTTGGACAAGTTCGTTTACCAGGAAAATCGGCCCCGGTTTTCTCAGAAAATTTTGTATTTTCTTTCGAAAATTTTTTATATCTCTGGAAATAACAAAGTTAGGACAACCAAATTTGGTACTCTGATTTATGTCATAAAGAGTATTACATGTGCCAAAATTCAGATCTCTATCTTAGAAGACAAAAAGGTAGAGGTAAATTAATTTTTAAGTAATTAAATCTGATTCAGGAAAGTTAAAAATGTAAACATTGATTGATCAGAATGTGAGTGAAAATACTACAAGAAATGGCGAACAAGCTCCTAGATATGTGTCTAAGGCGATATTTTTCTTGATTTCGTTAAAATATAAGCAAAAAATCCATTGTAACATCGTAAAACGTAATGGTTTTATGTAAATTGTAAAACCTTGAACAATATTCCTGCTGGTAAATGCATATAGTGCGTAGCTCAGTGGGCTAGGTGTACAGTGGTCACTTTACATCGTATAATCGACTCCCAGGTGAAGAGTTCTAATCCTGGTTAGTGATTTTGCTTTTTATCAATTTTTTTAGTCTCATTTCACTTTACAGTTATCTCATCTGATTGTTGTTATTCCCATGAATCTTTTAGCAAGTTTTTGTATCAGAAATAATTTGATAAAGGAGAGATGAAAGTTTTAAGACTTAATTCAATTTGAATAGCATATCTGGTTGTTTGTTCTTGTTCTAACTTAGTGAAACCGTTCCATATGTAATACAGTCGTATACTTTTCCCGTGGCTTCACAAGTGCTTGTTTTAGTGAATTTTCTTAAAAAAATTCACTAACGAGGAGACCCCGACTTTTTAATTTAGAAAAAAATTCTTCAAATGAGCGCGAACTAGGCCCCCTAGAACCCATATCCAGGGTCAGTTTCAATATATATATATATATATATATATATATATATATATATATATATATATATATATATATATATATATATATATATATATATATATATATATATATATATAAAGGGTGAACAATTTACCAAAATTTAAGTCTCTAAGTTTAAAGACAAAAAAGTTAGAGGCATTTAAAGAAAAAAATAGGGTTTTCCTCAAAACGTTAAAAGTGGCGATTTGAAACGTCAAAATTAGCAACATTTAGACAAAGAACATGACAGAAATACGGACTATGTAAAGAGTGTTCTGCGAACTCTTAAGTTTCAGCTTAAACCACCATTGTCCCTCATTTTAATAAAATATTTCCAGAAAATTCATTTCAAATAGACACTTTCTCTGATGCTTTGGAAGTAGTTTTAGTTAAATTTATGGTTTAACGGTTCATAATTTTTAGCTAATTTTCATAGAAAAAATTCGTTATTGAGGGGACCGCGGCTTTTCAACTTTAAAAAGATTTCTTCAAATGAGCGCAAACTAGGCCCCCTAGAATCCATATCCGGGTTTACTTTCTGTTTATATATATATATATATATATATATATATATATATATATATATATATATATATATATATATATATATACATATATACATATATACATATATACATATATATATATATATATATATATATATATATATATATATATATATATATATATATATATGTACAGTGTGACGCATTTCTACGCTAAAGCTCAATCTAATTGTTATTATGCAAGATACGAGAAAAAATTGTATACGTTACCTATGGGGTGTTTTGAGCTGCATCTTATAAAATTATTTTGACAACCACAGGATGGGCCATAAGTCGTTGGTGATACCTACATTTTTTTTGAACATTTCTGCATTTTTCATCGAAATATGATGCATGTTTGAAAAAAAAATCGAGACGCAGTAAGTGCGTTTTAGTAGCGAATTTTCATTAAACGCTTCAAATTTCAATAACGCAATTTGTTATTAACCTAAGGTTCGTCAGCTAGGAAATGTTTTAAGTTTAGTTTCGGAAAATTTTTGTACATTTTCGAACAAGTTATGTTGGTAAAATATGGGACATTGTTCTTACTATATAGGTCATACCGGTGACCAATTTGATTACTGCTTGCATTAAAGAGACATATTTTCTATTAAAAACATTTTAAGAAAATTCACTTCCATAACGCACTTGCGTCCAGACTTTTTATAAAATGAGATGTGTTAATGCAGAGGAAGTAAAAGTAGTATGCTATTATAAAAGTGAATGCCAAGTTATTGCTACAAGTTAGAATATGCCTTGTTAATTGCACACCTCTTAATGGAAATAGCGTAATGTATGATGATAGCGGTGGATGTAAACCATGTTCCAGTAATATATAGCAAATTGATTAAATTAGCCGTTAACATAGAACTAAAACTTGCTTGTTACAGTGTGTCACGAAAACACTAAGAAAGAGTTATTGTTTGTGCCTGACAATAAATTTTTCAATTACCTATCAACTTCCCACAATAAACCTAGCTTCTACACAAATTATACATCAGCGATGTATTATGTAGACAACGGAATTACACGTGTGACGTCCTCCGTGGATAATCAGGAATCGATTGATGGACAGTTCATTAATCAGCAAGCGAATAGCATGTGAACAATTAGGTACTATGGTTTACCCTTGAATACAATATAGATTGTGATGGACCTCGTCTCTTCATTTATTGGAAACCGAACTAGGATCCCAAAGCTGTGTAAAAATTCTGTCTACAATTAAGTCTAATTTTTATTAAAAAAAATCACTAATAGAGAGGTATCGATGGTGAGACTTTGCAAAAATTTTTGCAAATGAGGGCGAATTCGGGCCCCTAGAACCCATATCCGCGGTCAGTTTCGATTTTTATGTTTATATATATATATATATATATATATATATATATATATATATATATATATATATATATATATATATATATATATATATATATATATATATATATCCAACCGATAACTCAAAAAATAATTAACTGATTTTGATAAAACTCGGCAAGTGCATTTCTTTTATTAATAGCTTGGATGAGTTCGTTAGCCAGAAAAATCAGACACGGTTTTCCGGAAAAATTTTGGGTTTTGTTTCGAAACAAATTTTTTTTTCCGAAAATTACAAAGATATTTCGATAAAATTTGGTGTACATATTGCTTTGGGAAATACCTAACTATGTGCCAGAATTCAGCTTTCTAGGGTTACAAAAAATTGAGCTATTCAAATTTGAAACATTTATGTTTAATATCACCGCGTTTCATTGACAATAGTTTATATGAGATCTAGTATGTCGTTGTCGTGGTAACGGAACATTTGATATTATTGCGCAGGTCTGTTAGACGATGTAACTAATGTCGTATGGTATTGGTATGAGATTATTTATATGTTTATTTGTTTGAGTCGACGAATTATTTGTGTCATTTGGGAAATTTTTATAGGTATACAAGTGCAAATTGTTCCTTTATTAATGTTAGTGTGTGGACTAAACAGTGTTTGTTATGTTTTATCAACACATATAAAGGATCGAAGTTTTACAAAAGGGCTGATATGCAACAGGTTAGTTCTTACTCTCTAATGCTATGGCGGTAGTTTTAGTTAAGTTTTTGGTTTAACGGTTCATAATTTTTAGCTAATTTTCGTACAAAAAATTCGTCAATGAGGAGACCGCGACTTTAGAATTTTAAAGATTTTTTCAGATGAGCGCAAACTAAGCCCCCTGAAATCCATATCCGGGTTTACGTTTAGTTTTGATCTGCTTACATATATACAGGGTGACGCGTTTCTACGGTAAAGCTGAATATAATTATTATTATACAAGAGACGAGAAAAATTGTATAAGTTAATTATAGAGTGTCTTGAGCTGCATCTTATAAAATGATTTTGACAATCACCCACAAGTCGATCGTTGGTGATCCCTACTTTTTTTTTCGAACAGCCTTATTTTATTGCATTTTTATCGAAATATGTTTGTAAGAAAAAAAATCAAGACGCAGTAAGTGCGTTTTGGTAGCAAATTTTCATGAAATGCTTCAAATTTCAATAACTCAATTTGCTATTAACCTAAGATTTGTTGGCTAGAAAATCAACGTTTAAGGTATATTGTCGGAAATTTTTGTACATTTTCAAGCAATAAGTTATTTTGATAAAATATGGCACTTTGTTTCTACTATATAGGTTATACCGGTAACCAAATTGATGACTGCTTGCATTAAAAAGACATATTTGATATTCAAAGCATTTTTATAAAAATTCACTGCCATACCGCGCTTGCTGCGTCCAGAGTTTCTTATGCTCTATTTCCATTTTTGGTCTGTTGGGCCTTCTAAAACTCACACCAGAATTAATGTTCTACAATTACAGTTAAAACTAGCTATTTTTCGTGTGAACGTTTGTGAGTAATTCCGAATGCAACTTAGAGTCGTGGTTTTCTTCCTGTGAACATATGAGGTGAGTTATTCAGAATGTATAGAGTAGTGATTTCCTTCCTGTTAACGTATGATGAGTCATTCAGAATGTAACTTGGACTGGTAGCTTCTTTGCTCCTTTTACAGGAGCGAAACCACCACTAGGCTAGTTTGAGGTTTTTAGTAAATAGGTTAATACAATTTCTCTCAAGTGAAAGTAGATATAGCAGATAATTAGAGTACAGGTATCCCATTTTGGTTGCAATTTCTGGGTAGCTAGGGTATCAGTAATAATAGAACCTTGCGGCTCTCGCGAATTTGAGCTACTTTTTTGCGGAACGAAAGATGCCACAAACAAAATTGTCGCAGCCCTCTTAGTTTCCGAGTTACAGGGCGGTATTGAATATATTACGTTTTCGGGTACCCCTTGTATTTCAGTTGTCGGATAAATTGTCAAAAAGATTCAAACGAATTATTTTAGAGCTTTTTGCGTAGAATCTAGTGACTTTGTTATTCTTTTTCTAAACATTACGTTTTTGAAATATTGATCGATGTTTTTTTAATGGGACATCATGTATACACGGTGTTTCAAAAATGATGGCTGCTATACTCATGTAGTACCTGACCAAAGCGTGACTCGCCGTTGCAGGCGGTTGTGCTTCACCTTCGCTCCAATAATAAACAATTGACAGTCGACGGCTGGCGTGATGCATATGTTTTGTTTTTCAAGGTTAGGACGAAGTCTATGTTACAGGTGCACATTCAGCACAAAAAAATCAGACTATTTTTTCATATAAACATGGGTCCGCAAATGCTTAGTTTTAGAGAATTTTTATTAAAAAAATTCACCAATAGAGAGGTATCGCTGGTGAAACTTTGCAAAATTTTTTTCAAATGAGCGCGAACTAAGACCCCTAGAACCCATATCCGTGGTCAGTTTTAATTTTATATGTATATATATATATATATATATATATATATATATATATATATATATATATATATATATATATATATATATATATATATATATATATATATATATATATATACGTCTAATAACTCAAAAAATAATTAACCGATTTCAATGACACTTCGCAAGTGCCTTTCTTTTATTAATGGCTTGGATGAGTTCGTTAACCAGAAAAATCAGACGAGGTTTTCCGGAAAAATTTTGAGTTTTCTTTCAAAAAAAATTTTTTTCTCCAAAAATAACAAAGCTGCTCTAATGAAATTTACAATATATGTTGCCTTGGAAGAGACCTTACTACGTACCAAAATTCAACTTTCTAAGTTTCTAGAAAATTGAGTTATTTAAATTTTAAATTTTCTTTCGAAAAAAATTTTTTCCTCAGAAAATTACAAAGTTATTTTATGAAATTTGGTGAATATTTTGTTCTAGGAAAGGCCTTACTAAATACTAAAATTAAACTCACTAAGTTTATAGAAAATTGAGTTATTCAAATTTGAAGCATTTAATAAAAATTCACTACCATAACGCACTTGCTGCGTCCTGAGATTTTTATTTAATTACAGCGGGTTAAAGTTATTTGTTTTTGTCAGTTTTTCACGAATAAATCTGAGTCAAATTAAAATTTTGGCGTGAAAGTTGGCATGCGGGGTTTTTGAGGGCAAGAAATTTAAATATGGTATTGTTAATAACACTGCTGGCAGACGGCAACACCTGTAAGACATGGCTTGCATTCAATTGGCTATAATTTTGTGACACCCAGTAATATCGACCTACCGTATAGCTACTTTGTAGCCCTTATCAATTGTAAGCAAAACTTATCATAGTTGTTACTCTAGCAACCAAATTAAGTTTTTCTTGGTGAAAAGTGTCTAGGCTCACTAGATATCAAGATTCCCTCGTATGTTCTTTAAATTAATTTGTGGAGGTAAAATAAAAAGAAAACAGTAGCATATCATTGGCAATACGGCAACATAACGATTGTAGTGTATATGTACTGAAAAAGTGTCCAGGACTTCTGTATATCTGAGAATTTCATTTTTCTCTAGAGTGATATAAAAACACAATAATAATTCAAATCTTGTCGTTGAAATATTCATCAAATAAAAGGAAGAATTGCGACGTGATCATCACACGGAAAACTTCTTAGCGGGGTAGGATTTTATCAACGTTGCCATAACAAACTTTGCCTTTGCGGTCACAAATTCACTTTTATCTGAAAAAAGACTTTGGAGATGAACCAACTTGCGACAGTTTGTATGAAAAATGTTGCAAGCTTTTATCCTTTAAAATTTTCTGGAATATATTTATTATTTTCGCAACATAAAAATTCTTTTGTGTATAATATTTCGTACTTTTTAAAATACATCTCGTATCCGGTGTATGTTATGATTTGTAAAAATTATTTATAGCAAAGAAAAGCTACCGAAATATCACACGTAATCCAACAATGAAATTTATATATTTCTAAACAAAGAAATTAAGGAGCGTTCCTATTTGGCAAATAAAATACCTTGGCTGCATTTGACATTGCCGAATCCTGAATACCTATGTGTTCTTCATATGTAATCAGCATGGCTTCGTCAAAGGCAGATCAATCAATATTTAGTTTGACAAACATTACACAGTTTATCACTGCAGCACTCGACTCTAACGTTCAGGATGCTGTTATCGTTGTATAATACATAAGTTGAGTTATATTATTGCACCATAGACTATTATTACTCTATATGTATATACTAGATCCATGGTTGTCATATCTATGAGCAGAATAATATAATAAGTCTAGTATGAAGACGTTAATAAAAAATCATAAGATTACCTAGATAATGATTATTACTGATTATCTGATGCATACCACACATTAGGAGAACAAACGAAACATGGCGCTGCGCGACCAGTTAAAATTCTAATATTTAAATCTATGGTATTTATTTATATAAAGGAAAGAAGAACCCCAACGAACGAAAAACATAAAAGCGAGTTCACATCTGACTAAACTAATAAGAAAATGAAAGTATTTAAGCCAGCTAAGACCCTGGAAATAAATGAAGACCTTGCAACTAATTGGAAGAGGTTTAGACAAAGTTTCAATATATTCATGAAGACCACAGGCCAAGATAAACTAAATGAAGATGTGAAAGCAGCAATACTATTAAACTTCCTAGGAGAACTGGCATTGGATTTATTCAATACTCTGAATATATCAGAAGAGGACCAGAATAATAATAGCATTATTCAGGCATTCGATAATTACATAAAGCCACAGAAGAACATTATTTATGAAAGATTCATATTCTACAGTCGTTCACAAAATGAAGGGGAGGATTTTGAGACATTTTTACCACATGTAAAGAGACTCAGTAACAACCATGAATTTCCTGATAAACAAGTAGAAGATATGACAAGGGATGGATCGTCCTAGGCGTTGGGAGCCCGGAGCTACAAGAAAGACTCTTAGAGTCACAAATTTAACAGTGCAGTGGACCTTTGTCCTGCCTCAAAGATCAGTAAAACAGCGTTTAAGAATCTACATGGTGAAAGTCAGGTAGATACAGTTTTTAAGAAACAATAAAAAACGTATGCATATAAGAGCCCAGCAAAATATAGCCAAAACATAAAAACCACCAGTACATGATATTATTTATGTAAAAGATGCAATACATCTCATCAGGCCAGGAAGTGCGTGGCCTGTGGACATAAGTGTAAGGCATGTTCGAAATATAATCATTTCCCAATAAGCTGTAGACTTTGTAAGAGAGTTCAGGAAGTCCAAGAGCACTCGAGTGATAAAGAAATGGCTGAATCAATCCAAGAATTACTAAGAATTGATCAAATTCATTCCATTGATAATGAAGTAACAGAGTAGAAAAGAACGGTGAGGCGAACCAGTAGCTACAAGATGTTATTATAAACGATCGAAGTATCTGATAGAATTTAAGTTAGACACACGTAGTGACGTTAATTTATTTTCAAAATATATTTATTTATTTATCAACCAGTATAACAGTTACAAAGATTATATAATCCACGCAACTCCCACAGAAATAAAGATAGTTATCTGTTGGTGGAACTGGTTACAAAGTAAAACTTAAAATCAAAATAACCCACATAAATCTGTAAATGCGAACAACAGTCCATTAATTCAATCTGTCTTCAAGATACATTCTCCTAAATCTAATAAACAAATAATAAGCCAGCATATACTAAAACAAAAACTTTATTGCTAAAACATTGGCAAGAATCCATTCTTTTAAATTTTTTCTTCGCATTTTTTGTTTGTAACTTTTTAAAATTATTAGATACATTATTGAATAATCCAATTGCTTTAACTAAAATATTACTTCCATATCGTCACAACGTGTGAAGTATGGCATCGGCGACAAAAATTCCAAAAATTTTTTCGCGTAAACGATGTAAAAAGTCTCAAAACATAAAAAACATGATTTGGAAACGAATTTTTTTTTGCCTGTCGGTCTGTATGTGTGGCTGTTTTAGTCACGATAACTTTAGAACGAATTGAGATATCGTCTTCAAGTTTGGGATACAGTTAGCACCCGACAAACGAACGGTTTGGATTATTTTTGGCTAGAATCTCTTCTTGAGGTAGGGCATGAAAGGGCTGTGATTTTGTGAAAATTGACATTTTTCGTTAAAAATCGAGTAATATAACGTTTTAGGGTTTGTTTATTAGAAAACTTTCAATTTCATCAAACATTTGGTATTCTCTGCTTAAATAATTAAATTAGGGGTTGAATGTGTGGGGGTGGAATTTCTCTGACAGAAATTTCGATTTTTTGTTTGCTAAAACGACGAAAAAAGTCTCAAAACATAGAGAACTTGATTCTGGAATGAAATTTTTTTTGTCGGTCTGTCAGCCTGTACGTCTGTCTCTTAGTAGGCGCTATAACTTTCAAACGAATTGAGGTATCATCTTCAAATTTAGTATCTAGTTAGCACCCGACAGGAACGCTTAGAATCGTTTTTGGGTAAGATTGCTTCAGGTAGTAAGCGATAAATGAGGGGTGATTTGGTGAAAATTGACATTTCTTCGCTAAAACTCGAGTAATATAACGTTTCAGAAGGAATACGAATATTTTCTTTGTGGTCAATCACGAACCCTAAATTCATTTAATAAGAATGCCCTTCTGGCGAGAGTGGATTATCACAGCTGTGTGGAAGTTATGTTTCAATTTGCTGCAGTATTTTTACTACTAACAGTTTTGTATCTGATCGGAATTTGTATGTTTTTATTCCTTGTTTTACTATTAGAGGCCAGAAATTGTGGTTCAAGATCTCTATAATTATAATTTTATGCTTCTAACGCATAAATTGTTCAATGCTTAGAGGACTGTTAACAATAAAATTATTTCCGTTGATGATCTTAAGTAGTATTTTTTTGTAAATTCTAAAAATGCACAATAATAACAGATATAAGTAAGTTTAGAATTTGTGATTGTGGATTTAAAAACAAAACATTTACTAGGGTTAACATGATGCCTAAGATCAAAATAAATTTTTAATTAATTAAGGAAACAGGTTCTCACAATAAGTAGTAACAAGGCAAGCAAAAGTATCTTTATAAAAAATAACTAGGAAATATTTAAAGGTATCGGTAAGTTTCCTGATAAATATGAAATTAAAATAAAAAATAATATAGAAGGGGTAGTTAAACCTGTTAAAAGATTGACACAAACCTTGCATAGTATGTTAAAGTAAAGGTACTATTATGAGAAAAGACATATCTCTCATTCCTTGTTTTGTGGAGTTTCTATTTGTTATTGCCGGGTTCCGTTATTAAGCTGTTTCACATAATATTACCTAGCATTATTACTTAATTAAGTATTGTAAATTAAATCACATTTTTTTTATTATCGTGAATCATTACGAAGTAGAAGTCTATTGCTACACTCCATGGCCTACGACTTTTTGAACACTTTTTTTTTGTCATTTGTTCTCTGGTATTGGATTTCATAGCCTACTAGCCTCAAAACGGTTCTTCTCAAAATTGTCAGTGCAATTACAAGTCTTCTCAAGCATGTTGTACATAATTGGAAAGCTCGTTTCACAGGCTATTACATGAGCAACAAATCCAATATGACTGCCATAATAAAAACAAACGTTGATACATGTAGCTCAAAAACAAATGACAATCCAAAGTTGAGAATAGCATAAAAATTACTCTGTAAAAAGTGTCCTGAGAATGTGCAAGTCTTAGACATGACAGATCAACGCCTACTTAAATATTGAAGAAAAAAGAAATCGACAAATTTGTTTTTTTTTTCAATTTAACTCTAAAACAAAAAGAGGCAGGGCAAAATAAAGTCAAATTTAGAACAAGCATGAAATTCTACAAAAGATTGCTGATTTAACCGTCTCCCTATCTCTAATAATAACGGAGATAGCAACACATTCCCATCCAGTTTGTGACACACTGTGTATATATATATATATATATATATATATATATATATATATATATATATATATATATATATATATATACATATATATATATATATATATATATATATATATATATATATATATATATATATATATATATATATATATATATATATATATATATATATATATATTTGTGTGTGCGTGTGTGTGTGAGTGTGTGAGATATACTATATTGCCACTAAAAATATCGGTTTGTTTGTATATAATGTATTAGTGTATAGGTATAACACAGAATATAAGTAATACTATAATTATAAGTATAGGTCTAGACGACTGTTAGTCGTGTCATATGGCAATTCTACATGAAAGTGCAATCTTCTCACTTAGATTGGAAATTCAAAGTAACTGAAAAAGCCTGTGAGCCATGAGACTACAAGCTCGAGGCCAAACAACTCCTCTCACACACGCACACATTTGTACTCACGTAAAGTGGCAGTCGATTGATTCAAAGTAGATGCTATTTTTGGTCTAAGCATGACAAACGACACAAATAGGGTGATCGGAATTTATAATAAGAAATATGAGAGCGTAGCATAGAGCCCGGTAAAATTGAAAACGTTTAACTCTACCGCTACATGTTACGTTTATAAACAGAAAGCGGGAAACAAATACTGTTTTTAAAATATTATAAAGTGCTAAAAGTGTATCTAAAATATGTATAAATAAATCATTAAATATTGTTACCCCTCTACGCTTGCCCTTAATTAGTACATTAAAATCCTTTGGAAAATGTTTAATTGAGTTCATTTACATTATTCCTCCTGGCGGATGAAAGGGCACCCTAAATGTAAGTGAAGTTGAAAAAAATATATATATGCACACGTACACACTCATATATATATATATATATATATATATATATATATATATATATATATATATATATATATATATATATATATATATATATATATATATATATATATATATATATATATATTGCTATGGTAATTTTAATGTACCAGAAATGCATCTAAATTTAGAACAATGGTATTAGAAAACCTAGGTTAATTTACGTAATTCTTATTACAGTATGTCTTGCCAAAGACGGGTTAAAAAGGGGGAATTTAAAAGCAAAAGTCGATAAGCATGCAAGGGGCTAAGTATTCAAATAAAAATAAACACCTTAGTGCATGATAATATAAAAAATATCATATAAAATTAGTATTTGAAATCAAACTGTGCAACTTACATGAAAAAACGTTTAGTTTCCAAAGACTATACAATCAAAATTAAAATATTACATTTAATAAAGCAGTAGACGAGATCACTGAAGCTAATCAAAATAAAAGATCAGCATTCCGTGGCTCAATCACGTCTCCACTATGATAGGTACGCTCAACACAGCAAACAAATCGTCGGAGAGATAAACTTTGGCACTATAACAATAAAATTCAATTAATTTAGGACCAAGTAGGATAAAATGTGTGGAAAGATACTAACACAACATGATTAGAATGATATGAAGGTATAGCAATCAGAAACTATTGACATATTATAGATTACCTGTTATTTTGAGGTGTGGTCTAGTACAATTATAACGTAATAAGGAAAACTCTTTTCCACAGCAATTTTTATTAACAAAATTGACAGAAACTATAAATAGTAACTATATATATATATATATATATATATATATATATATATATATATATATATATATATATATATATATATATATATATATATATATATATATATTGTGGTCCACATCAGTGTGACGTCCATATAATTTCCAAATTGATAGTGCATGTCATTTCAAAATTTAACACATTATGGCATTTCGGAATTACCACAAAATTTGATGACACCTATAAATTCATAACAGATTTAATAATTTTAAAGCATTTGGTTGATTACATCATTATAAATCTCTAGAGTGACATGGTAGCAAGGAAAATGAGGGAAAATGAAAGAAAAATGCAACTTTTAACAATTGTCGAACATCATGTTACGAGAGGACGGCTTATGTATAATATTTGATATAATAGTGTATTAAATTGTATTTTTGATGACTGTATATATACATTGTAGGTAAGTAGATTATTATAAACACTTTTAGACTGGAATTTGAAATGTCAACAAATAAAAGAATAACAAATTTCATGTATAGATTATAAGATTATCATTGAACCAAATCACATGTAAAATAGCTCTATGTAATCAGGAAATTGCCTAGAATAAGTTTTCATTATAAAATTTGTGTAGTATAAAGATTAGCGGTCAGTAATTTTCATATTTATGGCAATTGTCAATTTTGAAAAATAGCAAGTTTGGCATAAAAATTAAGAACATACGGTATAATGAAACCACATGTATGAAGTATCAAAATGCGCAGTTATAAACAAGTTTTCTTTTAAAGTGTAGCATGTTTGGCTAGCTGTAATATAAGAAATAATCCTAAATAGGCAGGTCTATTATTAAAATGGCGTAAGGACGCTAATTCAATTTTTTTCAGTTTTTATATTAAATAAATGTCGATTTATTTTATCGAGGCAGTTGAATTTAAGTAGCTAAAGAGAGCACATCAGAATTTTAATTGATTTCCAGCATTTATTCTCAACAATTTTAGGTTATATTGTTATATGAAAATAATTAAATAAGTTTGACCGTGTCAACTTACCTGTTTATTTCTGCGATCTGACTATTAGTGGTATATTGATATATATATATATATATATATATATATATATATATATATATATATATATATATATATATATATATATATATATATATATAGGATTTTTTTTTTATTTAATATTATTGGCTGCGGCATCTCAAGCCATTAGCACATTCTTTCCCATCATTTAATATTATTTACAAATTTTCCAGACAAAGTCAACTTGGCTCGCCCGGGAATCGAACCCGGGACCTCTCGCTTTGCAGGCTGGCACCTGGCCACCTGCGCCACGAGGGCGTCATATAAGGATTTAAAAAATGGAATTAACTTGAAATATGAGCTCTAGGGGTTTAATTATCGTTTAATTAAAAAAATCTTTAAAAAACTTTTAGTCGAGACGTCCTCATTAACGAATCTTTTCTACAATATCTTGCTATTATAAAATAAAGCAGCCGTGCATTGACACTGATTAAATACTTTTTAAACGATGATTTTACAAGTCAGCTATATTGTGATATTTAACATTAATTTTTGAAAGCACCTTTGGATTATTTTAGGTTATGCTTTCTCCCCTTTTACATTTCGAGTACTCTTACATGTTTGTCGGTCAATTATGAACGTTCGCTTTTTATGACATAAAATGCCTTGATGCGTTAAATGTTTAGAGAGGAAGCTGAAACCATCATAACTCGGTTATGTGACCCACTTTCGATGCCAAGCCTGAGTCCGTTGGTTTGGGAGAATGGCTTTCAACAACAGTCTGTAGCGTCTAACCCTGCTCATCCCAGCAATATTAAGCGAAAGCGTTCTTGGTACAAGTATAACTGTAATAATACATTCCAGACTCCTACTCCTGAACTACTGGTCGCCAAGGTTTCTATAATTAATGGAAATTCGGCCAGGTTGCTGTAGAGGTAATCTTTAATTATATGAATTAATTTTGACTAATATTATAGTGTATGAATATTCACAAATTAATTCATTTAAGGAAACAAGTCAAAAACAAAATTTATTTATTTATTATTACACCTCTTTGACAAAGCCAGATAGTTGTGTGATATTTAACAAATATTTTCCATCAGTTATTAAAAAAAGTCTGGACCTAGCAAGTGCGCTTTAGTACAGAATATTTATAAGACGTTTTCAATGGCCAATATGTCTTTTTTAACGAACGATATCAAATTTGGTATAACCGATATAGTAGAAACAAAATGGTACATTGTCATAAAAATAACTTTATTGTTTTATAAAAGTACAAAAATGTTTCCGAAAATAAACTTCAAATGTTCCAAAAAAAAACTAATTTCGATTTTCAGGGCCAACAAACCTCCTCATTTACACAACTGCAAGATATGATTATTCACAAGAAGCTTTTTGACAAAAATTTAAAAAAAATTTTTGCATGAAAATTGACAATCTTTCGCGAAACATGTTTTTTACATAAACTTAATAAATATTTATTATTAATTAGCATTATTTTACAAAAAATGATTTCTAAAGAATACTAAAAAAGTTCGGGACGCAGCAAGTGCGTTATGGTAGTGAATTTTTATTAAATGCTTCAAACTTGCATAACTCAATTTTCGATAAACTTAGAAAGTTGAATTTTGGTGTGTAGTAAAATCTTTTCCAAGGCAACATATCCGCCAAATGTCATTAAAATAACTTTGCACTTTTCGGAGAAAACAATTTTTTTCTAAAGAAAACTAAAAATTAAAAAAACTCAATTTTATATAAACTTAGAAAGTTGAATTTTGGTACGTAGTAAAGCCTTTCTCAAAGAAATATATCCACCAAATTTAAGTAAAATAGCGTTGTAATTTGCGGAGAATAATTTTTTTTTTTTTGAAATAAAACTCAACATTTTCTCGGAAAACCTTGTCCGATTTTTCTGACTAACAAATTCATCTAAGCCATTAAAAAAAAGGCATCTGCCGAGTTTAATCAAAATCGGTTAATTATTTTTTGAGTTATCGGTTGGATATATATATATATATATATATATATATATATATATATATATATATATATATATATATATATATATATATATATATATATATATATATATATATATATATATAACATATAAAAATTAAAACTGACCCCGGATATGGGTTCTAGGGGTCTTAGTTCGCGCTCAATTGAAAATTTTTTTTGCAAAGTCTCACCATCGATACCTCTCTATTAGTGAATTTTTTAAAATAAAAATTCGCTAAAAATGTGACTAAACATCTACAAGCAGATTTACATAAAAATTACATAAAATTAAAATTATACTGGGTGATTCACAACGCAATGGACACATAATGTGTGCGTATATAATACCTCAAAACATGCCGATTTTTTATATAAAATTTTTCTTTGACACCCATGGTTGGTGAGATATTGGCTTCGGAAGATTATTTAACAATCACAAGAAACAGCTGTATTGCAGCAGTGCTCTAACATAGAACAACCAAATGTGGTAGATGGTTTTCTTTTATCAACATTGTAATTTGATAAAAATTTGAAGTAGATATAAACGCAAAAAGGGGAAAATGGGGTCACCCTTTTAATGAGTTGATTTTTTTAAACCCTAACCTAACTAAAAGTTAAATTACATCAATTTTACAGCAAATTAAATTTTCTATATTCTTCTCCTCTTGTCACTAAAACCATAAAAATACTAAAGATATTGTTCAAAATGACTTCCATTTTCTCTCACACATAACTGAATCCTTCGTCGAAAATTAAAGTCGACTCTGTTAAATAATTGGATGTCACTTTTAATAATGGTCCACTTATTATTGATGCGACTCCACAAATCTTCCTTAGTTTGAACTGGTGTCAAATACAAGCATTCTCTTAAAGCCTCCCAGAGAAAAAAGTCACATTTATTCAAGTCTGGTGACCATGCTGGCCAATGTTGAGGGCAATTAATTCCCCAACCTTTCCATCGATTTGAAAATTCTTGGTTTAAAAAGCCAGGAACATTTGTAGTGAAATGTGGTGGCATTATGCTACACTTTCAGTCCAAACCCCCGGCATAATATATCTATGCTGTGCTAAAACTGTATTTGAGGCCGTTAGTCAAGCTACAAATATAGTGTGTTTTAAAAATGGATCGAATCTCCCAGTTAAATAACAATCACTTGACAAACTATTAATTTCATGTCGTCTGTCATTTTTCATATTTGTGGCCGAGATTTCACGATTGTTGGTTCGGGTAGTATGCTCTATTCCTGTTATTTATTTAGTTTGGTTAGCGTTTATACATGTTGTATGAATCAATCTGCGCGTAACAGTTAACTACTCTGTCTGTCAGGCATTGGACTTTAACCACTAAGTCGTTTCAACGCATGCTTTTCAGATTTTATTTTTAATTTGGAAAAAGCTCTAAATATTGTGTATCAAGTTACCTAAAATTCGCAACATAGGTTTCCTTACACCATTTCTAGCCACATGTAAAGTCTCATTCCAGTCACACTGATACTTACAAAAATATAGCGTTTTCAAGAATATTTTTGTATATCTATGGGGGAAAAGAATGCCTGTTATAGCTGATACACGAACTCGTCCGCGGTTTTAATACGGTGAAGATACGTGCCAAGTTTTGTTCAAATCAGTTCAGGCTTTTTGAGTTATCGCTCGGATACATACATACATACATACATATATATATATATATATATATATATATATATATATATATATATATATATATATATATATATATATATATATATATATATTATAAACATATAAAAAATTTAACGGACCTTGGTTTTGGGTTCTAGGGACCCAAATTTGCGCTCATCTGAAGAAGTTTTTCCAAAAGATTTTCATCGTGACCTCTCTATTAGCGAATTTTCTTAATAAAAATTCTCTAATAAAAAGCACAGTGTTTCTGCGCTGGTATTAAAATGGACCTATTCTATAATTACTTATTATTGCCGCCAAAACATTAATTGATACGGATTGATGCTAATGCCCCGCGACGCTTGTAGCATAATGATAGAGTGGAACCCGAGAGGGACTACTAAAAAGGATTTCAGCATATAAATTCGCGGTCGAGATTTTGCTGGAATTCAAGGAACTTGTGTCGAAGCTTATTATACATTTTTTGGTTCAAGGCATTTTACATAATTTTCCCTTTTCATGTAAATATAATTTAAATTTAAGTAGGTAATTTACTATTTGTGTAATTTGAATACTTTGGCCATTACGATTAATTGTGACTTTAATAATGTTTTATTAACCCCAGTTTTCGTATTAGAACTTCATAAAATTGTACGCGATGCCTGAAAAGTTATTAATGGAAAGGTAATCTTTGGACTAGAAATTTGTGGCAGAAATACTAACAAGAGGACCTCGTAAGATAAATAATTAAATGGACTTACGATATATTCTGACCTCAGCGGAATGCACCACATTCAGGAAACATAAAATAGAGAACAAATTTGTTTGCATACCTTTTCAACCGCGTATCACAAAAGGTCCGAGCGCATTTTTAAGAAACCCAATTTGCAGCTAAGTTTCCAAAAAGAAATTATGGAAATTTGTTAGGTAATACGAAAGACACAGATAAAGCCGCTGTAATGTCGGGTATTTATGATATAGGTTGTAAAGATTGTAATCTTTAATACGTTGGGCAGACTAAGAGAACCATTCAGACTATATTTCGTGAACATCTGGCACATCTGAGATACGGTAGTGTAGATATGTCATGCGTGGCACACCATATTTGGGATAATAATCACCACATTGCTAAGAAAATCTGAAACATCAAAAATGTTAGACAGCCATCGAAGCTAGATGCGTACGAAAGTATTTATATTTCTAAGGCAATAAAAAACAAAAATTCCTTAAGCCGAGTGCCGCCACTCATTTATAGTCCTTTGTTTGCCCTCTGCCTCTGACAGAGATACAATATTCAGAAACTTGCCAGGTAAAGTTATAGAGGAAGTTCGAAAACCTCGTCTGGCAATAAAAATAGAATACACAGAAAATTTTTCCTGCGATTTAGTCTCCGTCACGTTATCGGTCTCTAATTAAAACGCAGTATATAAGGTGATGTTTATTAGTAAGCAGTTTAGAATCTTCCATCCTCTGATGGCGCTAATCTTATTAGTGAAACGATCGTCAGGTCTTTAAAAAGATGTGTTGTGGTGAGTTCGGTTCTCCAAGTGTACTTATTAGAAAACACCATTGCTGAATTTAAAATAGGTTTTAAAAATTCATATAATAACCAAACTTGTGATGACGCTAGTAAAATATTTGAGAATTTTTTGAGGCTTTGATATGGTCATATAACGTGACCTGTCCGGAAAAATAAAAAGTTGTTGATAAGGACTAATAGTTTTAAGTCTAAGTTAGTTTCACGGATCATCTCAGAAAAAGGCTGGACGATCTGAAATGTCGAATTAGACTAAAAAAATGGACGTTGGGCTGAGGTAAGACAGATGTATCACTTTATGAAAAAACACATAAATTTTCCAGTAAGAGAAGTGAAACAGGACCATTATGCAGATATTATTGAAAATTCACTAAATAAACCTAAAACGTTATGGAAGAGAGTAAATGAAAAACTGGGCAGGAAAAAAATGGCGGAAAATAATATTCAATTAAATATTGATGACAATATTAAAAGTAATAAAAAAGAAGTAGCAGCTGCTTTTGCCAAATACTTCACCACTTTCGTTGTACATAAGCTAAAAGCACATTTCCGAAATAGAATGTCTGGAGACTACACCGTTGGCAAGAACATCGGTAACAATACGTGCTTGATATCTTCTGTCAGAAGAATAGCATTTATATCGTAAATAAACCCTACATTAAAAAATCACGCGGATTGAAATACCAGTGTTTGTTATTAAAAAAGTGGGGACGAATTGGCAGATGCACTAGCAGATATAATAATATCTTGCATTAGATTGGGCCAGTTTCCGGATGTACTGAAACTTGATAAAGTCATTGCAGCCTTAAAAAATAAAGATCCGGGAATTTTAGAAAACTACGGACCGCCATCTGTTCTGAGTGTACTCTCCAAAATTATTGATAGAGTGACATGCGCCAGAATAGGCAAACTTTTAAACAAATCATCTCGTTAATGCTTGCCAACATGGGTTTAGACAGTCTATCAACGGAAACAGCTGTGATCGATTATGTACAGGATGTAAATGATAGATTGGACCACAGCGAGAGTGTTGCCACGCTACTTTATGATCTCTACTGCGCATTTGGTACCGTCGTTATCAATCTTGTCGCAGATTAATTAGACTTGCTGGGAATACGTGGGGTTGCTAATAATCTAATTGTGTCATACTCACCAAACAGAAAACTGTATGTCAAAATGAGAGACACTGACCCTGGGGAATGTGACATAACTGTTGGTACTCCACAGGATAGTGTGTTTAGCCTCCTAGTGTTTTTATTATACGTGACCGATCTCCCAGCCTATATCAGTCAAGGCAGGGTGTTTATGTATGCCGCTGACACGTTAATGGTTCTTAGTGAGAACGATGCTGATGAAGCTGAGGCAAGGGGAAGCAATGAGTTTTGCCAGTGGTGTCACGGAAATAAATTAATTAACAACTTAAAAAAAAACTGTATTTAGAAAGCTTCATTGGACACCTTAGAGAGAACCACCAGAATCTGAAACTTTCAATCAATAGTCACAACTTCAGGGGTGAGAGTGCGGTATTTTTTTTTGGATAACTTCGTGAATAGCAGACTAAGCTTTAAGAACTATCCGGAATATGTCAGTGGCAAGGTCAAGAGTGAATTTTTTGCAATTTTAAACCTTAACGATGGTCTTAACATTAAAAACTTAATAAGCGTCTATTACGCGATGGTGTACCCCCAATTAAGCTTTAACATAGCGGTGTGGGGTCAGACAACTGATATCGGGAGACTAATTATAATGCGAAAAAGGATTGTTACAGTTGTTTTAAACTTGCCTTATAACTGCACTTGTCGGGAGGTATTCACGGATAATCAGATTTTAACTGTCACATTCTATTTTTGCCTATAATTATTGACACATTGATATGTTAATATATTTGCACTTTTAAATAACTATACGTCACGATTTGTCTGTTTTTAGTGAATTTAAAAAAAAATCACTAATGAGGAGATCCCGACTTTTGAATTTTGAAAAAAATTCTTCAAATGACCGCGAACTAGGCCCCCTAGAACCCATATACAGGGTCAGTTTCAGTTATATATATATATATATATATATATATATATATATATATATATATATATATATATATATATATATATATATGTATCACACCGATAACTAAAAAAATAATGGTCCGATTTTTATATCAAATCTGGCAAATATCTTCCTTTTGTAAGTGGCTTGGACACGTTCGTTAGTCAGGAAAATCGGCTCAGGTTTTCCCGGAAAATTTTGTGTTTTCTTTCGAAAAAAATTTATATCTCTGGAAATATCAAAGTGAGGGAAGAGGGAACCCAAATTTGGTACGCTGGTTTCCGTTATAAAGAGTATCCTATGTGCCAAAATTCAGATTTCTATCTCAAAAGATAAAAAGTTAGAGGTAAATTAATTTTTAATTAATGAAATCTGATTCAGTAAAGTTAAAAATGTAAAAATTTATTGATCAGAATGTGAGTGAAAAATGCTACAAGAAATGACTAACAAGCTCCTAGATATATGTCTAAGTCGTTATTTTTCTAGATTTCGTTAAATATAAGCAAAAAATCCATTGTAAATCAAAAAAGATTTATGTAAATTGTAAAACCTTGAACAATATGATATTCGTGCTGGTAGATGCATATACTGCGTAACTCAGTGGGCTAGGTGTACGGTGGTCGGTTTACATCATAATAATCGACTGCCAGATGACGCGTTCTAATCGCTTTTTATCAATTTTTTTTAGCCTTTTTTCACTTTACAGTTATCTAATCGGATTGTTGTTATTCCGATTAATTTTTTAGCGAGTTTTTGTATAAAAATAATTTGATAAAGAGGAGATGAAAGTTCTAAAACTTAATTCAATTTGAATAGCATATCTGGTTGTTTGTTTTTGCCCTATCTTAGTGAAACCGTTCCATATTTAATACAGTCGTAGACTTTTCCCGTGGCTTCACCAGTGCTTGTTTTAGCGAATAAAAAAAAATCACTAACGAGGAGATCCAGACTTTTGAATTTAGAAAAAAATTCTTTAAATGAGCGCGAACTAGTCCCCCTGAACCCATATCCAGGGTCAGTTTCAATTATATATATATATATATATATATATATATATATATATATATATATATATATATATATATATATATATATTTATATATATATATATATATATATATATATATATATATATATATACATATATATATATATATATATATATATATATATATATATATATATATATATATATATATATATATATATATATATATATATATATATATATATATATATATATATATATATATATATATATATATATATATATATATATATATATATATATATAGGGTGGCGCATTGAAAACGAAACAGACCAATTTGCGTCCAGAGTGTTACATGTTTTGAAAGCTCTTTCCTTTCTTAATTCAGCACGCAAATTTTTTTTGGAAGTTTTATCAACTCGTTTAAAAATTATTCAAAGTTGGAATTGCAAGAACGTATTTTATTCATTGTGATAAGAAATGCACTAGTTAGTAAGTTTTTTCTTAAAAAAACTAAAAAACAAAACCAAACGTTCAACAGTGTTTATTCGATTAGGTAAGTGTTCCAATTGTTGACCACCAGCTTCCATACAAAAGTACAAATTTTGTTCAAAACAAAATCTGACATTCTGGAGCATTTGTGGAGTTATTAGACGGCATTCTTCAACAATGCGTCGTCGTATCTCTTCCAGAGACTCCGGTTCTGTTGCGAAAATTCTACTTTTTAAATGGCCCCATAGAAAGAAATCTAAAGGAGTTAAATCCGGTGATCTAGGGGGCCACTCAATAGCACCTCTACGCCCAATCCCTTGCTCTGGAAACTGTCTGTTCAAAAACTCCCTAACACGTTGTGAAAAATGCGGAGGATTTCATATTTTCATATGTTCATACGTTGTATTTTTTTGTTTATGACATTATCTTAAGACTTGTTCTATCTACATACATTATATAGCAGAAGGATTAACAAAGTACTACTACTACTACTACTACTACTACTACTACTACTACTACTAGTAGTAGTAGTAGCCGGAGTCTTATTAAAAGGACCAGGGACTACGACATGGTATATGTGGTTGGAATGCCTAAGTGGTTGGTGCTAGTTTGTGCAGGCTGGTGGTTTGATGATTCTAGTATATTTGTTTTTTTCGTAAATTACTGCTTTGATTATTTGTGGTATTATTATTTTGTAGTAATGACTTCACGGTCATGCTTTCCGTGATCACGCTTTAAGCAGCCAGCTCGTTGCCTATAATGATAGTGTAAGGGTACTCATACGAACGTAATGTGTGTGGATTGGCGTCCAAGATCGTAAGCAGTATTTTGTATTTCCCTTGCTATATGGCTCTTGGCATATAGGCTACATATTCAATATCAATTCAGAGCCTGTACAGATGACTATTTTCGCTGGTGTTACTATTAGCATTACTATTGCTGTCAGTATTACTATTTTAACAAAGGTTCATCGTCGTTATTGCAACGGACAATAACTAAATAATATTTATAGTTTCAGGAATATGTGTGGTTAACCTTTCTTTATATAGCGTGTCCCGTGATTAATGGGACACAGAGGCGTAATAAATTTCTGATATCAAATGATTACAATTATAGCAAATTTATCTCACTCGAAATTGTTGCTTCTAAAAAAAGATAGGCCTCAAATTACAATTTGCAGCAATATTTTGATTTTTAATGCAGACATAAAAGGGATCTTAATTGTATGCGATTATTGTCAGTTGTGTTTTATCGCCCCCTGCTGTTTAATGTACACCCTTGGCAAACTTTGCAAAATGTTTTAGAAGATATTCCCAGCGGAATATAGATTAGCAGAGAGTACATCAATAATTTAAAATATGCTAATGACACAGTGGCGGTAGCGGATAGCTCCGAAAGTTTTTGAAGGATATTGGTTCGGATTGCGTAACTTAGAGCTTTGAGTTTACATACAATATTTACATACAGTGTGTCCCCGGTTCGACGCATGAATAGGTGAAAAATAGTAATTTTTTAAATTCAAACTTCTTTGTGTGGGAATAAGCCCGGCTTGAATAGAAAATAATTTGTGTCACAATTTAAATTTAAAAAAATCAAGTATGGCTTAGAAATTTACAAAACACTAATTGTTGACACTGTTAAGGTGCCTTTTATCGAGGCGATACGAAAAAATGTTATTAAAAAAGATGACTGGAAAGAAACACTGAGTAGGATTATAAAATTTTAAAGTCCTAAGCCTACTTTGATATTTCCCATAATTTTCATTCCACGCACCCTCCTTATTGAATATATTAAAAAATTTCGTTAATAAAATTTGTTCAAAGCAATACATTGAACACGATCGCTTTTTTATCCCTCTATTAGGCATTGAGGTAGTTAAAGGAATAAGGACATTAAAAGAAAATACAATCGTCAAAAAATACATTTATTTTAATACTAACATAACAATACTAACATCTATTGAAATATTGATTTACTCAATAAGTACACCGCCTTTATTCGCGCATTCTTTCCCAAATTACAGTGAAATCTATTCAGGGGAAACATAATTTATCGCATCTGTAATGCGATTTTTCAATACGTCTACGTCATCTGGAAGCCTATTTGAATATATTATTTGTTTTATCCGGCCCCAAAAATCAAAATCCATGAGTTAAGTCCAGAGATCTGGGCGGCCACAAAATAGGACCAGCATTGTCTATCCATTTTTCTTGAAAATTCTCATTCAGCAATTCACATATCCGAAATTAGAGAGGGCAGGGCAACCGTCGTGTTTAAGATATGAAAAAAATCTTGGTTCGATTGGTAGTTTGTCCACAAAGTGATTAGAAATATTGAAATAACGATGTTGATTTAATTTTCCCCCAACAAAATATCGCTCAGTTAAACAACAACGATAGGAAATGGCATTACACCAAACATTAACGTTTTTAAAGTACTGCCGCCGAGTTACATAATTTGGATTATTTTCAGATTAATATCGACAATTCTGTAATGAAGGTACACCGTTAGTTGTAAACGTCGATTCATCCAAGAAATTAATATTTTTATAGAAATTTCAATTCTCTGGGATTTTCTCACCTAAAGTTAGGCAAAATTCCAATTTTTAGGATTTATGTGACGAAATGTAACTTTAAACGCCTTCTTTACTTCATAAATGCGTTTCTCCTAAAACTGATTTCTTAGTGAAAGCTTGGTTTTCGCGTAATAAATCCATGGCTACCACAGTACACATCTTCGTTAAAGTTCTTCTTTGGTATATTATGTACAGTACTTTTAATGACAAATTTTTTTAACCGGTCAGGATACTGTAAATTGAACCACAACTGTGTCCCGAAAGTTCATATGAGATAGTCTGATAATCTCTGGAATAGATAAATCACCAACTCCATAACACTGAACTCAGATGTGTGGATTTAGTATGGGTAAAAGCGCACGCAGGTATAGTTCCCAATGAAATAGCTGACATGTTGGCCAAGGAGGTTATATACTCTGGCGGTGAAAAAAAAAAGTCCAATTACTGAAACTTTCTCTACATTCTTACAAAATATAATGCTCAAATAATAGTGGAATAACGAATATATTCATAACAATAAAGGCAGATATTAAAAAAGTTTTTAACCTCTTCCACACACAGTTCCGTGGTTTTCTTATGTAAAGCTCTACTACTGTTAACATTTGCACCTTGAGGTTTGGACACTCATTCGTCCCTTCCCATCTAAACAAAATAAATCTGAGGGACGATACAAACTGTGAATGTGGATAGTTTAGGGACACTAACATATGATTTTAAATTATCAAGAGAAAAGAAGCACTACTGATTCCTTGATTAACATAATTAATGAGCTAAAGACTGTCACCTGTCCCTTTAACTTGACACAATTACTTTATACTAAAGTATATACAGAAGTATATACACTGCTTGCTAAACATATAAACAATTTGAAGATTAAAATATAAAACTACACGTTAACAGTAGTGAGGAGCTAAGTAAATTATTCTACTTGTATAAGTGTGGATGTGTAATTATCGGTTTGTAAGGATACGGATCTAATGCAAAAAAACTCGGGACGCAGCAAGTGCGTTATGGCAGTGAATTTTTATAAAGTGCTTCGAATATCAAATATGTCTTTTTAATGCAAGCAGTCATCACTTTGGTTACCGGTATAACCTATATAGTAAAAACAATGTGCAATATTTTATCAAAATAACTTATTGTTTGAAAATGTACAAAAATTTTCCGACAATAAACTTTAAACGTTGGTTTCCCAGCCAACAAACCTTGGGTTAATAGCAAATTGAGTTATTGAAATTTGAAGCATTTAATGAAAACTTGTTACCAAAACGCACTTACTGCGTCTTGATTTTTTTTCTTACAAACATATTTCGATAAAAAATGCAATAAAATAAGGCTGTTCGAAAAAAATTTGTAGGGATCACCAACGACTTATGGGCCAGCCGGTGATTGTCAAAATATTTTTATAAGATGCAGCTCAAGATACCCTATAGTTAACTTATACAATTTTTGCTCGTCTCTTTTATAATAACAATTATATTGAGCTTTACCGTAGAAACGTGTCACCCTGTATATATGTAAGCAGATCAAAACTGAACGTAAACCCGGATATGGATTCCAGGGGACCTAGTTTGCGCCCATTTGAAGAAACCTTTTTAAAATTCTAAAGTCGCGCTCTCCTCATTGACGAATTTTTTGTACGAAAATTAGCTAAAAATTATGTACCGTTAAACCATAAACTTAACTAAAACTACCGCCAAAGCATCAAAGAAAATAACTAACCTGTTTTATATCAGTCCCTTTTGTAAAACTTCCATCATTTATATGTGTTGATAAAACATAACAAACACTGTTTAGTCCACCCACTAAGATTAATAAAGGAATAATTTGCACTTGTATAAAAAAATGTCCCAAATAACACAAATAATTTGCAGCTGAAACTGATAACAATAAACATAACATATAAATAATCTCATATTATAGGATAAACGTTAGTTACAGACCTGCGCAATAATATCAAATGTTCTGTAACCAGGCAACGACATACTAGATCTCATATAAGCGAGGTGTGAAATTGTCAATGAAACACGGTAATATTAAAAATAAAAGATTCAAATTTGAATAGCTCAATTTCATATAAACCTAGAAAGCTGAATTTTGGTGCATAGTTGGGTCTTTTCCAAAGCAATATGTACACCAAATTTCATCGAAATGTCTTTGTAACTTTCGGAGAAAAAATTTTTTTTTGAAAGAAAACTCAAAATTTTTCCGAAAAACCTTGTCCGATTTTCTTGGATAACGAACTCGTACAAGCTATTAATAAAAGAAAGGCACTTGCCGAGTTTCATCAAAATCGGTTAATTATTTTTTGAGTTTCGGTTGGATACATACATACATACATACATATATATATATATATATATATATATATATATATATATATATATATATATATATATATATATATATATACATATATAAACATATAAAAATCGAAACTGACCCCGGATATGGGTTCTAGGGGCCCAAATTCGCGCTCATTTGAAATTTTTTTTGCAAAGTCTCACCATAGATACCTCTCTATTAGTGAATTTTTTTAAAATAAAAATTCACTAATAAACGATTGGATGAATGGAAAGTAGCTGAACTAATATTTAGGTAATCTTTATATGTGTGTATATATGTATTGATATTTTATAATCATTTTTTAATAGTATTGTGATTAAGTATAAGGTTCTACTGTCTGCCCAATTGTTTCCTCATTCTGTCATGGGTCACTTAGTATGTCTTTTTAAAGTTGCCTAGTCAGACCCCTAAGGCATGAAGCGTGTGTCCCTGTTTATCCCAATTTAGAATGGTAAGAATATGTGTATGCATGTCTATATAATAAAATATATGTAAAACCTAATGATCTGACCAAGTCAACCCACTTTGAATAGGAATACGACTGATGTAACTAGCATTAGGACCGGGGAAGAATGTGTGAATGGAAAATAGCTATAACCAACTAAATTCGAGAAAAAGGATAGTTTAGAATCTTAGTTTGATGTCCGCACGTTCTGCCCTTATTTCATATCATTTCTTATGCTGTGGTAATGTCGTCAATCTCCTGTGCACAGTGCGATCTGGGGCAAGGAAGAGACCTCTGCTCCCCTTACGTAAGGAAAATGGTTTGGCAAAATTTCCAAGATAATCATGTGAAATTGCTTGTTAACATCATGGGTTCTCTATAGTCGCAGTGTTGATATTTCTGTGCCAAACATTTTTCAAAGCACAGGGAAGAATTAATGGTAATACTCTACCTTTGTGGCACTAATGAGGAGATCGCGAATTGAATTTTGAATAAGCTTTTCCAAACGAGCGTAAACTAGTCCCCCTAAAAGACGTATCTGAGGTCGGTTTCCACACACAATATATATATATATATATATATATATATATATATATATATATATATATATATATATATATATATATATATATATATATATATATATATATATCACACCGATAACTAACTTGTGGCTTGGATAACTTAAAAAATACTTCACCAATCGAAACCAAATTTGACAATTCCCTTCATTTTGTTAATAGCCTGGACGAGTTCATTAGTCAGTTTTTACGCTCAAATACTTTTAGAAACAAATGAAAAAAACGCAATATCTTTTAAATTACTAGAAATATTAAACTAAAACTTGAAGAGTACGTACACATTATACAAGTGGTCCTACCTACCAAGTTTGAACTCACTTGGCTGTGACTGTAGTATATTATGATTCTAACATCCAATCAAACAAATAAGAAAGTGGTTGTGTACATCCGATTCAGGTTCTTAATCAATGCATGTAGGTACTGAAACAAAATTATTTCAAGAAGAAATATACCTACTGCAAACTAATATAAGTATAATACCTAGGGTACCTGGGTACTTATGGTTTCTTTACTCTTAGCATTGACTCTTTATGAGACATTTGAAGTAAATGAAACTACATAATATCATAAAGCAGTTTAACTTACATATATAATGTCAATTATTAAAATTATAATTTCAATATTTTGTACTGTTTATATTTATTTCATTTTCAAAAATGTACGGTACAGTAATAGTAAAAAAATCTCGGGACGCAGCAAGTGCGTTATGGTAGCGAATTTTCTTTAAAATATTTTTAATAGCAAATGTCTTTCTTTGATGAAAGCAGGCATCAAACTTGGTTGCCTATATAGTAGAAGCAATGTAGCATATTTCATTGAAATTAATTTATTGTTTTAAAATATATAAAAATTTTTCAAAAGTGTAGATGCAGCAAATGTGTTATGGAAGTGATTTTCCATAAAAATGTTTTTAATAGCAAATGCGAGCAGGCATCAATCTGATAATCTGTATAGCCTATGTGGTAGAAACTTATGGTTTGAAAATATACAAAAATTTTCCGAAAATAAACTTAAATGTTGGTTTTCATCCAACAAAGCTTACGTTAATAGCAAATTGAGTTATTGAAATTTGAAGGATTTAATGAAAATTCGGTAAATTTGCAGATTAGCACCCGAACGCTTTTCAACAAATTGTTTTCAGAAACATTACTAGGACCCACCTTCAGGTTTCTGAAAACAGTTTTTTGAAAAACGTCCGGGAGCTAAACTGCAAATTTACCGAAAACTTGCTACCAAAACGCACTTACTGCGTCCAGATTTTTTTCTTACAAACGCATTATATTTCGATAAAAAATGCAAAAATGCATTAACGAATTTGTTCTACGAAAATTAGTTTTGAAAAAATTATACACCCCTACTCACTCCTGGTCCCGTAACTTCCTTGGGGAGTGTGAACAAGAAATTTTTCTTGGGGTTTGTGGATCCGGGAGGGAGGGGGGGCAGGCAGGTTTCTGAAAACAGTGTTTTGAAAAGCGTTCGGGAGCTAAACTGCAAATTTACCGAAAATTCGCTACCAAAACGCACTTACTGCGTCCAGATTTTTTTCTTATAAACGCATCATATTTCGATAAAAAGTGCAAGAATGCATCAACGAATTTGTTCTACAAAAATTAGCCAAAAAAATTATGCACCCCTACTCACTCCTGGTCCCTTAACTTCCTAGGGGAGTATGAACAAGAAGTGTTTCTTGGGGTTTGTGGATCCAGGGAAGGGGGTCTAGGCAGGTTTCTGAAAACAGTGTTTTGAAAAGCGTTCGGGAGCTAAACTGCAAATTTACCGAAAATTCGCTACCAAAACGCACTTACTGCGTTCAGATTTTTTTCTTATAAACGCATCATATTTCGATAAAAAGTGCAAAAATGCATTAATAAATTTTTTCCTCGATAATTAGCTAAAAAAAAATTATAGACTGTTAAACCATAAACTTCACTAAACCTATAAATAAATATCCAAAAAGCCACCAAACTTAACTAAACTGACA
Organism: Tillus elongatus; assembly: GCA_964006375.1. Lineage (NCBI taxonomy): Eukaryota > Metazoa > Arthropoda > Insecta > Coleoptera > Cleridae > Tillus > Tillus elongatus. The sequence continues at coordinate 222,246,390 of OZ023262.1, read as the reverse complement.
GCCAAAGTATCAGAGAAAGGCTTTATTTGAAATTGATATTTTGTAAACATTTTAGTAAAATGAAGGGCAATGACGGTTGAATCTGAAACTTAAGGGTTTGCAGAACACTCTTCTTCAAACATTTTCTTTTCACAAACGGTATTTGTTTTACATTCTTTGCCTAAACATTGCCAATTTTGACGTTTAATATTGCGAGTTTGACGTTTTGAGGAAAACTCTAAAATTTGTTGCTTTAACTGCCCATAACTTCTTTGTCTTTAAAGCTATGGACCTAAATTTTGGTAGAGAGTTCACTCTTTATAATACAAACACGCGTACCAAATTTTTGCCCTTACTTTGTTATTTCCGGAGATATGAATTTTTTCATAAAGAAAACACAAAATTTTCCGGGAAAACCTGGTCTGATTGTCCTGGCTAACGAACTTATTCAAGCTACTTGCAAAAGGAATGTATTCTGCAAATTTTGTCAAGATCGGTCCATCCTTTTTTGAGTTATCGGTCGGATATATATATATATATATATATATATATATATATATATATATATATATATATATATATATATATATATATATATATATATATATATATATATATATATATATATATATATATATATATATAACACAGATCTCCCCATAACCGAATTTAAAAAAAAATTCGCTAAAAAACTGTTGAAAAGAGTTTAGGTGCAGCGTTATGGTAGGGAATTTTTGCAAAAATATTTTAAATAGTGGTAACTCAATTTCTCATTAAACTAGAATCGTCAGTTTTGATACATAGTAAAACCAATATAAATGCAGCGTGGGTACTAGATTTGAAAAATAACAACAAATTTTGTTTAAAAAAATTCTTTTTGTTATTTGGTTTGCAGAAACTGGTTCGATTGAGTTGACTAAAATGAATCATCCAAGCGATTAATAAACAAAAATACCTGCCAGGTTTATAATTTCGCAGGTACATTTTTTTGGAAATAAAAGAAATGAAATTTGCGGTGAATTTGCAGTTTAGCGCACGGGCGACTTTTAGAAAAAAAATTCAGAAACATGCTTAGAACCCTTTCTGGATGTACATACTACAAGAAAAATTTCTTGCGAACGGCCTCTAAGAAAGTTACAGGACCAGGAGTGAATATGGGTGGGCAGGGAAGAAGATAAAAAAGAAAAGTGAGCGAAAAAACCAGCTTAGCTGGACCTTTATAAGCTACCTTTTACCCATTTTGCAGCTATACTTCCTTAAAATCCTCTTTACTTCGCCCAAAACCATTATTAACCGCAGGTCCCTCAACTTTCTTGAGGGTTTTCCAAAAAATTTTTACTTCTTTATATTGTTCTTGTTTATGCATTGAGGGTGGTTGTAGGCATGTAGAAGGGGGAGGAGAACCCCCGCGAACCAAGATTTTTAATTTATTTTTAAATTGTTACCTCATTTTATTTAAGGCTAGATGTATTCTCACAACAATTAGCACCGTAGACCGGCTTCTCTCTAAGTAGAGCTCATTTCATTTGTTTAAAATAGTTTTCCTAAAACGAATTTGAGGTCGCCTTGTTTGTCAGTCTCACATAGAGAGCTACAATATTTTATCATTTAAAAAAGTATGTATACAGTAACAGCTAATAAGCGATGAACAGGATCTGGGTGCAGCAAGTACATTGTGGTAGAGAATTTTCGTAAAAAGATTTCAAATCCGATAACTCAATTTCCCATTAAGCTATAATCTTCAATCTTGAGCCATAGTAAAACCTATGTAAAATACCTTTTTGGTCGTTTTGTTTGCAAAAACTAGTTCGATTGGGTTGACTAAAACAAAACCATCCAAGCAATTAATAAGGAAAAATACCTGCCATATTGATAATTTGGCACATAGATTCTGTTTGTAAATAATTAATTTTTTCTGGAAAACTTTTGTAACTAATGAAGTTTGTAACACAATTTTTTGAAAGCGACTTGCAGTATTTATACAGGCTGTTTCAAAAAATATGCACCATCGCTCGTGGGGAAATTCCTTACTAAAAAATAAGAAAAAAAGTTCCTGTGCACATGGGCCCGGAAACGCATAGTTTCCAATATACAGGGAGTTGAATTTTTTTTTTTTTAATTTTTTATAAATAATTTCAAAACCACTGGATTGATTTTAATGAAACTTGGAACTTGAAAGTGTATTATGAAAGTGCATATTTTCAAGTGAGAATCTGCTTACAGCTGCGTCAGTGGCGTGCGTACGGGGTAACTGTAAAAATTCATTTGGGGAAAAAATATGTGCGCCACTGTCTTTTTCCAATTGTGATACATCAGTTATGAAGCTTATTACATAAGCCACAAAAGCTGCCTCTTGGTATTTTTTCGTTCAGGGTATCCCTTAGGAGATATGATTAATTTTATAAAAAGGGGCAAAGTACCGATTAGTCGGCGTAATAATAATAATAATATATGTTTACTGCAACCATAAGAATATGAAAAACAAAACATACAGTAAACATTACAGCAATAAACGTGCAAATAACTAACCTACGTAAAACTTATTGGTGATAAACATTGAAATGAATATTACAAACATTGATAAAAAATGATAAATAAAAAATAAAAATAAAAAATGAAAAAAGTAATCGTAAAGACACCATGATTTTTCCAAACTCTTGTTTTTTGTACATTACTCAATTGACTTTAATAACAAAGCTAAAGAAAATGTTGAAAGTGACCACCATTAGCGTCGTTACAATTATTTAACCTTCTGCGCAAAGATCTTCTTACTCTTCTGCAAATATTTTGATCTTCTCTATGCTGTCAAATGCATATTCTATTCTTCCCAACAACTCTTCTCGTGTATTTACTGGTGTTTTATACACTATTTGTTTTAAATGACCCCACAAATAAAAATCGAGGGGATTCAGGTCCGGAGATCGAGGTGGCCATGATACCGGACCTCCACGACCAATCTATCGGTGACCGTATGTGTTGGCTAACTATGTTCTTACAACTGCTGCAAAATGTGCGGGCGCACCATCATGCTGGAACCACATTGTACCATTTCTCATAAAAAGCGGTAGTAACAACGGCAAATCATTTTGTAAAAAGTTTAAATATGATTCATGGTCAAGACGATTCGGTAGAACAACAGGACCAATTATGTGATTTTCAATAATAGCAGCCCAAATATTGATGGAAAATTGATACTGCGAATTTGCAACTCTTAGAGAGTGTGGGTTTTCATCGGCCCATGTATGTAAATTGTGAAAATTTACGATACCTTTTCGCGTAAATGACGCCTCATCAGTAAATAGTACACGTTTAGAAAAATGTTGGTCGTGCCTAAGTTTGTTTAAGAACCACTGACAAAACATTACCCTTGGTTGAAAGTCTCTAGGTAGAAGTTCCTGGACACGTGTAAAATGATAGGGATATAAACTTTGATCCTTCAGAGTTCTGTGAACTAATGATGCCGAAATATTACCCAGTTCGGTGGCAATAATTCTCGTACTTGTACTAGGATCACGTTCAACTCTATTTAATATTGCCTCTTCAACTCGTACAGTTCGGCGGTATATTTTGCGTCCAGAGTCAGCTTTTAAAGGTTTTAAAGAACCAGTTTCTCTCAAATGTCTTACAATACGTGGGAAAATATTTTTGTCAGGAATTCTTCTTTGCGGATAAGTTTCCTGATAAACTCGCACAGCTTGTCTAGCATTTTGATTTGTTTGTCCATAAATTAACAACATATCAGTCAAATCCGCTGAAGTGTACTTAATGAAAACCATCTCTTGAGAGGAGGAAATAATATTAATGAGCAGCTCAGTATCAACAAATAACTAAAAACGAAAATACTGCACCGTATCAAAATTTAAAGAATAGCACGAAAACTCTTTTGACGCCTACAAAGTACTTCAAAATTGTAGAATTTAGAGAACTGTCAAAAATTATAGTTTCATGGCACTTTACGATTACTGTTTTCATTACTCCAACGAATCGGTACTTTGGCCCTTTTTATAAAATTAATCATATCTCCTAAGGGATACCCTGAACGAAAAAATACCAAGAGGCAACTTTTGTGGCTTATGTAATAAGCTTCATAACTGATGTATCAAAATTGGAAAAAGACAGTGGCGCACATATTTTTTCCCCAAATGAATTTTTACAGTTACCCCGTACGCACGCCACTGACGCAGTTGTAAGCAGATTTTCACTTGAAAATATGCACTTTCATAATACACTTTCAAGTTCCAAGTTTCATTAAAATCAATCCAGTGGTTTTGAAATTATTTATAAAAAATTAATAAAAAAATTAAAATTCAACTCCCTGTATATTGAAAACTATGCGTTTCCGGGCCTATGTGCACAGGAACTTTTTTTCTTATTTTTTAGTAAGGAATTGTCCCACGAGCGATGGTGCATGTTTTTTTGAAACAGCCTGTATATGTACCAAATTTTAATTTTCTAGCTTCATAGAAAATATTGGGACCTCTAAAACCAATCTCCAAGATCCATTTAAATTTAAAGAATTAGTTTTAATAATATACCTTACTAATAGTGTACAATTCTTATGAAAATTCATTACTATAGTGCACTTGCTGCGTCCCGAACTTTTTCTTTACTTCCACTGGTTAAAGTTTCTGTGAAAAGTGATGAAAAATGCTACATATTTTTTATTTTATTTTAGTTACCTCTTGTAATTAAATTTTATGTATTCTGTAAGCAAATTTTTGTGTAAACATTTGTTTAGGCAGGTTTTGTAAAATATTTTCTTGTTGAAATTTTGGTATTTGATAATAAATGTTTAATAGGTTATTCTTATCGAATTATCGTGAAAAAATTATTCAAAAATTTTCATGTAACTTTTTTGGTTTCGCCGAAAAGCTTTTTGTGAATAATTATATCTTGTCAAGAGGAGAAATAGCTTGAAGAGGTTCGTTGGCCGGGAAATCAGAGCAGTTTTTTTGGGAACAAGTAAATTTTTGTAAATTTTTTGTAGTTTCCAAACAATAAAGTTATTCTGATGAAATATGATACATTGTTATTATCTTTTAACTTTATGACACTGCATCTTTTTTACTATAAGCTATTAGAAGAAGCAAACTTTATTTAAATAGTTGTTATTTAACAGCAGAAATCGATTACTGCTCTGGATTTATTAATTAAGGGACAGTTGTATGTAGAAACAAAACAGAGCCTACTAAATTAATTTTTATCGATTCGTTGTCTGAAAACATCAGGATAATAATGAACAAATACCAACCTTGTTTAATTTTCCTCAAAAGAAAAATACCAGGCCTGATCTTTGTCGGTTGCTAGTTTAGAATTTCCTTTCACCTTGAAGTTTCAGCAAATTAGAATAATTCTCTGAAACGCAGAATTGGTCTGACCTGCTGTCTCTTTGATCAGGCACAAAGAAATGTGAAAAGGAAATTCGTTTAAAGAAATCGATGGTGTGTTATTTGATTTCCGTCAAAAAGTATGCCGGTAAAGTTCAGTATCTAATATCCCTGGAAGAGCTGTCGAAGTATTCGAGAAAGTTCTTTCGCCTTTCCAGTCTTAGGCATTTACGCATTCTTACCGATCAATTAATTAAATAAAATTCTTCACCAGAGATCCCCTATGGTTTCTGATGTACAATTCCTCTCTTTTAGTTTCCTTATATTTTATTTGCTCTTGTTGACCCCATGTCCGGGGTCAGTTTCAATTTTTATATGTTTATATATATATATATATATATATATATATATACATAGTGTGAAACACACTTATGGAATAAAATTCATTATTCAGCAAAAAATAGTTTTTGTGGAAAACGCTGCCACCATTTTACCCCGACCGCTTAATCCATTTAAAAAAAAGCAACCCTACATTTTTTCATCACAATTCGATGGATGACATTTTTCTGAATGCGGAGATACTCCATATGTATTGTTACGTTCTACGGGGTTCTGGATTTGTTGACTAACAAAACACAGCTTTTTAAACTACTAATTTATTATAAGCAACTATTTTCCAACACCAGTATCAACTAAAATATTTCTCTCTCTTACTAAATGTCCATATTCCATTATTCGCCTTCTATGATGGCTTCTTGTACACCAACACTTACTGCTGATTCGCTTAATACTCTATGATCACTTATTATTCTACACCACACTAATTCAATAGTAAACTAACTTACTCTGTGTACCGGTCGTCTCTTTATTCTGTCCACAGTGATTCTAGACCTTCTACACTGTTCTACACCTGTCACTTCTGGTCCCTTCTACAAATATCATTCCAGAGTGTTCGCTGTTACCAACATACTACAACTGACCATAGAAGTTATAAGGTCCACAAACTTAATTCTCATAGACAAGTGTGACGCTATGGTCTAATATTACAGTTTTCAATACAGGGTGGAAATTTAATACCGGAATATTAAAACTAAACAGTTTACCCTGAAATTCAAATTTCGAAAATAAACTAAATAAAAACGTCCCTTTCTTATAATAAATGTTCAAAATGTTCTCCATTCACTTGCACACAACGAAAATAATCTGCTCTGGAATTCTTCACCGAGTCTTATCTCAAATTTCTTATCTTGTCTTTTATCTAAAACGTACTTGGTATCATTAATCGTTTCTTATTAACTACCAATTTTTGCAGTGTGAAAGGTGAAATTTAACGGGTTCTGTTTTAGTTTGTAGTGTATTGTGTTGAACGCACGGTCTCCCAATAAATTAGTCTTAAATTTTGTTCCGACAATTTCAATTAATTTTTAGTCTAATATGCGATACTTAACTGAAGTTCTGCGAACAGAAATATTAATGATGATTCGGTATGGTGATATGTGTAGAACGCAGGCACAGGTTGTTAACCTATTTAATGAAAAACATCCAGATTTGCCCCCACTAACCCAGGGAACTGTGTCTAAGATAGATTCACAATTTAGTGATTATGGACATGTTAAACCACTACCTAGGAGACCCAAGTTTGTTGAAGAAGATGTAAAACTCAATATTTTATTGGCTTTTCAAGAAGAACCAACAACTTATACCCGTCAAGTTGCACTTGAAAATGATGTTAATCAATCAACAGTTTTAAGGTGTCTTAAAAACAAAAAAAAATGCATCCCTATAAACTACAACACGTTCAAGAGTTGATTGATGGTGATTCTGATAGAAGACTGCAATTTTGTGAATAACTGCTAAACATGTTACATAGAAATGTTATTCCTTCTGCTAACGTTCTGTTTTCCGATGAAGCAACATTTCTTTTGAATGGCGACGCAAACAGGCAAAATTTCAGACACTGGGCTGCCGAAAACCCCCACTGAATGAGACAAACACATACTCAGCGTCTTCAGAAGTTGAACGTTTGGGCTAGTATCATTGGTGATTACGTAGTTGGACTTGTGTTTATAGAAAATATAAATGATCCAAGATATTTAGAAATTCTAAGAGAACAGGTTGTCCCAATGTTAGCAGAATTGTATCCAAATGTAATGGAACCTAGTATTTCCCATGAAAGGATTAATTTCAACAAGACGGTGCACCGCCCCACTTTGCTCTTCAACTACGGGAGTATTTACACGAAGTCTTTTTACAAAGATGGATTGGACGAATAGGTTTCGTGGAATGGCTTGCTAGATCACCAGATCTTACACCTCTTGATTTGTTTTTATGGGAATACCTTAAAAACAGAGTGCTTAAAACGCAACCTGCTGATTTAGATTATTTGAAAATGAAAGTAATAACAGAAATTAGGGACGTAACGCCTGACATGTTGAACATAATTAGGGAAGAATTCGAGAGCAGATTATTTCGTTGTGTGCAAGTGAATGGAGAATATTTTGAACATTTATTATAAGAAAGGGACGTTTTTATTAAGTTGATTTTCGAAATTGAAATTTCAGGGTAAACTGTTTTGTTTTTATATTCCGGTATTAAATTTGTACCCTGTATTGAAAACTGTAATATTAGACCATACATATGGGGTTTCTCCGCATTCAGAAAAATGTGATCCATGTGTGATGAAAAAATGTATGGTTGCTATTAAAAAAAATGGATAAAGCAATGGGGGGTTAAATGGTGGGAGTTTAAGTTTTTAACTATGATTATAAGATAATGTTCGACAAATTAAACTTTACGTGTCTCAGCGTTTTCCACAAAAATTATTTTTTGCTGAATAGTTAGTAATTTTATTCCATAAGTGTGTTTCACCTTATATATGTATATATATATATATATATATATATATATATATATATATATATATATATATATATATATATATATATATATATATATATATATATATATTCTATATGTGTTCAACGCATAACTCAAAATGTAATTAACCGATTTTGATGAAACTCGGCAAGTGCCTTTCTTTTATTGATAGCTTGAATGAGTTCGTTAGCCAACCCGATCGGACCAATTTTCCGAAAAAAAACTGTATCTCCAAAAATACAAGGCTATTTTAGTGAAATTTGGTAGATATGTTGCCCTGTGGAAGAACGTACTACGTACCAAAATTCAACTTTCTATTGTTATATAGAAAATTCGGTTATTCAAATTTGAAGCATTTAATGAAAATTCGCTACCATAACGCACTTGCTGCGTCCAGCACTTTTTATTAAAGATACAAAAGCGGTTTGAGCACTTCAGTTAAATATAGTTTCTGTGGCTACTTTTAGTACAGGAAATAGAGGAGCTCGTTACTCTTGTCCATAATGCACTAAACTACAGGAGTAATTTTTTTGATAGATAGGTTCAGAATTACGTACTGAATGTAAAAACACAAAATTCTTACAAATTAGGAGGGCGGAAGTGCCGCAATTTTGTGAAAAACCGTTTCGGCCTATATCTTCATAACCGTACACTTTAGGCCAAAAATGGTAATGACCTTTATTGTAGATAATTGCATTTCTCATCTTTTTTGTTAAAAATTTTTTTTTGTATCACTCACCGTTTACAACTTATACGACCATTAGCATTCATTTATTGACTTTTTTACCAATATCTTTGTTAATAATTGTTTAAAAAATAAAATGCTTATAATTTAACTTTTAAATCGATAAATTTCCTACAACTTTTACTGAAAACTTTTTTTATAACGCGTTAAATGTTGCACTTTTCAATCGACAAATTTTTTTGAAAATATTTTAGTAAAATGAAGGGCAAGGACGGTTGAAGCTAAGACTTCAGGCTTTGTAGAACATCCTTCTTGAGACATTTTTTTCCATAGCTTATATTAGTTTCAGGTTCTTTGCGAAATGTTGCCAAATTTGACGTTTTTTTTTCGCGACTTTGACGTTTTAAGGAAAACCCTAATTTATTTTTCTTTAAATGCCTATACCTTTTTTGTATTTAAACCTACAAACCTAAATTTTGGTAGGTAATTTACCTATAATGACATAAAACCGTGTACCTAATTTAGTTGCCCTTACTTTGTTATTTCCGGAGATATGATTTTTTTTCGAAAGAAAACACAAAATTTTCCGGGAAAACCTGGACCGATTTCCTTGGATAACAAACTTATTTAAGCCACTTAGAAGAGGAAGGTATTCACCAAATTTAATTAAAATCGGCCCATTAGTTTTTAAGTTATCGGTGTGATACATATATATATATATATATATATATATATATATATATATATATATATATATATATATATATATATATATATATATATATATATATATATATATATATATATATATATATATATATATAAATTGAAACTGACCCCGGATATGTGTTCTAGGGGGCATAATTAGCGCCTATTTCAATTTTTTATTCAAAATTCAAAAGTCGGGGTCTCCTCATTAGTGATTTTTTTTAAAGAAAATGCACTAATAATAATTTTAGAAAAAAAAGTTTTAAGTAAAGGTTCTAGAAAATTTGTCGATTGAAAAGTTAAGTTATAAGCAGTTTATTTTTTAAACAATTATTAACAAAGATATAGGTCAAAAAGTCAATAAATGAATGCTAATAGTCGTATAAGTTGTGAACGGCGAGTGATACAAAAAAAAGTATTTAACAAAAAAGATGAAAAATGCAATTATCTACAATAAAGGTCATTACCATTTTTGATCTAAAGTGCACGGTTGCGGAGATATAGGTCGAAACGGTTTTTCTCAAAATGGCGGCACTTTCGCCCTCCTAATTTGTAAGGATTTTGTGTTTTTACATTCAGCACGTAATTCTGAACCTATCTTAAAAAAAATAACTCCTGTAGTTTAATGCAGAAAAAAATTCTCTATTGCCTGTACTATTTGTTACTCAATATATTTGGTTTATAGAAATACATCTGCTGAAGCGCTTTAGTCTCGTGTGGTAAACATACTCAATATTTTACTTCATCTATTCAGTTGAATAAAAAATGGAAAAAAACGTATTAAAACTGATGTCTATATGACAAATGGTATACAATTATAAATGCATATATTTTCAAGCCTAGAGTCTGTAGGTATAGAGGGTGTCATATGAAACGTGCAGAATCACAAAATAGAAGCTATGCCATCTGGCAAAATTGAGTTTCGGCGGTTTGATTTTTTTCAAATGCAGTCACTATTTAAGAGCGTCCTTTATACGATATCTCAATTTTTTCGCCAAATAATATAAATGACTTTGCTGACTATCGGTAAAAAGGCCCTATCATAATATTACTGAATTTTCTCTAAAAAATTCACTAACGAGGAGTTCGCTGCTTTTTCGAATTTTTTTTTGAAATCAATACGAACTAAGACCCGCGGAACCCAAATCCGGGGTCAAGACAATTTAGCGCCCAGGTTAATATTATAAAAAGAAATATATGTATCTCTACCTTAAAAGATGAAAAACTTATAAGCATTTAAAAAGAATATATTTTTTCATTTCAAAAAGTCAAAATCGCGATTAGAAACGTCAAAATTGACATGTTCTTGATAAAGAACCTGAAACGAATACGGGTTATGTAGAAGAAATATCTTAAGAAGTGTGTTCTATAAAGCCTTTAGTTTTAGATGCAGCCATCATTGTCCTTTATTTTACTTAAAATTTACTATTGAACCTCAAAACAGAACTGTCGAACCATGATAAATAAACAAAACACATTATTATTACTTGGTTTCCAATTTTAACCTTAAAACAGAACTGCCAAATCATAACAAATAAACAAAGCACGTGATTGTTCTTTAGTTTCCAATTTTAACAGCAATATACAATCATTAACTTAACCTCAAAACATAACTGTCACAGCATAATAAATAATCAAAACACACTATCCCATCTGGTTTTTACTTCAAGTAGCTGATATAAAACTTCCCGATTTCCCCCTCTCACTTTCAGACTGGATGTTTTTGAACATTTTACATATGGGCGCATCCGAATATACCCGAAGGTTGTCATTAGGTTATTATTAGGGATCGTCGCAGTTCGGGTGTAAACATTCGTTGGATATAAGGACATTGTGGCGATCCCGCCTTACGTGAGTTATCTTGTTTGGTTATCGTTGCATTATGATGGATACCTGTGGTATATGTATCAATATACGCGTGGCAGGTGACCACACTGTCTTTGTCTGGCATCATACTTTAACCATATAAGTTGTTTCAATTCATGTCTTTCAGATTTTATTTTTAGTTTAGAAAAAACTCCAAATTTTGTTAAGCAAATTATTTAAAATTGATAACATATATTTATTTATTGATTGTTGTTGCCCTTACTTGGTGAAAATGGTCCTTACTACATACACACTGGCAGACTACTTCGCTGGATTCACTATTTGGTTTGGTTTCTGTGCGTGAAGGACGCAATTAGCGCGTAAACTAACTGGAACAAGTGGCGCTCCTGAATTCTAGATGTCCTAGGATGTTCTTTAACGTTTCTGTAACCGGATTCGCTGCTCTTGACGCCATCTTCAGACAGATCAAAATTAAAAGATTACGAAATCACGACAACTACAAAGAAAGATCCGTTGTATGTTACGATGTAATATACACTGAATAATGATGTAATAGTTTTGTTTTATGCATTCGTTAAAAATATTCATTATTTCTTGTCTTTTTATGGTATTTAAGTTCTTTTCTATCAAAACGTTTTCTAATGGAGGTAAAAATTTTCTAAGAGGTATCTTAGAATATATGCTACAAATAGTATCGTTTGATGTTTGTTAAAAAGATTCATTATTTCTTGTCTTTTTATGGCACTTACGTTCTTTTATATTAAAACGTTTTCTAATGGAGGTAAACATTTTCCAGGAGATATCTTAGAATACATGCTACAAATAGTCTCGTTTGATGCTTGTTGAAAAGATTCGTTATTTCTTGTCTTTTTATGACATGTACGTTCTTTTCTATTAAAACGTTTTCTAATAGAGGTAAACGTTCTCTAGGATGTATCTTAGAGTACATGCTACAAACAGTCTCGTTTCATGTTTATAGCATGTATTCTACGGTACCTCCTAGAGAATGTTCATTCACCCCTATTAGAAAACGTTTTGATAGAAAATAACGTAAATGTCATCAAAAGGCAAGAGATGGTGAGTCTAGAAAAACTATTTTAAATTTGATGATAAAATTTATCTGCAAAATGAAGTTCTACCTATGGGTAGTCCGTTGTCACCTTTATTAGCCAACATATTTATGGAAAACTGTCGGCCTATTATTCTATGATACACCTTGCATTTTCTTCACCTATGTTCCAAAACAATTTTGAAAAAGATGTTTTAATAATTAAGCAAATAGCATTTAATAACGGCTACTCCGTTAAAATGATCGATAAGATGATGGAGAAAAAAGAATACAAATTAGCGATTAATTTAATCTATCCAAATATTAGAGACAAAGAAGACAACGGGTATGTTTCGATAACTTATTTTGAAACCATTTCAGAAAACATTTCAAAAATTTGAAATACCGGTACAAATACAAAAGGGGCTTTTAAATCTTACAACACGACGCGTGATTTATTATTTAACGCGGAAGAAAAATCTCGGATACATATAGTATATAGTATATATTTATATATATATATATATATATATATATATATATATATATATATATATATATATATATATATATATATATAGGCATATAAAACGTCAAACGGACCTTGGATATGGGTTCGAGGGGCCCTGATTCACGCTCTTTTCAAAAAAGTCTTACCATCATTACCTCTCTATTAGTGAATTTTCTTGATGAAAAAGAACATGTGGCTCCGAACCGAAGGGTACTGAAATCGATTCCAGCGCTCTCCTTTCACTTTTTTAGTAGATACTGTAACTTTAACTAAGATTGTGTCATTGTATTTGGGTAAGGGTCAAGGGAGCGTAAAGCTGTAGGTCCCGTGTTCATGCGATGTTGAACCTATTAAAGACCCCTAACCTCCTTACAGAAAGGAAAGGATTCGGCAAAATTTCCAGGATAGTGAGGTCAAACTGCTCCCTGTCGTCGGTATTTGGCCATACGCGGAAATAGACCGACGTTAACAGAAATCACTAATACCATCAGGAGAATGTAATGTCAAAGTAGACTAGATTATTTTCATAATTATCTTAATTTTCATAATTATTTCGAACAAGTTTTCATGAAACTGGGAGTGAAAAGAATACCGGCAAAAATAGACAAATCTACAGTGCCTACGTAACTACAAATGCTCCAGCATTATGTCAAGTTCGTTAGCGAAAATTAGCTCCGCTTTGAAAAATCGACAACAGTTGAGTTCGAACTATAACACACCCCTAATGGTAAACACAGAAGTTGATTCAACTATTCAGTTTTTGGTGGAGCCTGGTGAATGCAGCCAATATTTAAACTTTCATCATATGTTTCAATATTTGGCAAGAAAATAGCTAGAAGCACATCTTGTTAATTGTGTAGGTTCGTGCTTTGTGTTTCATAATTATTGATATAGGAAGGAAAAAGGAGAACAGTACTACTTTTGCTTCGCTTTTAAGGCAGGAAACCTTTGTGTGCCGTTTTTTCTTGACTTTGAAGATCTCTACCTATTTTCAATGTTACATCTGGTATAAAAGAGCAAAAGTCTGGCCGCAGCAAATACATTACGCATTTCTTAATAAAAATTATATATATATATATATATATATATATATATATATATATATATATATATATATATATATATATATATATATATATATATATATATATATATATATATATATATATATATATATGGCGCATTGAAAACGAAACAGACCGATTTGCCTCCAGAGATTTTTTTTTTAAGAAACGCAGAAACACGTCAATTTTAATATTGAGGGGGGCATGTTTTGACATAAAACACAACTTCGTCACATGAACTCCTTAAGGCTGGTGATAACAACCCGTATATTTTAAATAGGGAACATGGGTCTAGTGTTACATCATTTGAAAGCTCTTTCTTTACTGAGTTCAGCACACAAATTTTTTTGGAGTTTTATTAACTCGTTTAAAAATTATTCACAGTTGAAAATACAAAAACTCATTCCGATAAGAAATGTGCTGATAGTCAATGTTTTGTTGGGTTGTAAACAAAAAATTGACTATCAGAAAATTTCTTATCGGAATGAGAAAAATGCGGTTTATTATTTCAGTTTATCGGTCGGTTTGATACTTGATAGTACTACCGAAAATTATTTTCACAATGGTGTATTCTGTAGAAGACAGAGTTGAAATAATTACTCTTTTTTTCAAAAACGATGACTGTGCCAACCGTAACGCAAATTTGTTTAATAAACAACATCCGAACAGACATGTTAACAGAAAATATATTTTGGAGTTAGTTGCAAAGTTTCGACAAAGTGGTTCAGTAGCCAACAAAAAACGGGATCCTGAACGTGAATTTCCGGTTAGAAATGAGACTATTGAGATTGAAGTTTTAGGACAAATTGCCGCAGACCCAACTTTGAGCACGAGAAAATTGGCCACTGTTTCAAACATCAAAAAAGGAACTATTCAGCGAATATTGAAGCATCATAAATTTCACCCGCATAAAATTCATCTTGTACAATAACTGAATGAAGATGATTTTGATTGGCGGCTGGAGTTTTGTGAAATTATGTCTGCACGAATAGCTGGTAACGGGAACTTTCTGTTCAATATCTGTTTTTTAGACGAGTGTACGTTTTTATTAAACTCTACAGTCCAATCGTCATAATTTTCGTTATTGGGCAGATAATAATCCAAGAAATTTTCACGAAGTCCACATTCAAACTCCACAGAAATTGAATGACTGGACTGGCATTTTTGGAGACCGTTTAATAGGACCAATTTTTCTTGATGGCAACTTGAGGGGCGAAACACATTTGGAGTTACTAGAATATATCGTTTACCCTCTACTAATTGACATTGTTGAAAATGATAATCGCTATCAAGAAAATCAATTAGTGTTTCAACAAGGTGGAGCTCCTCCGCATTTTTCACAACGTCTTAGGGAGTTTTTGAACAGAGAGTTTCCAGGACAGTGGATTGGGGGTAAAAGTGCTACTGACTGGCCCCCTAGATCACCGGATTTAACTCCTTTAGACTTATCTCTATGGGGCCATTTAAAGAGTAGAATTTTCGCAACAGAACCGGAGTCTCTGGAAGAATTACGACGACGCATTTTTGAAGAATGTCGTCTAATAACTCCACAAATGATCCAGAATGTCAGATCTCGTTTTGAACAAAATTTGTACTTTTCTATGGAGGCTGGTGGTCAACAACTTGAACACTTACTTAACTGAATAGACATTTTTGAACGTTTGGTTTTGTTTTTTAGTTTTTTTGAACGAAAAATTGACTAATTAGTGAATTTCTTATTACAATGAATGAAATACGTTGTTGCAACTCCAACTGTGAATAATTTTTAAACGTGTTGATAAAACTTCCAAAAAAATTTGTGTGCTGAATTCAGAAAATAAAGAGCTTTCAAATGATGTACCACTCGACCTATGTTCCCTATTTAAAATATAAGGGCTATCACCACCCTTAAGGGCTTGAGGTGACACACACACACACAAATATATATATATATATATATATATATATATATATATATATATATATATATATATATATATATAGATAATAAGAACGTACACGAATCAATAATGCCTTAAGCAATAGCTCTATTGCTGTTGTCATATAGAGAATCAATATGCAAAGCATTGTCGAATTTTTGTATAAATTTTAGCTAAATTTAATAAACATAAAGTAAAAACACCATACCATCCGGCTAATGTCTTAACAGGTTCAGATAACTGATATCAGGGTAGTTTAAATTTGACAAAAAGTCCACTTTGAATTCCGGTTTAGGTAGAGAGATTTGAAAGAACAAAAACAAAATACAAATACAAATATCAAATTAAATCAGAAGTATTTTAAAAATTCATATAAATAAATAAATATTTATAATGTGGAACAAAGAAGACAAAGAAAAAAACTATTGCGGTTTAAAAGTTTGAAAACGGGGTATAAGATAGACAGTCAATTATATAAAACTAATTAGTAGTGATATGAGACTGTATGTTAGGTTTATAGAGTATATATAAGCGGCGACATTGTGTAATAAATGTAAAGAGCTATGCGTACACAGCAGGTGAGACTGATAAAATTGGAGTGTGAGTTTAATCCCATTAAAAATAATAAAGACTACCAGAAAGGCACAAGCATACCAAAGAAAACACTAATAAATGAAGACAAGTGCAACAGTGTGATTAATGTAATAGGGGCATTTGTACAATAATAAACAATCATTTGTTGAGGTCAAGGCATCTTACAAAATAAAAATACCATGGCATATAAAGGCACCAATAAATATAAAGTAAATAAAAAGTAAAAGTATAATAATGGTTTAATAATCCATTTTACTGTTATGCATCATAGAACCTGATAATCTAGGTATTTAATTTAAATGGCCATCAATGTCATGTCATCTGTCAGAATACCGGGTAAATGAGTAGGCTACTAGAGGAGGGCCACGAGCACGAAAATAAATAATTGGAAGTCTGGACGCAGCAAGTGCGTTATAGTAGAGAATTTTCATAAAATAATGTTTTTAGCAGCAAATATGTGTGTTTCTTTTTAAGAAATCAGGCATCAAATTTGGTTACCAATATAACCTATATAGTAAAAACAATGTGCCATGTGTCATCAAAATATCTTGATTGTTTAAAAATGTACAAAAATTTCCGAAAGTAAAATTAACGTGTTCCCGAAAAAACTGGTTTCTTGGTTAACCTTATAGGTTAATAGCAAATTGAGGTATTCAGATTTGAAGCATGTAATGAAAATTCGCTACCATACCGCACTTGCTGCGTCCCGAATTTCTGTTCTTACAAACACGCATTATATTTCGATGGAAAATGCTAAAATTCAATAACATAAGGCGTGTTCGATTAAAAAAAAAATTGTATCACCAACGACTTATGGGCCACACTGTGATTGTAGAAATATTTTTTAAAGATGTAGCTCAAGACACCCTATAATTAATCTTTACAATTTTTTTCGTATCTTGAAGAGTACCGGATATATTACGCTTTATTGATTTTTTACGAAAATTCGACAAAAATTATATACTATTAAACGATAAACTCTATAGCTAAGACTACTTCCAAAGCATCCGCTGAGCCAGAGAAATAGACTCTACATCTGAATTTTGTATGGAACGGTTTCACCAAACAAGGGCAACAACAATTAATGAAAAGAATCTCTTTTTAGGCAACAGCTCCTCCAAAACCATCGCGTAAAGAATGTGGATTGTTTGTGAAAATTTTTATTGTTTATTTTTACAGTATTGCGACTCTTTTAAGGTCAATTTCAAACTTGTGAAGTTATGCTACTTTTGTTGCTTAACTCGACGAAGACGCTATGTTTTTTAAAACCTTTTCGATAATATCATAATTGAGACAATATTTCAACTTTCCGTATCATTATAACTTGGGATGTTTGATCACAAGTGGCGGAGAAGCACTGTTTAAATTGTCTAGCTTTGCGCTTTTTGGTCGCATAAGTATTGACATCAGATAGAAAAAAAAGTGTGGTTATCTTAGTAATTGATTGATCTATTTATTAAATTAATTATCTGCTTACATTGTTTTATTTTTTGCAATACGCCATACACAAAAGCATTAGCTTCTACTTGTATTATAGCATAATATATGTATAATATGTTAACAAATAGATTACCAATGCTTTGTTTTAATTAGACAGTCCGGTCCGTGTCAGTTCTGAACTGACCGTTAATGTCTATATATTAATCTGTCACTTTCAAGCACATATAGCTATATCGTCAAACAGATGTATATAGAATATATATTCGTTCATACAAATGGGTGTGTTCACCAGACGCCAGTAGCTGCCAGCAGTTGAAGTGTCAACATATTTAGACATTGCAAAGGAGCGCTGAGTGATACTGGCGAGTATCAAACTCGCCCAATGTCAAACACATAAAAGTCTGTGGTCAAACAGTCGCACTGAGAGTACAGGGGTGTAGTCTATGACAAAAAAAATAATGTTCAAACTTTTAAAAAATTAATTAATTACGGTCGAATTTTTACCACTGCACAGGTCCACTCGTTTGTATCTTGTAAGCGATCAGATAACGTAACTAATAATTTTTTAGGGAATTTTCTTTAAAAAAATTACTAATGAGGAGGTCGCGGCTTTTGAATTTGTTACCAATAGATAGCCGAGTCCTATAAAAGTGACAGAATCAGTTTGCGTTTATAGTATTTTTTTAAAAAATCGAGCCCTGTACAGGGCCCTCTCAAATAATGAGTGAATAAAAAAAGGCTGCCATAACTCTATTTTTTTTTCAAATAGAGCAGCTTGTAGTTTGTATTTTAGAAGTGAAGGGCGTGCCCCTGTTTCAATTTTGTAAACCCCTTCCTCTACCTACAGACTCTACTTTTGGAAATATCTACATTCATAATCGCATACCCTGATTCACGTAGGGATCAGTTTGAAACTTCTTCTTCAGTTTTATTCAATTCTAATGACCGATCAGATTATTTGAATATTTAGTGAATCTTCGAAGAAAAATATTAAATTATTTAAATTAACGTTGGTACAGAAAAAGTAAGAAATAATTAATTTGATAGGAGTATCTATATGTTTACATTTTCACAATATATAATAAGTAGATGATAAATTAACATCAACCGAGGTTCTGGCATTGTATTTGAGCAAGTTGAATGTCTGCACGTTCCGCCCTTCGGAGAGGGCGTAAAGCCGTCGGTCCCGTGTCCATGCGATGTTGGACGCGTTAAAGATCCCTACCCTCCTTACAGAAAGGCAGGGGTTCGGCAAAATTTCCAGGATAGGGAGGTGAAACTGCTTCCTGGCGTCGGTGATTGGCCATAGTCGCGGAAATAGGCCGACGTTAAAAGAAACAATACAAAACACAGATGATAAATTGTTTTAAAAAATGTCAAACGAAACTTTAGTGTGACAGACTTAGGTAATGTTTATGTTTTTGACAGCTTGTGACATGAACATTGGTTCAAATTTCCGTGAAAAATTTAACAAAAAATGACATTTTCCTTTTTTCAGTTTTAATTGCAAATTAAGGATATACCTAATTTGAATTTTATGTATTCTATTAATAAATGCTTGTTTAAAATTTTTTAAACTTAAATTCTCTAGCTTTTCGCTTTTTGGTCTGATAAGTATTGACATAGGGTTTTAAAAAATCATCAAGTGTGGTTATGTTAGTAATTTTTTTTTATTTATTAAATTAATTATCTGCCTACATTGGTTTTGCAATACGCCACACACTGAAGCATTAGCTTGTGCTTGTATTATAGCATAATTTAAAACAACATCCTATCCATATATTCACTTGACAAATTAACCATATTGTGTACTGACAAATTGTCCAGATTTTGATGTTCCTGAAAACTTTTCCAACCAACATCTCTTTAATAATTTCTTATCTCCATCTTTGCTTAGAAACACAAAAATAGTTAATTTTTTCCACTATAATCATCAGAGCAGCTTCTTGTTTATCCTAGAATACAATATTATAACACAAATTTAAAAAAGAAATTGTGGCTAACTGTTTTAAGCATTTTGATTACAAATGGGGGATGCGCCAACACTGAAAATTATTCGTTTTATTTTTAAGACAGAAAATATTTTTGTATGCTCTTTTATCGTTTATTTCAAGGTATCTGCTACATTTCTTTAAATCACAAAGTTATTATAGAACAGAAAAAATTCGATACGCAGCAAGTGCGCTATGATAGTGAATTTTCATTAAATGATTCAAATTTGTATACTCAATTCTCTATAAATATAGAACCTTAAATTTTGGTGTGCTGTAAAGTGTTAACGAGGGAAGCATATCAACGAAATTTAATGAAAATAACTTTGCTATTTCTTGCACTACAATTTTTTTTTCCGAAAGTCTTTTTTTTTTTTAGAAAATCTGGTCCGATAGGGCTGTCTAACGAACTCATCCAAGCTATTAATAAAAGAGCTATTCTTGCCCAGTTTCTTTAAAATCGGTTAATAACTTTTTGAATTATTGGTTGAATACATCATTGGGTGCCACATAATTAATTTGACATTAGCTAAGGGATGGTAGCTGACATAAAACTAAAGCGATTGGGCTCAACATGCCTTTTTTTCCTTAGGGCTCCGCGACTTTGCCGCACCAATAGATCCGCAGCCTTTGGCTTATTGTGCATACTCCACCATGCCTTAATAAAATGTTACTCGTTTTCGTTTTACAGGGCGTTTAAATAATTTTCTTAAAACTATTTTTTTTCAAATATCTTGAAAGTGGTTCAACATATTATTATGAAACGTGGCATGGTATCATTAGGCATCATGCGCAATACAATGGAGCCCTGGCCGTGGATCCTTGGTCCTGGATCGCTGCTCCTGGGCCTAGGGCTCTAGGTAAGTAGGGTGTTCATTTGTTTACTAGGGTTTAGTGACAACTTACGACTCCTATTGAAGTGACTGCGTCACACATCGTTTTTTCCGCCAACACTAAGAACTAGTGTTGAACATAGGTTTATGATGTATTTCTCTTTGGACATCTCTCTCTCTCTCTATCTCTCTCTCTCTAACACACGCACCCATATCTATATTTTCGCTCTTTGTTTGGCTCATTAGTCAAGTGGAATCGTACGCATATATAACAGCTTGAAACGCTTTATTACGTCGATCCGCCATAGCAAATCGGCTACACGTCGGACTGGTGATCCTAAAATCACGAGTTCGATTCCGTCTCAGTCAGAATTCATTCTTTTTTATAAAATAGTGACAATGAGAGCTCCGATAACGTCAGCATATATTCAAAATTGCCGCCAAATTGTATCTGATTGCTGACTTCTGATTGGCCGAAGAAAAAAGAGTGGAGAGGGTGCTTAGAAAAGTGGAGGGGGTTATCGCAAGTGTCCCGTTACCTACTTTGCACTAAGATGGAAACCTTCGAGAATAAATAATTTTTCTGCATAATCGTTAATTTCATTGGAAAAGTACGTTTATTTTGAAAACGGTCAACTTTTTCGACTTCAAAGAGGTATACAGTTTTTGTGTAAAACTACATGTGGTTTCTTGATTTTTGTTTGAAAATGTGAATACAGTGTGGACAAAAAATTATGGCCATATTAATGTACTACTGTTGCTCTCGGTGGCGCCACTAAGCGGCAGTGGTGAAATTTATACCGTCATCGTATTACGGATGATGCCTTATATTACCATGCCACATTTTATAATAATATGTTGAACCACTTTCAAAGTATTTGAACAAATAATTTCAAGAAAAATTGTTTAAACACCTTGTAAAACGAGAACCAGTAACATTTTAAGCCCAATCGCTTTATTTTTGTGCCAGCTATCATCTTTTAGCAAATATTCAATTAATTATGGGACACCTGTAGATGTATATATATATATATATATATATATATATATATATATATATATATATATATATATATATATATATATATATATATATACAGGGTTGTCCAAAAAGCGCGCGTCGGTCCATAGTTACTAAACCGTTTTACTTGAAAAAAAATTCTCAATGAAACTTATAACGTGTGATCTTTGGTACTGCCCAAAATTATTTTTTAATATACAGGGTGCACAAAAAAAGTGTAATACCAAAAATGGTATTTTTTTTTAAATGGAATACTATAGTTTTTTATGTGGTAGATGAAGCCTCTGTAGGTTCTATATTCAACTTAAATTGTGTAAGATTGTCAAATGCAGTGTTTCCGAGTTATTGATTTTTCTTTAAAAATGTAGTCAAAAATATACTTTCTTCATATTGTTGTATCTCTGCCGCTCTTAATTAGTTACACTGAAAAATGTACGTGAAATTTAATATTGGCTTAGTTCATCCCGAACTGTCTTTGCATTTCATACAGGGTGTTAAAAGTTGCTCCTCAAACATCCCAACATCCAGGTTCATTTTAATTGAATTTCGTAAATATAACATCCTGTATATTATTTTGACGTTAGAAAGCTTAAAGTGTGCTCATTCAGAAAATATTATGTTTGCCTTATCTATCTCAATCTACTTTTGAGATATTAAGGTTTTTCCAAAAATTTACACAGAAATGAGAAAAATCACAGGCGGCGAAACAATTGCTACTCGTTGACATCAAAATGTAACTAATTATTTGGGACACCTGTAGATGTATATATATATATATATATATATATATATATATATATATATATATATATATATATATATATATATATATATATATATATATATATATATATATATATATATATATATATATATACAGGGTTGTCCAAAAAGCGCGCGTCGGTCCATAGTTACAAAACCGTTTTACTTGAAAAAAAATTCTCAATGAAACTTATAACGTGTGATCTTTGGTACTGCCCAAAATTATTTTTTAATATACAGGGTGCACAAAAAAAGTGTAATACCAAAAATGGTATTTTTTTTTAAATGGAATACTATAGTTTTTTATGTGGTAGATGAAGCCTCTGTAGGTTCTATATTCAACTTAAATTGTGTAAGATTGTCAAATGCAGTGTTTCCGAGTTATTGATTTTTCTTTAAAAATGTAGTCAAAAATATACTTTCTTCATATTGTTGTATCTCTGCCGCTCTTAATTAGTTACACTGAAAAATGTACGTGAAATTTAATATTGGCTTAGTTCATCCCGAACTGTCTTTGCATTTCATACAGGGTGTTAAAAGTTGCTCCTCAAACATCCCAACATCCAGGTTCATTTTAATTGAATTTCGTAAATATAACATCCTGTATATTATTTTGACGTTAGAAAGCTTAAAGTGTGCTCATTCAGAAAATATTATGTTTGCCTTATCTATCTCAATCTACTTTTGAGATATTAAGGTTTTTCCAAAAATTTACACAGAAATGAGAAAAATCACAGGCGGCGAAACAATTGCTACTCGTTGAAATCAAAATGTAACTAATTATTTGTACAATCATGTGACACTTGGTGACATCTTGTGCATATTATAAATTTTTTGTAATAAAAATGAAATATACGATTCAGCAATCAATTGAAATTATTTACATGTAACTAATTATCTGTATAATCTTGTGACATTTGGCAACGTCTTGTGCATCTTATATTTTTTAATAAGGATAATTTTGTAATAATTAGTACACGTTTGAAGAATTAGATGCAATGATTTATGTCCTTGGAGATTGTTTGAAAAATTGTGTTCTGGCACCCAGAGACTACGGTGAGAGATTTCCTGAAAGAAGGCATCCAGATGCAAGATCATTTCAAAGACTAATGAATATATTTAACAGGACGGGGACAGTTAACTACAAGAATGATGAACGAATGAAGCCAGTGCTAAACGAAGAGAATGAATTTAATGTTGTCGCATCTGTTGTTGGAGACCCACATAGAAGTACAGCAGATATAAGTGATGTTGATCTTAGGTCAAACTTCTGTGAAAAGAATGTTAAGTAAGAATAGGTTCCATCCATATCGTGTGCAACTAACTCAAATACTTAATAGGCAAAACATCGAAAATAGGACACATTTCTGTAATCGGGGTATTGCTCTAATTGGAGTAGAGGAATGATTTTGGAATAATGTATTGTTCACCGATGAGGCGACATTCCAAAACAATGGTCATGTAAACAGGCATAATGTACACTTCTACTCTGATACCAATCCACATTTTATGAGAACTGTTGACCAACAACATAGGCGAGGTGATAATGTATCTGGAGGAATAATTGGAGACCACATAATACGGCCGCATTTTTTTGATGGACACCTCAATGGAAATATTTTTCAAATTTTTTTAAACGAAGATCTTGATAATCTGCTGGAAAACATACCACTACAACTATTGAGAAGGATCCGGTTCCAGTTAGATGGGGCGCCTGCTAATTTCAGCATTCGAGTCCGAGATAATCTAGTAGCAAAATTCCCAGGCCGTGAGATTGGAAGAGAAGGCCACCTATTACCAGATATAACGAAACTGGATTTTTCCTATGTGGATACATTAAAGATCTGGTCTACAAAACACCCCCAATAACAACAGCAAGCATGCGGGAAAGAATAAGAGAAGCAGTTACTCCCTTGATCTTACGAAATCTAAATAAACCTTTAACAGGCAGGTTCAATATGTATCTACGACAAAATGTATTATATGTAGAGTGTTTAAATATCTGATGAAGTAGTTATTGTGTTTATGTTAATTACTTAGAATATGTTACGTTTAATAATATTTTATTCTGAACGATTTGTCATTATTTAAACAAATATGATATAAATTTTCGATACAAAAAGAAATAACATTATTATGTCAACGAGTAGCAATTGTTTCGATTTCTTGTGCCGTGTCACCTGTGATTTTTCTCATTTTTCTGTGTAAATTTATGGAGAAACCTTAATATCTCAAAATTAGATTAAGATAGATACGGCAGACTGGTATTTTCTAAATAAGCACACTTTAAGCTTTCTAACGGCAAAATAATATACAGGGTGTTGTATTTAAGAAATTCAATTAAAATGAAGGTGAATGTTGGGATGTTCGAAGAGCAATTTTGAACACCCTGCATGAACGAATCCAAACGTAAAGACAGTTTAGGACAAACTGGGCCAATATAACATTGTACGTAAAATTTTCAGGGTAACTAATGAACAGTGGCAGATATATAACAGTCTGAAGAAAGTATGTTTTTCGCAAAATTTTTAAAGAAAAAATTATAATATAATTTTTAGTTGAATATAGAACCTACAGGGGCTTCATCTACCGTATAAAAAACTATAGTACTCCATTTAAGAAAAAAATAAGTTTTGGTATTACTCTTTTTATGTACACCCTGTATACTTAAAAATAATTTTGGGTAGTAGTAAAGATCACACGTTATAAGTTCTATTTGAGATTTTTTTTTCAAGTAAAACGGTTTAGTAACTATGGACCGACGCGCGCTTATTGGACAACCCTGTATATATATATATATATATATATATATATATATATATATATATATATATATATATATATAAACATATAAACATTCAAACGGACCTTGGTTACAGATTCTATTGGGCCAACCCAAATTCGCGCTCCTTTGCAAATTTTTGCAAAGTCTCACCATCGATACTTCTCTATTAGCGATTTTTTAAAAATAAAAGTTCGCTAAAAATTTCGGGACGCAGCAAGTGCATTATGATAGCGAATTTTCGACAAATGCTTCAGATTTTTATTACTCATATGACTCAATTTTCAATTAATCTAATATATGTATCTAAGTTTAATTTTGGTATGTAGTAAGGTATTTACGAGAGCAACATAACCGAATTTCATTAAAATAACTTTGTCATTTTTTGAGATAATTTTTTTTTCCGCAAAATACATTTTTTTTTTAGAAAAATTGGTCCGATAGGGCTGGCTAATGAACCTGTCAAAGCTATTACTTAAAAGAAAGATTCTTGTCCAGTGTCATCAAAATCGGTTAATAACTTTTTAAGTTATCGGTTGGATACATATATATATATATATATATATATATATATATATATATATATATATATATATATATATATATATATATATATGTAATATATATATATATATATATATATATATATATATACAGGGGTTTTCACGATAGCCGTGCATTAGAAGTTTATGAAGTTCTCTGATATCCTAAATTTTGAAATTTTGACAGCGGTCACAATTCGTAATTGTCTTTTATTCTAAAATATTTTCAAGGTCACACCACTTCCGGTTAGACCGGAAGTAGTCATCAACTTTGCTAATTTAAATAGAATGCCCTGTTTTTTATTGCATATTCGGATTCTCCATAAAATTTTGTGAATATATATTAGGCTTTCCTATCCCTATCTTCAACTGTTCCAAAGATATTGTGATTTCTCTGTATTTCGGTGATTTTGCACCTTATTTTTAATAGTTTGTATTTCACATGTTTTTAAAGATAAAATGCTCGAATTTAGAATTTCGTAACTTATGTCTTAAGTTTACCTGTGTCATACAGAGTGTTCTAAATTTAGTTACTAACTTAGACATATTCAACGTGGCAAAAGTTTTTTTTCAAATGGGACACCCTGTATATTATTAAAATTTCGAGTTCTAAATTTAATTCTACACCGGTTTGATATAAGTTTTTCTATACTTATCTTCCATATGCTGCTTGTTATTAGCATTTTCAGGTAACAACCTCCTCTTCTAAAGAGTACACGTTGGACTAGACAACAAATACAGCTATGATTGTCAATCAGATAACAAAAGTGATATGATTTGCTAAAAATATTTAATGTAATTATGTAAATAATAATAAAAAAATATTAACAATAAACAAAAAACTGAACAAAGACCAAAAAAAATAGTTAATTCAAATTTAAATGCTACGATCACTATAAATGTTCTATGTGACGACCATCTTGGTCAAGGCACTGCAAAATTCTTACGGTTCATCTCATTCGTAGTAGCGCTTTTGATTTTTTTTTTTTGATCTAAATCTCTAAAAGCTCAGCTCTAATTACACGATTTAAAAGATCCTCTCTACTTTGCACTGTTGTGTCATACAATTGACTTTTTATATGCCCCCAGAGATAAAAATCGGCGGGCGTTAAATCAGGAGAGCGGGGAGGCCATCTCCAAGGACCGTTGGGCCCAATCCATCTGTCTTCAAATAATTGCGTTAAGTGCCAGTAAACTTTACCGGTGGAGTGGGCAGGCGCGCCGTCTAGGTGATACCAGCAGCTTTGCCTTACATCTAGTGGTAGCCTTGCCAGAAAATTACGGACAGATCCCCTTAATAGTTCCAAATACTTATCACCGTTTATATTTTCTTCGTAAATTTCATAAGAGACCTTATTGTCCATAATGATGCAAAGCACATTAAAACAAAATTTGTTTGAAAACGTCGTTCTCTAAATATATTAGGGTTTTCACTTGCCTAAAAATGACTATTTGTCCTATTCACAATTCCTTCCCTTCTAAATTTCGATTAGTCGGTCCACTTAATTTTAGAGAAAAAGTTCTCATCTTGTTGAATATTCAGAAACATGTGTTCTCAGAATTCCACTCTTTTTAAATGGTCACCAGGTCGAAGTCCTTGTAGTACTACTTCTGAATATGGGTGCATTTTATGAGATTTCAATATTCTATGCACAGATGAACTTGATGTTTCCAAAGCTCGAGTAGCTGCAGGAATAGAGCTACGCGGGT
The DNA here is from genome assembly GCA_964006375.1 of Tillus elongatus. Taxonomy (NCBI): domain Eukaryota; kingdom Metazoa; phylum Arthropoda; class Insecta; order Coleoptera; family Cleridae; genus Tillus; species Tillus elongatus. The sequence goes on along the minus strand of OZ023262.1, from coordinate 222,218,770 downwards.
AAACTTGAAAATAAGCCAAAACATTTATCTCATTATCTTCATTTTCAGTTACTGGCTTTGGATCATGTCGTGTAGTTTTGACACTTCCAGTCAATTTAAATCGTTCCTCTATCTTTGCGAATGTTCCTCTAGTCATTGCCGATGGAGTCGGATACCTCTCGTTAAACATCCTACATGTTCTGCTTACAATCCGATTGTATTCCCCATGAATATAAAATAAATTGAAAATATCCTTATTAGAGTACTCTTCACTATTCTGCATTTTTATTGGCTTATTATTTCTATAACGTGACTAATACAAACACACTCAGATTAACTTTAAAATATAAATGACGCTTTAGAATTCCTGTGTTGTCAAAATTATGTTTTCTGGCAGCCACAGCTGCCTTTATTTTGCAGGGTAATGTATATTCACTATAAAAGGAGTTTGTTATCTAAAAACTCTAGTAGCAAGTTATTCGTAAGAGATAGGTATAGGAAACCCTACATAAAACCGGTATAGAATTAAATTTAGAACTCGAATTTTTAATAATATACAGGGTGTACCATTTGAAAAAAATGACTTTTGCAACATTGAATGTGTGTAAGTTGGTCTTTAAATTTAAAACACTCTGTATGATACAGGTAAACTTTAGGTAGGTAATATGAAGGCTTCATCGTAGAAGTTATAGTATTTTAAATTCCAGGCTCTTATCTTTAAAAACATGTGAAATACAAAGTGTTATAAATGAGGATAGAAGTTCCGAAAAATGTAAAAAAATCACAATATCTCTGGAACAGTTGAAGATAGGGATGGGAAAGCCTAATATAAATCTTCATAAAATTTTATGGAGAATTCGAATATGCAATAAAAAATAGGGCATTCTATTAGAATTAGCAAAGTTGATGACTACTTCCGGTCTAACCGGAAGTGGTGTGACCTTGAAAATATTTTAGAATAAAAGAAAATTACGAATTGTGACCGCTGCCAAAATTTCAAAATTTATAATATCAGGGAACTTTATAAACTTCTAATGCACGGCTATCGTGAAAAACCCTGTATATATATATATATATATATATATATATATATATATATATATATATATATATATATATATATATACATATACATATACATATATATATATATATATATATATATATATATATATATATATATATATATATATATATATATATATATATATATATATATATATATATATATATATATAATAAAAAAATTCAAACGGACCTTGGTTTCGGGTTCTAGTGGCCAAAATTCGCGCTCATTTGAATTTATTTTCACCATCGATACCTCTCTATTAGCGAATTTTTTTAAATAAAAATTCGCTAAATAAAAATAGATAAACACTAATAAGGCAGAAGCTGATCCAGAATCTGTAAAAATCATTGCCTTTTGTATCAAGTAATTTTATTTTAAACAAATTATTTACAGCAATGTTTATATATTTAACAACAAATGGTGGAAGCGCACTCTTTTAAATAGGCAGCTTCCTACTTTTTGTTTCATAGTTATTGATAAACTAAAGGGGAGAAAAACAACCCATGAGACTTATTATTTTGCACACATTAGAATGATTTAAGGATAGGGTATAACTCCCCTGTGTAGACTGATATTGTTTTTGGTAAGCAATTTTGTTTCCATATGCTGGGTGTATTGTGACTTTTATATCAACAAAACGTATAAAATTATTAAATATAACTAGAAATTGGTTGATTAAATGTACAATTTTAATGAGACGTTTTCATGCTATATTACATGTTTATATATAGTTCCTGGAATCAGTTAAATGAGCTAGTTACCCAGTTTTATGATACGTTTGCAGTTGGCAACCAATTACGTTAAATTGTTTTACATATATGAAACACCGACAGTTTTTAATTATGGTAAACAACCATCACTAAATAAATGTACTCTGTGGATATAAAACAATTTTGTTCTTCCTATACGTTGCTCATTAACAGTTTAGGCTGTCAAAATAGCAATTAATCTGTTTGGCATGAAAAGCGTTTGGTTAATTATTGCAGTAATTTTATATAGACGGTAATGATTTTTTTTTATACAAACTGATCTAGTATGTTCTAAGCAACTAAATCCCAAACTAATAAGTTTTCGACAATACCGACTAAATTTCAAGACCAACGTGAAGAAAGGAGAGCCTGTGATTTTTTATATTCAATATTTCCATAAATGAGAAAACTCTGGACGCAGCAAGGGCATTATGGTAGTGAATTTCCATAGAAATGATCTGGCATCAAATTTTTTTTACGACTGTTTTGTCTTGTAACACAGAAAGATAATACATTTTGCTATATAGTTTCCTTTTAATATCATAAACTTACGTACTAAATGTGGTTACCATAGCTTTTTAGCGACTTTTCTTAAAAAAATTCACTAATGCGGGTTTTTGAATTTTGAAAAAATTTCTACGAATAAGCGCGTAGTTAAGATCCCTGGAACCTAAATCCGAAGTCAGTTTCAGACTTTATATGTCTATATATATATATATATATATATATATATATATATATATATATATATATATATATATATATATATATATATATATATATATATATATATATGCATGTTTGTAAGAAAATCAACTCGTGAAGCAACAAGTGCGCTATGGTAGTGCATTTTTATTAAAGTCTCCTCAGTTCAAATAGATTGAACAATGCTGTGTTTGAATTAGCTAGTCGGATTTCCCGGTCCGTGCCAGTTCTGAGCTGACTTTTAATGTTTCAAATTTGGACCACGAAATTATAATGCATGTTTCTAAGAAAATATATTCGGTACGCAGTAAGTGCGAATTTTTATTATTTCGTTTTAGTCAACCTAATCAATGGGTTTTTTCAATATCAACAATAACAAAATATCTGCTGAAAATTATAATTTCAGACTCGAAGGTAACAAACTTATTTAGGTGTTTTAAACAAAAATGAGATCTTGTTTAAAACGTATGAAATATGTGCGCTATTGTTTCTCCAAATGTCAAAATAAAACATAAAAAACATACATTTATCGAGCTGGATTCGATCATGCAACCTTCTGCGTAGAAGACCAGTACGCTTCCACTGAGCCATCTGCTAATACGTCAACTGACGTTTTCTTTACAAGATACTTGACAGGGCTTAATGCCCGAGTAGTATATGAAAAGTATACGTAACCATTCATTACAGCATTAGTAGAATTGCCACTTAGATACATTCGAGGGTTGTTTCGGTCTTACATGACGTCTTATGTTTAAGTTTCAAGATAAAAGAAACTATTTTAGAATCATTTTTATACATTTGACTTGATTTTGTTTACATTTTTATACTATATTCTGCGACGCTTTCAGTCTAAAAGCACAGCAGAATCTATGTATGCTGCGCTAAAGCGCTATTTGGGGCCGTTCATAAATCTACACATATAGTGTGTTTTAATAATTGATTGAATCCCCCAGTTAAATAACAATCATTTGGCAAATTTTTAATTTCACGTCGTCTGTCATTTTCCGTAATTACGTCCGAGATTTCACGATTGTTGTTCGGGTAGCGTGCTTTATTTAGTGTGATTACCGTTGATATATGGTTTATACCTGTTGTATGAATTAATATACGCGTGGCAGTTAACTAGTCTGTCAGGCATTGGACTTTAATGACTAAGTCTGTGTTTGGGATTTTATTTTTAATTTGAACGAAACGCTTAATATTATGTAGCAAATTGCTCAAAATTCACAACATAGGTTTATTTGCACCATTTCTAGCCACATGTACATTCTAGTTACTCCGATACTTACCAAAATATATCGTTTTCAAAAAAAAAAAAATTGTATATTTTGGCGGGAAAAGATGTCGGTTATAGCTAATATATGAACGCGTCTGAGTTTTTTTTTCAGACGTACCCCTTGTACTAAACTAAAAATGTACTAAAAATTTAATTTTTATTTACAAAAGGAATGTACCTGCCAAATTATAAACGTAGCACGTATTTTTCCTTATTAGTCGCCTGGATGATCCGTTTTAGTCAACGCAATAGAACCAGTTTCTGAAAACAAAATAACAAAAATGTTTCTTAAAACAAATTTGTGGTTATTTTTTAAATTTCGTACACACGCTGCCTTTATATAGGTTTTACTGTGTATCAAAACTGAAGAATCTAGTTTGCTGGGAAATTGAGTTATCACCATTTGAAACATTTTTACGAAAATTCTCTGCCATAACGCACTTGCTGCACCTAAGCTCTTTTCAACACATATTTACTATTACTGTTTAGTAATACAGGACCTGCATGCATTAATTTACAACTTGAATCTAATGCACATAGCCCCCTTCTTATTTGTTTGATTGGTAATCATAATATTATACTGCAGTCGGCGGCCGAAGGCATTTGTTAATGTTAGGTTAAAATTAAAAGTTGGATTATTATTTACCTATTTCTGTTTGTATTAACCTTAGAATATAGATCGTTATTTTATATTGTAAGATTCTAAGGTATTAGCGGACCCGAATTCGAGGTAATCTTCTTCTTCCTCTTCTTCTTTGTTAATGACTTCTGTTAGTTTAGAGGCTATGCTTAGAACGCACACGTTTCTCTTATGACTCCTGTCAGTTAACAAATGACAAATAGTGGTGTTGTCAGATTAAACTAGGGGAGGACGATGGTTTTTAAATACAGTGAAAATAGGAAGCTTAATATTTATACATAATAAAACGTAGTTCTAGATTGATTTTAAACACATTGAATAACTTTCATTGAAATTTTTGTTTATTAACATTTTTCTATCTTTAGAGTCAGGTGAACTTGTCGCAAATGGCAACCCCGCTGATTGTTTATTGTGACAGAATTTCGTAGCCTGTCAGCTTAAAGCTTAATTTGGCGATTTTGTTTTGCAATGGCAGCCGAACCCTGATTTATCTGTTTGGCCTTAGAGGCATCCATTCAGATGTAATTTCAGGTCATATAGTAGATTATTGATTTTTTGTTTAGTTATAACTCAAGATTCTCTAAACCGATTGAGTTTAAATTTGGTAGCTAGGACCACTTATATGATTTCTACGTGCTTGTAAAGGTTTAGTTTAATAATTCCAGTCATTTAAAATATATTGCGTTTTGAAACAGTTTTTTGCATTTTTTTTTCTAAAAGTAAGTGAACGACAAAACTGTCTAACAGACTCGTTCAAGCTATTGACAAGATGCAGGGGATTTCCAAATTTGGATTTGATTGGTCTAGTATCTTTGAGTTATCGGTTCGATACATACATGCATATATATATATATATATATATATATATATATATATATATATATATATATATATATATATATCGATACCTCTCTATTAGTGAATATTCTTAATGAAAATTCACTAAAATATAAAATATTTAAGTCGGGGATCCGACAGGCCAATTTACAAGTGCGCATCTTGGCCACGACCAACCCAACGCCCAGCGAACTGGTTATTAAGAAATTACCGCACGGGTTGAGCATAATGTCGTGGTGCACCGTCGTGCATAAACCACCATATCTCTCCTAACATTCAAAGGCTCTAATAGATCGGACAATATATTTTTTGAAAAATTTAGATACTGAACCCCATCACGAGTATCTCAGTATCACGACCTTAAAATGAAAAATGTTATACGAGCTGCCTATACCATTTTTTTTTTCAGGAGAAACTCACGCTCCAATTTTTTGAAGTATTTTCAGGACACCTGTATATATATATATATATATATATATATATATATATATATATATATATATATATATATATATATATATATATATGTATGTATGTATGTATGTATGTATTATTATTATTCTTTTAATATTTTAATTTTTAATTTGTTACACATTTGCTGGGTCAATAATGCTTCTTTAAAACCTATTGTACCTTATGAACTTGTCACAATTTATTAAGGCGTACATTTTCTTGTAATCCAGAAATGATATTATCTGATAGATTATGCAAATCCTGTGTAGCAAGCGCCCGTCCCCGTCTTCAGTAATGGCTTTATATAAGCTGGAGCAGCATTTCCAATATTGTGGTCTCATCTGGGTATGTTGACATTGCCTCTGTAAACGTTGCACTAAATCAAGCAACTGAAGATTAAATCGGGCGTTCTGCAAAGCTACAATAATAAATCCTGATATTGCTTTATGTTTTCCGGAAGACGCTCTTTTAGTCTTAAAACCAGGAGATTGTATTGACATAAGCTGTTCTCAGTGTGACTTCAAATGTTTTCTATACCAACAGTAATAAAGTAATAAAAGTAATGCGTATTTTAATAACAAACAAGTTATTCTTGATGCTTTCTTTCCAATAATTCAAAAGCCTCGAGGCAGCAAGTGCGTTATGGTAGTGAATTTTCATAGAAATGATCTGGCATAAAATATTTTATTATAACTTCTTTTCTTGTAACGTAGAAATCCAGATTCTGGCGTATAGTTTACTTTTTATATCGTAAACCTACCTACCAAATTTGGTTATCATAGCTTTTTTATTTTTTCAGAATTTTTTTTTCAAATGAAAACTCAAAATTTTTAGCGAGAACCTTGTCCGATTTTCCTGACTAACAACCTTGTCCAAGCCATTTAGAAAAGGAAGGTACGTGCCAAATTTTATCAAAATCGGCTCATTATTTTTTGAGTTAATGGTGTGATACATATATATATATATATATATATATATATATATAAATTGAAACTGATCCCGGATATGGGTTCTAGGCGTCCTAGTTCGCGCTCATTTGCAAAACTTTTTTCAAAATTCAAAAGTCGGGATCTCTCCATTAGTGAATTTTTTCTACGAAAATTCACTAAAAAAGTTATTTGCAACTATGGGCTAAATAATATTTTTCTTTATGCTTCCCCATTATGGAAATAATTAACATTATAATATCTAACAAAGGTAGCAACGTTTGGTTGAGTACATGTTAGGTGATGACGTCTAATGATGGTTTGACCATGAGGCTCAGCGGCTGCAGTCTCCTTTAAGATATTCCAGTAATGGCGACTAACATACACTGCTCAACAATTGAACTGAATAATACATATTTTTCTGAAATTTGTATTAAAAATTATTGTTAAAATGATGGCAATTATGACAATCAACACGATTTACAAGTTACTTTTTACGTTTTGACAATCAACACGATTTACAAGTTACTTTTTACGTTTTGTTTATTTTAAGTGAATGTTCATTGGAAGGAAAATTCACTAATAGAAAGGCAGCGTTGGTGAAACTTTTGGAAAAATTTTTAAGAGCGCGAATTGGGGCCCGTATAATCTATATCTAAGGCCCGTTTGAATTTATATATGATGTTACGGACTGAAATTGCGGCAACAATTTTTTTTTTTGTATTTTAAATAAATACAGAGCTCATTTTTGTATTGGTGCAAAGATATAGTTAACTAAATTATTTACATATAAGTTTTCGTACTTTCACATTTGCTTAAATAAACAGTTTATGGGAATTGACAGTAGATTACTTACCTGGAGAATACTAATTTATGCCTACATTTTAGCTTGTGCACCCAATAATTGTTAAAATAACGAGATGAAGGCAAATGAATTGGCAGGTTATATTTATTATGTTGAACAGGCACATCCACATCCGACGGTGTGTTTATCATGTTATGAACAGCGTACGTCTTTCCCAGGTAAATATTTATTTGTAATGCACACACTGAAACTGTTTGGTCTAATACCGATTCTAAACACTGAGAAATAACATAGCGAATCATTTTCGCGCTTTAGTGTTGTTGTTTACATTTAGTTGCCTGTATCATATGGGAGATAACCGGGAGATAAGGAATTTGCCAATCGTAAATATACTTGCAGTAGCGGCTCCTGGAAATAAATGAAAATTTGACTTTCAGAAACACATGGAAATCGCATAAGGTTAACAGATAATCTAAGTTTGTCAGTTTCTGCAGTTAAGTATTATCAGTTAACGATAACATGCTGGCTCAAAGCGCCGGGAGATTTGAAATTAATCATACAATTAGACAGGTTGAAACAATACCCGCCGCTGGGATATGTACTGGATGGTTCAGATGTTTAAAATATTGGTTCTTTAACATATTTGTGTTGGCAATATGTGACCACTGCCACCTCCACGGGTCGATTTGAATATAATTTTTTAAATGTCCAGTTTTTTAAAAAGCAAATTCTGCCTTTCATTTCATCCACTTAGGTAACACTTGAATGTGTTATATATTCAGAGTTTATCATGTCAAGTTTATAGTTTTGCTCATCGTAAATTTGCGTATTTTTGAATATTTTAATCTAGAGTTTCCATCTCCCCTTCTTCGAAGCCCTACTTCGAACGGTTTTTTATATGCTGCTTTTCCCGTTTTCTTACGAGAACTGCCCGTTTGCCATTTTTTCTCTGCAGATTTTATTGTGAGCTGTTGAACTTTATTGTGTCTTTTTGGACACCAGTTATGTGTAAAGTGATTGTAGTTTATGGTAATTGGTAATTCTTGTGACTGGCTGTTATGTTCTGCAGTTGGTAAGTTATAGTGTTTAAGTTTTCTGTTATCGCATATTCCGTACGACCGCCATTGCATTTCAACAGGATTTGCTGGAAGTGGCCCTTTTTAATGTTTACTTCTGAGTGAGTAATCGTGGGGATCTGTACGGAAGGCTCCGAAATCTGCCGCATTTCGAGATACGTTAGATAAAACCACCCAGCAGGTTAGGAGATTTCACCCTAACCATTCATCCACAGGTATTAGCGTGAGGACCTTTGGCCCAGAGATCTTCCCGTCCATCAATTAGCTAGTAGATGCTATTTGGATCTCGTGGCCTCCCAGAACTGTCCGAGATTGGTTCCAAGGATAAGCACCTCCCAATTTTATATCGACTACGTTGTCCTGGAATTTAATGGGATTATCAGGAGTAATGAGAATCGTTTTGTGGACTATTATGCTAACGAATTAAATACACTTCACACCATTCATGTTGACTATTTGGAGATACGTCACGGGTTAAATATGAACCTCCGCATAAAATTGATTAAATATTAGTTAGTTTTTGTTTATTTAATTTATACCATTTTTTCTAGCTCATCTGTAATAATTTTTGTGAACCTTCTTGGTAGCCAATTACCGCGAAGATAATACTGTTCGATGCTTACCTTTAACTTATATTATCATAATAACTATTAATATTCCAAATTTACGAAATTAATAATTCTCAATACACCGTTAACCTATCAGATATAATACCTTTGTTTTAAATTGACCAGGTTTAAAAACCGATACCTTATAAAAATATTATCATACAATGTCTATATTTTAATTTTACCCAGTAATCTAAATATTTATACACTTGCCTGTTTATTTTGCACGTATTATATTTATATAGGTATATTATCTATTTTATTATTTTCTAATAAAGAAAAACTAAAACTTTAATTTATTTAGTGAATTGTTTTGGTCAATCTTTTACTACATGTTTTACAGGTCCTATAAATTTTGGGCTCCTCATTTAAAGCTTAGGAAAGTATACTGGACGTACCTATGACTTGATGCATCTTGCTTTCATCCTTCCATTGAAGTTATTGTAACAATTACTTTTAGGCCAAGCATTACCTAGCACATTTATATCTTTTTTTTTCCAAATCAGCCGTGTCGTGAATAAACACTGCCCATCTAGAGTTTTCAGTCGACTGCGGGCATCTAAGACTGCTGGCGCCCTTATAAATTATAAAATATACAACTAGAGTTGAAAGTAAAACGTATAATCCGAACATCCTGAGATTTCCGGAGCATAAGCGTTGCCTTATGTTTATTCAGGATTCACATTAACTTCACTTTTAGATTGTTCTGTTATTATTTTTTATTAGGCTATTAGAGCAGAACGGAATATCTGTAACAATATATATATATATATATATATATATATATATATATATATATATATATATATATATATATATATATATATATATATATACAAGTGCTATTGTTTTGGTGCAACAGACAAAGGATATTCTTTCTTACTAATGATAATGCCCGAACTCTCCGTTCAATAATTGTAAATAATCAGATTGAATATCATAGGATTACAAGAATATGGCAGGCTCGCTGTTTACCCGACATTAATTTAATTGAACAAGTTTGGACCCAGATATTAAGGTGTTTAGTTCGGTTCGAGCTGCCTTACTAAACTTTAAACCAATGAACCAATTAGTTAGAAATAATTTGGAAAGCTACACCTCAAGGGTTTATTAATAATTTGACAATAGATCTTACAATTAATGTAATAGCCTTAATGCAAATTGAAAGTGAATTTTCTTAAAAAATTAACGAATAAGAAGATGGCGACTTTTGAATTTTTTAAAAATTTCTTCAAATGAGCGCAAACTAGCCCCCCTAGAACACATATCCAGGGTCAGTTTCAATTTTTATATGTTTATATACCTATAATTTTTAAGAAAATTTAAGAGTATCTATATATATATATATATATATATATATATATATATATATATATATATATATATATATATATATATATATATATATATATATATATATATATATATATATATATATATATATATATGCATATATGTATATACACATGAAGTCTTTCACTTCAAATTGTAAATTTTAACCGTGCTCTTATAAATATGACAATGTTTTTGTGATGGTTCTGTTGTTTCCTGAGTGTCAAATATCAAAACCGGTGAGATGTCTCACTCTCTTTGTCTGTTCTATTGCTGTCTGCTTCTTTTTCATTGTTCTGTTTTGGCCCCTGAAGATGTAGCAAAACAGTGATATATAGAGCATGTTTTAGCAAATAACTTTTTCCAATGCCCATATATTTCTGGGCTTGAGAGCAGTTAATAAGACTTTAAATTTTGGAAACTTACAATAATGGCCGTTATATCCTATCAATCTACTTACACACACACACACACACACACACACACACACACACACACACACACACACACACACACACACACACACACACACACACACACACACACACACACACACACACACACACACACACACACACACACACACACACACACACACACACACACACACACACACACACACACACACACACACACACACACACACACACACACACACACACACACACACACACACACACACACACACACACACACACACACACACACACACACACACACACACACACACACACACACACACACACACACACACACACACACACACACACACACACACACACACACACACACACACACACACACACACACACACACACACACACACACACACACACACACACACACACACACACACACACACACACACACACACACACACACACACACACACACACACACACACACACACACACACACACACACACACACACACACACACACACACACACACACACACACACACACACACACACACACACACACACACACACACACACACACACACACACACACACACACACACACACACACACACACACACACACACACACACACACACACACACACACACACACACACACACACACACACACACACACACACACACACACACACACACACACACAC